>OX418216.1:98990861-99590861 GCA_948455865.1 Conomelus anceps
AAAAATATCGTACGTAACTCGTCCGGGAAGATGATTACCATAGCCTACTCATATGATAATACCGCACTCGACTTCGTCTCCTTATCATACTTTCAGTAAGTTAAGCACCATTTTCCGCACTTGTAACGTAATATAGGCCTACTATTTCAGTGTAGGTATATTCTGAAAGGGACCACATCAAAATGAGTCAAAGGCCATTTCACTTTTGAACAGCCTTTCGCTATTATAATTTTCCTAAATACAATATTCCACATTAAATAAAGCGTTGTAGAATTTTCCTTAGTTTATCTTTTCTTATAGGTGGATTTTTAGTTACTTAAGTTTGGATGCTATAAGTTAATTATTGGCTTGCTAATTCGATTCCTATTTCGATTCTAATTCGATTCTATTTCATAATATAGGCTTTGAGAAATTTCTCATGTTTTCAAAGTTTGAAAATTGAACTAAAAAGCTTAAAATAAATCAAATTTTAAAACAAAAAAAGAAACCGACTTCAGTGAAATGATACTCAAACATAAATACTCGCGTACTAAAAAGTTTAAAATAAAGTATTTACTTTAAACTGAGAAAATTTTTAATTTCATACAAGTAATCTTTTGAAGTCGGCGCCAAATTTCCCATAGACTTTTAAAATATAACAGAATTACTCTGTCTTCTGTGATGTCTTCCATGACGAAATAATTGAACAATCTAATATCAAAACTGACACTGTATTCCAGTAAAAGTGAGTGTAGATCACATATATTTAATTGAAATACCGTACAGTGTAGTTTTGATATTAAATAGAATTTCTTGTTTAATCACTGTATTTCAGTAAAAGTGAGTGTCAATCACATATTTAATTGAAATACAGTGTTAGTTTTGATATTAGATAGAATTTCTTAACAATCACTTCCCGGTGGTTCGGAGCCCACCTAAAACTGTAGGTCCAACTCATCAATCGCCATCATCCAACTCATTACCCACGCACTGGTCTCAGACCTATGTGGGCTTCATCCTCCAAAAAAAATCATAAATATTTGGCGCCGACTTCAAAAGATTACTTGTATGAAATTAAACATTTTCTCAGTTTAAAGTAAATACTTTATTTTAAACTTTTTAGTACGCGAGTATTTATGTTTGAGTATCATTTCACTGAAGTCGGTTTCTTTTTTTGTTTAAAAATTTGTTTTATTTAATTGAGTGTTCACACCTGTAGCTCAACGTTGTATATGAAGTACGGTACTTTAAAATTAGAATAATATTGACAGCTTTTAGCTAGTGGAAAGTACTAGAAAGTTAATTTTCCTCTGAATTAATTGTGTTTGCTTTTCATCATTTTTAACATTTCATTTCAGGTTAGTGGCTGAACTTCAAAAACGTGTGATGGGCACACCGTTCCAGCCCAAACTTGAAATTATCATTGGTGATGTCATCAAGGCTGAGTTGCCATTCTTCAATGTGTGTGTTGCCAATATTCCATACCAAATATCTTCACCGCTGGTTTTCAAACTACTGCTTCATAGACCGTTCTTCAGATGTGCAATATTAATGTTTCAACGAGAATTCGCCTACAGGCTTGTAGCTAAACCTGGAGATAAACTTTATTGTAGATTATCAATTAATACTCAACTTCTAGCCAGAGTTGAAGTAATAATGAAAGTAAGTCAATGTCACGATTATAGAAAGTATTTTTGTGTGTCCATAATAATTAACTATGCAATTTGGTCGACTATGATCATTATTTTTTAATTGTAGTCAATAAATCTCTGATATATTTCGGCCAGTTTAACTAAAACTCTGTAAACTTCAGAGCAACTTTAAACTCAGAATTTATTTTTTATCAATTCGCATCCCCCCCCCCCCAAATGGTTTACATTGTACCTCTTGAACCAGAAAATAAACTAACTAAACTGAGCTTTATTAATATAAACTTAAAAAACAATTTTAAGTGGAAATTAACTCACGTTATGGCGTGACGGCCGTTTCACTCTGTTGTCTAGAGCATCTCTGTTGTCAGACGACCCACAGTACACTCTAACAAGTGTGTCTAACAGTACTTTGCACAAGTGTACTGTGGGTCGTCTGACGATGCTCTAGACAACAAAGTGAAACGGCCGTCACGCCATAACGTGAGTTAATCTCCACTTAAAAGTGTTTTTTTAAGTTTATATTACATATCAGTGGAAACAAGATGGATCTTCAACAGCCTGAGCTTTATTGTTTATTGTTATGTGCAACTTAGCATGTGGTCATGTTACATGTTGCTAATACATTATTAGCATAGGTATTGCAATTTAAAATCATGTTACCTACAATAAATAAAATATAATGTGATTTATTCTGTAGAAAAAATATATACAAAAAACCATACAATTGAGATCGTCAGTGATAATCTAAAAATCCGTTAACGCTATAGAAGTGCTTTGTAACGAATAATACAGATGTTGTCACAACCACTTAGTTACATGTATATTTATTTCAATAATAGAAAATATAAATTTAGATTTAAAGTGTGAAAAGATTGAACATACTATAAAATATTAAATTTATAATTACAGGTTGGAAAAAATAATTTCAGACCACCGCCCAAAGTGGAATCAAATGTAGTTAGGATAGAGCCTCGCAACCCTCCACCACCTATCAACTACCGTGAATGGGATGGACTGACAAGAATTGCATTTGTCAGAAAAAACAAAACGCTCAGTGCAGTTTTCAAGCAAACATCTGTTTCCACACTGCTTGAGAAAAATTATCTGAAAAGTTGCTCATTGACAAATACGGTACGGTACCTATTTAATGAAATTGCGCTTGTCGTATGATTATTAATAATGTTACTTTTTACATTAAAAAATTCTATTTTTTATTTCAGGATTTCAAATTTAAAAACAAATTTCTATTAAATTTCGAATGTTGACTTTCCAAATATTGGCGGCTGTGTTAGCGCAATATTTGATTCCTGCATTTGATTCCTGCGGTCTCGAGTTCGACTCTCGTCCAGCCTCTCTGTCATTATTCACCGCATTACCCACGCACAAGTTTTAAGACTCATGTGATCTTTATCCAACAAAAAAATATGTTCTCCTACGCCTGATAAAATAATAATTGCGTTATAAATAAGATAAATAGCCGCCTAGTGCTACCAATTTGCCTTAGTTCAATGAATGATGATGATGATTATGATTATGGCTGGTACTAATCTTATCTTATTCTATTAAACGAGCAAGGAATTGTATGCACGTATGTATGTACATATTTCCAGTCACTATCTCAAAAACGACTCTAACGATTTTGATGAAATTACGAATATAGGAGCTTTTTGGTGCAAAAATACGATGGCGCTAGGTCTCATTCCTGTAAAAACTCGCTGAAGGACACAAAAAGGAGAAATCTATCCTTAAAGAAACAGCTTAAGAGAAACAGTTTTTAATCATATGGTAGGCCCATTAACGGCGTTATTAACGCTGTCTGGAACGCAAAAACTTCCGCGCGTACCGTAGTCTGAGCCTTGCAGTCATGTAGTAAACATATGACTGGAAAGTCAGATCTCAGCTTATGACGCCATTATTTCTTTGGTGAAAAAGAACTTTTCTAATTACAATTTAACCCAACGAACCCATAAGACCAATAGAAGGGGCGTATGCACTAGCGTATTATAATAGGAGGTGAAGCCAAGTCCGCCATCCATGTAGTGGATAGAAAGACGAAATCGTGTTTTCAAGAGCAGAAAATTTCAATGCGCGCTCTCCAAATAAACTGCAGTTTAACACGCTTAGGATTAAGATATAACTTTCAAACTTGGCATGAGTATAGACAATTAGTTTCTAACGATAACAGTGGCATTATAAAAGTTAATGGTTACCTCTATATATATTTTAATTAGTTGTTTAAAGTTATATTTTTGTCCGAGTTTCAAACCATGACATGAAAAAGTAAGTCGGCTACCAAAATTTTCATCTTTTGGGTAGAGATGTGATCAAAGCGAGAAAGTTGTACAGAAATAACGGAATGATTTTTTCATGATTTTTATTTTAATGTACGACTTATACTTTGGATGCAATGTTAGGTTTAAGTGCAACGTTGAAACGCGATCGGGATGGCGCGCTGTCGTCAGCCGGCTTGCGCATCCGGGACCACAAAGCCAATTATTCACTTATTTCTTGTGTTTGATTCAATACTTCCTTGAAGGTTTATTATTGTAATGTAATAATATTATAGTTAGATTGTTTTTAGTAAATTGTTGATTAAATTAGTCCAACTTTTAAATCTTTCCGTTATGAACGCAAATGAACAAAATCCAAATAGGAAAATGTTTATTAGAACAATGTCATTATTAAATAAAAATTCATCTTTAAAGTCATTGAATCATATAAATCAATGACTACATAAAGTTGAACGTTTACTCAATTTGTCTAATGGGGTAATAGCCTATTGTAAAGACCGTACTTTCGCTATCCAGAATGAAATAATTTCCATATGGGCGCCAACCAAACCAACTTTGGGTTGATAAAAAAAGTATTAACTTTTAAATTTTAAGTTAAAAGAAAGTGGTAATGTTAAAATAATAAAAATTGATATTAATAAAGCTATTCTTCAAGCACTCACGAAGACACTGAGCACAAAATATAAATAACCCTTAAAATAGCACTATTAAAGCAGTATTGAATTAGCTATTAATTTATTAGCACTATTAAATTATACGTAATAATTGATATTGCAGAAGGCATAACAAGAATTAATTTTACATTCAAGATAGGCTAATTGAAACGTCTAGAACATGACTCATTTATACTCAAAATTACATTAACGTTTAAAATTTGAAGGCCTAATGCTTAATAAGGCAATACATATTTAACAGAGTTTTCTAAGTTGAAAGCAAGTTTCCTAACAAGTTATATTTAGATCAACCTAGGAATTAATAATAATGACATAAAACAAGATTAACCTTGGCCTATCCCTAACATGGAGCCTATCCTTATACAATGAGTTCAATCAGGATCCTGAATTAAAATGATAGGTTTTACATAAAACATGATTACTGGAACAGTGTATTCAATTTGTGGACCTACATTTCAATTTAAAACTTAGAGACATTGCATTACAAGAAGATTGAGTAAATATACTAAAATAACTAAGATGATCACCAATCTATAAACATAACTGCATAATATCCTACGATCCTTAAACTATCTGAATCGGGTTCTATCTAATATTTAACAAATAAAATGGTAACACTGAAATTCAAGTAGGCTAATCAACTCATCAACTTTCAATTTCATATTATTCTATTATGATTTTATTGTCCAAATAGCCTACATTGGAATAAATGATCAGATAGACACAATTAGTATTTACTAATTATGATGTTTGAAATTTAGCAGTTTAAAAAATTGCAAGTTGATTCAAAGAAAACCAGCTTGATTCAACAAATTATTGCCCTAACTAATGATACGATAGTTGATTCTCTCAAGTAGTATTGAATCAAAGAGTAAGTCCCAATTCAATCAAATTTGCATCTTGATAATAGTTTAATGTTGATATGACTCTAAAATTATATGAAAACATAGTAGCCTACTTTAAAAAAAGCATAGGATGATATCTTGAAATAATTTTTTCCAATATAGGCTATTTGGACAATAAAATCAAAATAGAATAATATGGAACTGATAGTTCATGATCTGATTAGCGTACTTGGATTTCAGTGCTAACATTTATTTAAATTGTAAAAATATATATGTAAATTTAGAATAAATAGCAAAACTGGCTTCTCAAGCGCTCGCCACTTGGGTGAGTCATCCCTGCGCCGCCATCTTTGTAGTGGACGAGCGCATAACAAGTGGCTTCACCTCGGCGACAAGAAGCCCCTTCTATTGGTCTTATGTGTTCGCTGATTTAACCATATAAAAAATAACATTATTTGTAATTTTTTCATATTTTTTGTATATTTTGTATTACAGTACAATAACTCTGGGTCTAGGCAAGCTAGGAAGATCGGAAAGCCGGAAATACTATAAAACTCATGAAAATTTGGCTAATTATAATAGCTCAATTTGAAAAATATTTTTTTTTTAGATTTTAATGTCAATGATGTGGAAGAGAAAGATATTACCTACAATTTGAGACCAACTTTGCATTTTTATTTTGAGTAGTTACCAAGTTCTTAAAAAATCGACATTTTCCAAGTACAGTAGAAAGCCTACATTACACTTCCAAGAAGAATTACAAATTAAGCTAAATGTTACAAGTATGAATTTGGGTCGTTTCAATGAGCCATTAGACAAGGTGTGAGAAGCCGTTCTTGAGTGAGGGGTTACAAAGTGGTATCCCATCAACCCAACCACCACCTATCTTGAAAAATTACAGTTCTACGAGCTGGTAAACTCGAAATTCAGATTGTTACTCAAAATACATATATGTAGTGTCTAAAAGAACATTTTTACCAATTGGAGTTAACATTATTGTTGATTTGCTTGTGCACTAGCTTATGATGGAAAATGTAGAGATGAGGTGGGACCGCTTCACAGCATAACGCGTCGTTAATCCCCTTCCCACAGCATCATCTTCGATCTTCAAGATACACATAATTGCCCCAAACATTTAACCCCCTCCCCCCCGAGCGGAGCTCGGTCTCCCGATATTAGTTCAATAACGAGGGATAAAGACTCAGCCTACTTGTCATTTCCACGCTCTTATAAGAGAATTGTTTTGGTTTTAGTACCTATTTGGAGCTGTTGTAATTAATTGTGGATAAAATTTGAATTGCTTGAATATTAGTTAAATCTATTAAATGCTGTGTGCTACTATGTTACTTTTAACATTAAAATGCTATTTTTTTTTAATTATTTCTGTTGCAACATGTTTAATTCGTGGCGATAACTTTCAAAATAACTGGTACTGGCTAGATCAATGAAATTAATGAATAATCTATTATTTGTTGAAACATCCATTATTTGGCATTTGACATTTCTTACAAATAATACTTGAAAGGTTTATGGGAATTGGAAAATACTTAGTTTTTTGTTTTTAAACATGGTCATTGTAAGTGATGCGAATCTTATGAATTTTATCAAGTTTATTTTTTAAATGAAGAAGCAAATGAAACATAAAACTGGTAGAAATGATAACATTTGTTTGTATTTTTTTAATTCAATTATGGAACGGCTCTTCAACCTTAATATTGACAATAGAATTTTATTTGTACCCAAACAATAATTTATATACTATTTCAGCCTGTGCCGCCAGATTTTGAAATCAAACAAAAAATAGATGATGTTCTCACTACGTGTAATGCATCAGAAAAACGAGCCCGGAATATGGACATTGATGATTTTTTACTGTGAGTACTGTTCAAAGAAATGCCTCTAAACAGATGTCTGGAAATGCATAGAATGTATTTTGAAAAAAATGTCAAATGGCTGAATTGCAATTTATATATCAAGGTGAACTTTAGCACCAAGAATTGTGTTCCTGTGATATAAAGCTGGAAGCTTAGGGAAGTGATAGCCGTGAGCCGTAGCAGGTATCTGTTCAATCAGATAGAGATAAGCTGCGTTCTTGTAGGTCCTGTTTGTAACGGTGACCGATTAGATTGGCCAGCAAAAAGGACACTGTTCTCTGCTGTAAAATCACTTCCCGGTGGTTCGGAACCCACCTAAAACTGTATGTCCAACTCATCAATCACTATAATCCAACTCATTGCTCACGCTCAGGTCTCAGACCTATGTGGGCTTCATCCTCAGAAAAGAAAAAAAAGCTTTCATGAGAAATCTGCAAAGATTTCTAATCTACACCATTCTTTAAAATCCAATTTATCTTGAAATGTTGTCTTTTCTCGACTGCAGTCAGCTTTCAAGGCCCTTAGAGGCGAAAAGTAATTTTTTGTTATTGTCCAATAATTTGAAACTATTCATCTCAATAGTTTTGAAAACTATTTTTTTCAAATTTCACCATAAAATTTTGCATTGAATATTTTTTAAATTTGGAAACGGTCAAGTCATTTGATCACCAAAAAAATCGTTCACCACCTTACTTGAAAGGTGGGATGTTAATTTCTATTCTCAACCTCCCTTTTCCAAATGAAATTTTTTATCTTCAAAAGGTGGATTGCATTGCATGTTTCTAAATTCATAAATCATTGATCAGAAACGAAGAGGATACGCAAGAACACAAAATATGTATAGAACAAATCTCAAGAAATTAGTGGAATTTGTAGTCACAAATGAGTTCTCCATCCTGAAAGATAAAAGTGAAACTATCAAAGTAAAACCAACAGCTGAACTCATAATTGAACATAGGACTCTGGGAAACAGCACAAGTGAAATATTTTGAGTATCCCAAACCAACGGTGATACAAGGAGTTGGGGAAACGGTGATACAGAAGAAACTGGAGCCCTTGGTTATGCTGATGATATTGTCTTAACAAGCACAGGAAAAGTGGAAGCACAGAAGCAGCTCCAAAAAGCTGAAGAGTTTCTTAAGGAGATTGGTATGGTGCTGAATGAGAACACGTGTGTGAGCTTTGCCTGCCTTCATTATTGAGGAAAACATTTTTTGACAATCCATACTTGAGATTTAAGAGCGGTACAGAGATGACAGCACAGCAGATGAAGAAAATTTTAGGTACTTAGGTGTTGATTTCACTCTAAATCGGGGTATGTCAACCAAAATAAAAATATAACTGACATGTTGAATGCCCTAAAACTAATTATGAGATTGAAACTAAAACAACATCAGAAAATTAATTTAGCATTTACTTATGTCATACATAAATTTTATCATAAATTATCAATTGGCGATTCATGCTCCACATGGCTAAAGGAGGCTGAAAAGGAAATCCGCAAGTTAATATGAGAGATTCTTCACTTGCACCACACCACATCATCGGCAATGCTCCATGCAAGAAAAAGAGATGGTGTGCTAGGCATCCCAAGATTAGAGCAAATGGTAAGGCTAGTTTATGTTAGATCAGCATGTTATATGCGCAAAATTATATTTTTTGAACATTTGCCAGCTGAAACTGATAAAATTAAAATTAAATTTCATAACTTGAACCTACCACATAACCCAAAGCAGAAAGACTTTGTGAGAGTTGAACAACGCAATGAGGACAATGAGGTGATGGAGTGGAGTGAGCTAGGACTGAAAAGTGATGGTGTAGAGAATTTCACAAATAATAGGAGAGTCAACGCATTCCTTTTTTATGATGACATGATCAGTGATTCTAAATATGTCAACATAATCAAGCTCTGAACCAATACTCTGGGAACGAAGGAGGTTCTTAATAGAGAAGACATGTCACGAAATGAGAGGGGCTGCAATGTATTAGTTGTCCTGAAACCCTGGCACACATATCTGGGATGTGTGAGCCCAACAGAGCGCAGCTAATCAGGAGACATGACTTCATCAAAGGTAAAATAGTTAGAACACTAGCAAAGAACAAAAGCCTCTTTGTTGCACAAGAACAGACATTCTGTAATATGGAACATGAAAGTAAACAAAGTTACATCACTGCCTATTGTGATTGGTGCAAGAGGAGCACTGCCCAAGGAAGCACTTGAAACCCTTAAGAGAGTAGGGAAAACATCAAAGAGAGGTTTAACGAATATGTCTATGGATGCCATGATGTCAACTTTATATTTAGTACTGAGTTACATAGAGATGTTATACGGCTCGCTTAGAGACAACCACAAAATGAATATTTTTAAATTGTAACATGGATTGTAAGAATAAAATGTTTCTACTTGAGCGTATCAGCATAAATATTAATATAAATGTGAACAAAATTGAACATAGTAAATTACTACTTCTTTATTACTACATGTTATTCAATGAATTTCGGCTGTATAATGTATATATATATATATATAAATAAATTGTATTTGTAAGATAATGATGTATATGGCGTTACCTTTGATATGATATAGAAGATATACATTATATACAAGCCAAAAAGGCAATGGGGTTTAAATTATATTGGTCTAGCAGTGCCAAATAAAGAAAAGAAAAGCTGTACCGTAGGTGCTGGGTAGCCCCTTGACTGCTTACCCCAGCAGACAAGCCCAGCAACATGTGCAATGAATATGGTGTCGGATTCGGGGGCAGTGGAATGATAGTAATGAAATAAGGGACAAACAGCAACAATCGCTGAATTTGGAAATGTGTGATAAAAATTTAAAAAAAAATAATCAACGAAAGTTTGGAACATAATAAATTTTGAATTAAAAGAGATTAATAACATCTAGAACTTAACTTAGTGGAGATACCTGAGAAAAGAAAGATTAAAATAATCAAAAAAACGACTTGATTGTAATGTATATAAAACGTTGGGTAAAAGCAGCCACAAGGTACCACCAACAACAATAGATGGACAGGTAGATGCTGTGCTACACCCTCTGAGACCGCCTATTGTTGTAGAATTGCAACCTTTTGGTCGCCTATTGTTATTGAATTACAATTTTCCCACAGGGAAGACACTATTGGTGGACCACTTTGATGGTCTAAGCGCACTTTTGCAGCTCAGCGAATAGATTAGCGTACAGATAAATTGCAAATTTAGTTACACTCAGACCACATACTTTGTATTAACAGCTCAAATTAGAAATAATTACTTGTAATAATAATCATCAGATTAGGTTAGGTTAATATGTAACGCGGAGGAAACGCCACTGTTAATCTACTTAGAGACTCTTTTTGCAACCTGCCATGCCTCTTTTGCTTCCTCTTCATACACCTGCTGCCAGACTGGTTGAATGTCTGCCAATATTCAGTCACTTATGATCTCTGAATATCTTGTAACAGACATTCAAGCAGATGATGGGCCTGAAGTGTTTTGGGTCAGACAAGTACAGAAGGTCAGACACTTCTCTGGGAGAAGTGTGCGGCCCTCAACCAGCCAGCTTGGAATATGTTCATGGCCCATGAGTGCTTATGAGATTCTTTCACCAATACCCATTTATGCTATCCAGCCCTGGCGAGGCAAATTTCTTCAAACCTCTGGCCACCTTCGTGACCTGCTCTTCACTGACTGGTGGGTATCCCCCTGGTGCTCCATCTCTGAGCATCCTGCAGAAAGCATCAAAGTCCCCCAAAGTCGATCTGTCCTTTCTAAAAGGTGGAATATTCCCATATATTGACCCCTAGAATCTTTCAATACTCTCAGTTGTTGGTGACACATTTTCTGCATGTATTCAGGCTACTGCAGCAACTTTGAAGGGCTGAAGTGGAACATCTCATTATCACAAATTCACCTCATGCGCCTCACTAATGTTTCCTTTGCTGCCATCAGTGCCCGTATCTGGTCAAGGCAATGCTGTTTTATGTACAACAGCAGCTGCGTGTTGTTATTGTTATTATTAGTATTATTATTATTATTATTATAGCTGTTGTTGTTGTTATTATTAATGTAGTAATTATAATTGTTCCAGATTACTTCACACGTTCAACAAAGAGGGAATCCACTTTTTATAATTTTTTGTCCAATTATAATTTATTTCTAAAACAAATGAAATGTCTTATATTTTTTATGAAATACACCCCTAGCACCTGCGTATCGCGTAAGACATCGGCCCCCTCCAACTTAAGGATCGCTGCAAACTATGTTATTGAATAACATTAAAATATGTAACTAACAACAAATTTTGTCATCCCCTTCAGGTAGCCTACATCGCACCCAATAATATCTTGAGCTCTTTGAGGGGGGTGGGTGGAAGGATACAATTTTATTCATTTATTTTTTGCTTTTTTTTTGCTTATAAATCAGTGACGATCTAATTTTATGTCCTTATCAAAATTAAAGCTGACAAAATTCTCTACAAAAATTACCCTATGCATTTTTCACCAGCCGTTACGGGCTTTCAAAATTGAGGGTTGCATAGTAAGTTATATCACATTACGGCACAGGAAGAAAGTTATTTCAGAACTACTCCACATTGAATGTTATTTATTACAGTTGAATTCGAAAATTGGGAAGTTACACAATCATATCGTACCGGTTTTTGAAGGTGAAATCTCAATGATGATTAAATGGAGGGTGAGGGTGACACCATCTCTGCAAATCTGTCTTCTGAATCTTTCGAATTAGAGTAGCTTATATGTTCAAAAATCGTGTTCTTCTGAGTTTAGGGGTTAACAGGACAAATTAATGTTCTTCCATGTGAAATTTCAAATAATAGGTTGTATATTCCACATGCAATACATGAAACTGGTCTGCCTTGATGACCTGATTAGAATGAGCCATCACTCGATAGGGTGCAATGCATAATTCAATAGCTTAGGCGGGAGATCATCAGAATAACCGCACCTTTTACCCCCTCCTACTAATATTGACGATTGAATGGGTTAACAAGGATGGGTTCTGAATGAAAAAGGAAGTGTTAAAATGTGAATTTAGTCCGTTTATTCTAATAAATGTTCTATTGTCTGTCATACAACAATCTTAAAGTGGATACCCCCCATCCACTTAATCATCATTGAGATCTCACCTTCAAAAAACGGTATGATATGATTGTGTAACTTCTTAATTTTCGAATTCAACTATAATAAATGGCATTCAATGTAGCTCAGAAATAACATTATTCTTGTCATAATGTGATATACTATGCAATCCCTTAATTTGGGAAGCCTGTAACGCACTTCTGGCTGCTTGTACAAAAAAATGATGAAAATTTAAGAAGAATAAGACATTTGATAATAAAGAAAACTATGTAGCATGATATTATAATCACTGAAAATTTATTCTAGTACCGTAATGAGTCAAAATGAGTTATTACAGAAAAATATAGGCAAAATATAGACAAATTATAGGCTATAAAAAACTTCAGATTCTTGGTTCCTAAACAAAAAACTAAATTCCTCAGTTTCTGTGCATGGATGAAATTGGAAAACAGCGATTGTAATATTAGTAAATCATATTTTTTTTATCTGCGGCTAATTCATGAAGTAGATATAATGGATTAGAAAGCGAAGTCAATACAGCTCACATTATTCCACAGATTATAAAAGTAGTGTCATAATGATGCTATTTTAACACTACTGTCACTTTTCAGTTCAGGATTCTAGACCAGTGGTTCCCAACCTGGGGGCGATTTTAATTTCTGAGGGGGCGATAAATTTGTGGGGGGCGGTGAGGGTTTATAAAAAAATTTAATAGTTATTCCAAGCTAGTGAAGCCAATGGAAACTTATCCTCTACTGTGGAAAAAGGTTGAGCCGTTTCTCATCTCCTTCCCGTCAACATATATAGTAAAATGATTCAGTTCTGTTGTTCAGTTCGTCACGAAACAAAGAAATAGGTTGGACATTTGCCTTAAATGAACCAGCGAATGAACCTGGCCAATATTAAGCAGGACATTCAAACTAGCTGAAATCCATCAAGCACAAGGCAGACATTAAACAAGTTAGTTTTCAAATTCTTTGAACTTGAGCTACAGAAAAAGGACTATTAATTCCACTTGTGTATCTCTTTAATTGAAAAATAACTCCTTCTTTTCAATAACTGAATAAATTAATCAACAATTAATTAATATTTCAATGTTAAAAAGTTAATATTAACAACGCAGTTCGTCATGGAACAAGAAATCCAGGAACTTGAATCAGTGTCCCAATTCAGTCTGATAATGCTTGTCAAACCAGGCGAAACGGCCGTGTTTTTTTATAATCTGTGATTTTTATTTCTACTTAAAATTATTCTTATATCTTGAATTAACATTTGTACTAGGAGTCAATAAGAAATAACAGGGATGAATGAAAACATTCGTTTTGTAAACTCATTTAAAAATTAGTCACTAAGTATTTGATTCAAATCACAAACTTACTCAATTTACTACATTGATATTTGATTAATTACACTTCATAAATGTTCATCAATTAACATTAATTAATCACATCATACAAGTAAAATTTGGATAAGAAATAGGAATAATGATGGGTATAGAAAATGAAGGGGGCGATGGAAGTTTGTCATTCCTTGTGAGGGGGCGATGGGCCAGAACAGGTTGGGAACCACTGGTCTAGACCAATCAGAAATCAGGAATTCTTCATAATAGTGTCAAAATGAATATCATGTAACAGTCACATCAGCTGATTTAAACATTTCGAAATCAACCAGGATCTATTCAGAACAGCTGTAGATAACAATCATAATCACACATTGAAGGTTTTTTATATTTTGGGTAAGCTATTGGATTTATTTGTACCTAAGTTAAATTAAACGTAATTTATTGTTAGTCAGAGATAAAATATTGCATGAAACGGTCATGTTTTGCCTTGAAGCAACCAGTGATATATTAAGAATACTCGCTTTGCTATTGTTCGCTAACGTTCATCTCATTCGTTGCTTAGAGGCAGTCAATCGTTGCATAAACTATGATTTTGTTTTTGTAATGCCGCTCCACACATTCGGCGAATCCCGAGCAGCTACGCATCAAATCGCGAGTAGTGTGGATGGGAATTCGTGTATTCGGCAAGTAGCGAGCACTCGTGCTCGTCGTTTGCCGTCTAGTGTCGGTCTTTGACACACTTCAAAGTGGACGAATATTCGGCAAGAGGCGAGCACCAGTCCTACTACACACATTCGCCTGTCTACTTGCGAAGTAGCGAAGAAACTGTTAATATTTTCAAATCCACATTAGATATCATTTGAAACTTTTTCAAATCAAATCGTTTATTGCCATAAAAACATGAAAAATGTCACAACAACGTCAATATCCTAGCCTACATATAAATCCAGAATACTGAAAGTTTAAAAACACAAAAACTAAAATTCAATTGTAAAAAACTCTTCAATAGTATATAAACATTCTCTGATGAGCAAACCCTTCAAATATTTCTTATAGTTAGGTATCTCCATAACTCGCACAGTTCTGGGAAGAGCATTAAATATAGTTTGACAGACATATAATGCCAGTTCTGCTGTGAACCTTTGTACTGGCAGTATCTAACTCTCACATCACCTTTATTCCTTGTTTCATAGTTATGCACATCAGAATTAACCTCATATTCATGAATGTTTTTTTTTAAATGTAAATCGAGCACGTCAATATATACAATGATGGCAATGTTAATAAACCCATTCTTATAAATAATTCCCTATATGGTGTGAGAGGCGGTTTATGGCATAAAATGCATAGTGATTTTTTTGTAAAACCTTGTTTTATTTAAATTTATAATCCTACATGTTATATTTGTTGATTAATTAATTCTGTATATTTATCTGTTGTTATTATAATCTATTATTCTTATTTTTTTAGGGTCCTCTAGCATATTTTTTCTTATTAATATCTTCTTTTTTTAGCACTGTCAGCGCATTTACATATGTTTAAGCATTTAAAAAAACGTTTATGGCAAAATTTATCATAAATTACAGCCCAGATATCCTCGTTGTTCAAATTTTGTTGTATTGAGTTTAAAAGTTTAAGGAATGAACCGATTTTTAATGCATAATGGGATGGAAATAAATTTTTTAACAAGCTTATTTAAAACTAAGATCAAATTCAAGGACAACTAATTAAACAATTACTGTGAGAAATATTCTTTTAATGATACCTCCTCCTTCTCCTTGATTTTCTTCTTCTCTTTAAAAATAAATAGCCTCTAGCGATAACAATGAAGGCAGCACAAGAAATAGTAACATCATCGTCATTCATGTTTGTTCGGTATTCTACGATTTGGGCTAGTCCCGCAACGAGCACTGTGCTCTGAAAAACTCGCATGTGTGTAGATGTCTGCTCGTTAAGCTAGAGACACACATATCCGCACCGTATGTTGGCCGAGTGTCGGTGAAGGTAATGCCGAACCACACATATCCAACACACTACCATGCATCGGCCTTGATGCATACTGTTCAGTTCAGTATGCGCTTTGAAGCGATTGCAATAGATCATTTTTGTGGAGTTTTACTATCATTTTGTGTAGTAGGTACAGTTTGTGGACTGGTAATGTTTCTTTACTAATAAATTTAAAAGAGAAACATGATGTACTTTTTAATTGCAATTTGAATGTTATAGCTAACTGTTCTCCTAATCACTTAGATCATTCGATTACTCCATTTATTCATTCATGGTAAAGTCTGTAGGTAATAATTAATGAAATTAAAAATCTTGAAATTAGTAATTGATTTAATTCTATTAAATTTATTGAAATAATAATCGGAAGTATTAAACTTAATTCATCATCAAATATTAGGAAAATAATAACAATTAAGAAAGAGTGGATGGAAAATGATATTTGGGGTGATGGAAAATTTGAAAACCAACACTTAAATGGTGAAGTTTTATTTTTATCTGAAACTTATTTTTTGTAATAAAAATGAAATTAATATAATAATAAATAATAAAATAGTTGAAATTAAAATAACTTCCTCATACGAATTTTTTTCTCCTTTTTCAAACTCCCCTTCCTTTTCATCTCCTATTTCACTTATCCTAATACATGGCTTTGCCATAGTTGGATAAGTTTCGTTTTCCCACACACACCAAAATGGAGCCACTTATTTGTAATTTTCTGTTTTTGTTATTTTTGTGTGCGTTTTTAGTGTGTTAAATAAATTGAATTGAATAGTGCTTTGAACCGTATCAGCGATAAAATTGATTTTAAATGAAAAGGAAAAATTTGGTTGAATTATGGCTGAATCTGTTGTGTTCAGCAGTTTGTCAAGGCACATAGCCCCCCCCCCCCCCCCCGTAGATCCGCCACTGCGGTCCTTATCATCACTATCACTATCACAGGAAAGTTACGTACTGATTCAATCAACTTCTCTATATCCATGTGGAATGAGATTAGAAACCTTTTAGGTTAGATTGTCACCAACACCGCATCGTGCCCGTCAAAAAGTAGTTAGTCAGGCTCGGTGCGGTGATGTAGTTGCGCTGACGGTGCGGAGTAGTGGGGACTAGCAGGTTCAATTGCTTTGTTCAAATCCCAGGCCGTGCGATGAGCTACACACGGCCGTGGCACTGTGCGGACGCGGTGCGGATATGTGTGTCTCTAGCTTTACTCGGCGAATACCAGCACGAGCATTTCACCACTAGGTGAATATTCGGCTCTCGCCGAATGCCGCATTTGTGGAGCCGGCATAAGCTGTATTGGCTTACACTTTACACAAATTATTGTGCATGGAGATAAGATTTTGAAAAATTAATCAAATTATCTTTATAATTCGCACACATGAGCATAGCAAAATAAAAATAAACCTAATGATTGAAATGTACAAGATCAACTTTTTATGGTGAATTCTACGACTAGCAGTCAATTGACTGAAAGTCGTTGAATTTACCATAAAAAGTTAATATTAACGCAGATCGTTATGGAACAAGAAATCCAGGCATACAAAGTCAATTTTTCCTTAATAATCTCTATAGTTGATCGGAAAATTAGGCTAATTGGAATTAGGAATGTTTGAGACAACATTATCTGTGTAAATAGAAAAATCGAGAAGCCTATGGAGATTTCGTGAATTCGCCAGAATGTTCCAGATTGTGTTATCAGTTTCCAGAACTTCCTGGAATACTTTTAAACATTATATAAAAATCAGTCCTTGTAAACAGTAGTTCAATTGTGAGTCGAACGTTAATGTCATAAACGACAAAGTGGCAGTACATTTTTCAGACTTCCTTTACTGTTTATACTCCGTGCTATTATTGTGATTATGAAATACCGCAACAGACACTGAGCTTCATAAGTGTTCAGTTTATTTATTGAGTGTTTATTTGCTCTTACACATTTCTCTTTACGTCATTGAACAGTTAATTGGGTAGTTATTTATTAAATTATTGATCGGCCTATTGACAGTTACTAATCAGTTTATGTGCAGTGATATAGTAAATGTATTATTGGTTGAATGTTATTGTACTGTTTGTTTCTTACTGTTTTTTCTTGTGTTATATAACTGATTAGTATTCACGGATCGTCATTACCACAGAGAAATCCAAAACGTCAAAGTACTCAGGGGGACTGACTCTGGGTCTAATCATTATATTGTCAAGATCAAAATAAAATTAACCAAAGAAAGAATCAACCTGCCAAAAGAAAGAGAATTAATAAAAATAAATCTAAAAAAAGCTTTGACCCCACTTTATTAATACAAACTGAAAACTACCATCAAAAAACCAAAGAACTAGAAAGTTTCAAAAATCTTGACGAATTAATTTTGAAACTAAAATCTATTGCTGAAGAATTGGCGCCACCAAAACGAAGACGAAAACACCAATGGTGGAACACCGACTGTGATCTTGCGGTCGAAAATCACCAATCTAAAAAATCTGAACAATCCTTTAACGAATTCTTATTACAAAGAAAACTGACCAACAAAATTATTAGAAATGCTAAGAGAAAATACCATAAAGAAATGTTATAAGTTATTGGAGAAAGCTTTGAGAAAAATAAAACCAGAGATTACTACAAAACATTTGAAAAATATTTACAAAAATATGAACCCCCAACACTAATGCTACGGGATTCTCAGGGAAAGGTTTCACATAAACATAATTCGGAAAATGCTCGAATACTAGCCAAAGCTTTTCATAATCTTTAGAGCTGCGATAATCCGAGAAATTTATTGGATACTGAGACACAACCACAGATATTTTTCAGAACTAACGGATATCGAACCTCCACCATTCAATCACAGAAACCAAACAAGCACTCAAAGAAATGAAAAATTATAAAGCCTGTGGCGAAGACCAAACATTAAACTAGTGCCTAGAAATTTAAATAAGAAAAAACAAGGAATTTATGCAACACAAATTTTAAAGGATCTCATAGAACTCGAATTGACTTCCAACGATGCACGAGATAAACAAAGAATTGAAGAAGTTTTAAATACAAAAAATTGAACATAGATAAGGCAACCAGAAATCATACAACACCAAGATTTTCAGACGAAGTCAGAAAACAACGATCTGACAGAATGAAGGAGTTTTGGAGGAAAAGGATTGATGCTCGAAACAAGTTCAAAAGAAATTGAAGTATAGACTTAAACTTAAATGATCCTATGAGGTCGCAAGCAAGCAAAAAAAAAATATAACTGATTAATGCGTGTTGAAAGTAATTTGTATAAAGTTCGAGTGTTACTTTCAACTGTTGTCAGCATTATTTTAGTGATAGAACCCGTAACAATATTATTCATTCTTCCTTCTCTTATTTCTCAATTGAAAATTAGTATGGACTTTTGTATGGATATCCTATCCTTTTGTATGGATAATATTTTCCAAGCTTCTGATGCTAGTTTACATTCACAATACCATTAAAATAGTCATCACTAACACTTTTGTATAAAAATGAAATTGCATTTCTATTGAGTCTCTCCTGTTCAACGTTTAGCTGACCAGTAAGGCCTGGTTAGATCGCATTCCACAAATTTGATTGAATTAATTCAGCTTTAACTCGTAATTTTCATGAAATAATTTTTCCAGTTCAAATTAGATATTCAATTGATTTCATAGACTTCGGCCATTTTACAATATTGAAAGTTAAACTCACCGTTCACAATCCAATCAACCCAACAATGCACTTTTCATATTCATATTTCTCAACTTTTCAAACGTTTAACTAATACGTGTCTGCGCCCACAACCAGCTTTTTTAATGTAATCGAGAAATATAAAACATCACCAAATTAATTTACTTTTATCGTCTTCTACAGGTTCTCATTTTTGTCTATCTGAAATTTTCCTTTTAAATTAAAGTTAAAAATGAATTTAACTTGAGAAATTCCCCTGAATAATTTTCATATTTTATAACTTAAAGATGTAGTCTCTCTAGGCTTGCTGAAGTTCCAAAACAATTTCTAACAATTTAATAGCATTAAAATTAAATATTTGTTGAAGTTGATCAGTGCATAAAAACAGCTTGGTAGCATGTCAATGAGGTCATATTCACATAGCATGTTCATCATCTCAGTGTCAAATAATCCCCAATGACATCCAGAAACAAATAAGTAACATTTTCTTTGACAAATTTTGGTAAATGTAGAGAGCATATGTCAGAACCAAGTGCATTCTTTCAACTAGCATTCTTTTCATCTAGGGCGCCATACAGTGATTATTAAAGGCGCCACAAAGCGAGTAACTTAAAAAATTCATGAGTTAGGGTGACGAGGTTGCAGTTTTTTCTGTATATCTTTTTATAGCATAATAGAAAAAAGATTGTTTATGAAATATTGCAGCTAATATAATTACCATTAAAATGACACCATTAGTGTGTTGGTGTCGGGTAATATGAGGCCCAAAGGGTCCTGAAAAGGGTGCGCGCACGCCTTGTTTCATGTTCTCTTGAGTTGCCGCGTGCTATTCAGCTAGCCTGTTTTCTCACATAGGCCTACTGTTAACTATGGCTCTACATATAGTGCGTTATTTGAAAAACATAATTATCAATCACTGTATTTAATATTGTTTTAATAAATAAATTAATGGGTTAAGCAAATTAAGTGCTATAAACTGTAGTAACTGCCTAATACACACATAAACATTGGAATACACTCAGTGATTCGTGGGGTGGGGAAGACTTCGCCACCCTAAAGTTAGGGCTTTCCATTATCCACCATCTATGGACCCGCCAAATCAAATCGATTTTATTTTCCAAATTAAAAAATACAAAATAAGTAATGTGCTATCTTCATTATATAATTGCAATAGAATAAAATAGAGTAGACATTTCTTAGACAACAAACTAACTATTAGATAAAACCATTCTTAATTCCACATTTAATGTCACAGTTTCCATTGTGTACTATATCATGTGGTGTTTAAGGAAATAATACCTGCAAAGGTGAAACCTGAGCGCAGGTTTGAGTCGCTTATTGAAGCATGTGAAAAGTTTATAGAATAGGTAAAAACAAAAAAACGTTATGTGAAGAAATTTTAAAATTGAAATTGATTAAAAGGAGTTAGAAACGATAAAAGAAGTTCTCAGAAAAAACAAAGAAAACACTATGATTTCCAGAAAACTACTACCTAAGTAAAAGTTTGTTTATAAGAATTGGTTCAAAAAATATAAAAAATATAATTAATTTTAAAAGGCTATTGAAACAGTCTGTCACTAAGTTTTTCTGAAACTATCAATTTATCCGGATCATGTCGCATTCTATTATTTATTCTACTGTTTAAAATATCAATAGGAATAAAATTGTCCAGTTTCTTGGTTACAAATGCAAACTGTCTAGAACACACCTCCAGAGCAGCACGGTCACATTCATAAATATGATACTGGTTGGTCTCAGGTCGTATGTGGTTTCTTGAAGGCGAAAACTATTTCTATTTTTAATTATATACATGAGCAGCCTTTTTGTATATAATTGTCTTGCTGTTAGGACGCCAAACTCATTAAACAGAACACTACTGGGGTGTCATCTAGGTTTGGATGTTATAGCCTTGAATAAGAACTTTTGGATAAAGAATAATTTATTGAAGTACAAATTTCTGGCTCCTCCCCAAGCAATGATTCTATACTGTAGAACAGTTTGGGCATAAGCAAAATAAACTAGACAAGCAATTTCTTTATTTTTCAACAAGCCAATATTATAAAACTTATAAATGAGGAACCTCAATCTGGAGCACAGGTTATTTATTTGAGCATTCCATCTCAAATGACGATCCAAAAAGATGCCCAAAAATTTAGTTTTGTCAACAGAATCTACTTCAGGGCACCCACACACATTTGTTCAATCCGTACAGCAAGATGAATGGATTTTTAATTTATTAAAATTATCAGGCTGCCCGGTTTTATTTGGCGAAAATGTTAGATACATACTTTTTTGGTATTCAGGGTCCATGTGTGATCATCAAAGTATTGTTTTATCTTTTTGACGCTATTTTCACTGATTATTTTCATGTTATGCCAGGTATATTGTTGGCAAATTCTATAGTTGTATCGTCAGTGTAAGATATAATGTCACAATTCTCTATTTCTAATTTAAACATATCATTGATATAAATCAAGAATAATACAGGTGATAGTACTGTACCCTGAGGCAAGCCATAGTTTGTCAAATTGACTTCACTCGTCCCATTACCATTAGTGAGATTGAGAGCGTCCACTCAAATAATCTTAAAGAGATTGAGCGGAATGCCTCTAAAACCTAGGCTTAGCAACTTCTCAAGTGATCTAGAATGCGTTATGGTATCGAACTCTACTCAAATCAATAAACACAGCTAACGTCTACGTTTTGGTATTAAAATTGTAGTAAATTTTTTTACAATTGCATCCTCTGTGCTTTTATTCTCTTGAAAGCCACAATGATTATTGTGAATAATATTGTGTTGTTTAAATAATTATTTAGACGACGTTTGATAAACTTTCTCCATGATTTAACCCATTAATTTATTTATTAAATACAGTGATTGCTATTGATAAATATGTTTTTCAAATAACGCACTATATGTAGAGCCATAGTTAACATGGTCTATGTGAGAAAACAGGCTAGCTGAATAGCACGCGGCAACCCAAGAGAACATGAAACAAGGCGTGCGCGCACCCTTTTCAGGACCCTTTGGGCCTCATATTACCCGACACCAACATACTAATGGTGTCATTTTAATGGTAATTATATTAGCTGCAATATTTCATAAACAATCTTTTTTCTATTATGCTGTAAAAAGATATACAGAAAAAACTGCAACCTCGTCACCCTAACTCATGATTTTTTTAAGTTACTCGCTTTGTGGCGCCTTTAATATTAGTTTTACAATAAAATTGTACAGAATAAAATTTGTAGTAAGTCTATAGACAAACACATTAAAAAAAAATAAAACCATTTTTGGACGAACAACAACAGAGATATGCGCGTTATAGCAAAAGCTTGCAAATAACAAGTTCAAGGGTGGGTGGGGGGTTGAAGCACAAGGGGGAGAAGTGGGGACTTTTGGGAAAATTTACCTTTTATCATGGTCTATCATCAGGGAAAAATCCAGCTTTCCCCTAATTAGTTGCGAATAAAATCCTTTATTGACTGGGCTATGCTTTGTTCATTGGTTTGTTAACTAATATCTCGGTGGTGACGGCCATTTATCTGCGGTAATCTGCATGTGTGCATACACACTCAAGGTCTCGGCTACGATACGAGCCGCATAGCAGGGATGTTTCAATTCCAAGTAGTCTTCACAGTACCGAAATTAATTTTTTTCTAATGCGATATCGATTCACCTTCCATTGAGTGATCATCATAAGAGCTTATGAATTTCAGCAAATATTAAGATGGAAAATTTCAGGTTACTAAAAATCCAATCGAACTGGGAAAAATAAGTTCAACAGATAAAGTAATAAGGAGGAATATTTCAATAAAAATGCAACAAAATTTTATTAAATAACTTTATTCAACTACGGTTGAATTCATAAAAATAACTGAATTATCTCATTTGAAGAGAATTGTTTAAATGAAATTAAATTACATATGTCAAGTGAAATAGCGCTGAAATTCAATTTAGTCTGATTGTATCTCCTATTCTGATAACATATATGGCTTGCATAAATTAGAAAAACTGAAGTAAGTTCTCACTTATCCCAGATCTTTCGTTTTTAGTGGACTATTGGCAAGTGATTTGTAGCAAACGCAAAGCACAGAAGTTGGTACGTCACCGAATTCTGGTGTTGGTATTTCCTCTGCATATGAATGAGCACCTCCAGAGGACAAAGAAGATTATCTACGTACTTTTGAAGACATTTCAAAATCTATCAGCAAGGGAATCCTCGAATAGTTGAATAGGCTCTAGCAAAATTGAGATAACACTCAAGGAATGTAATTATAACATTTGATTCATCGACTCATGAAGCTTGTCTATGAGACTTTTACACAGACGATGAATACATTTTTTGTTTGCTGATAATTATCATTTCTTTCATCACTGAAACATTACATTTACTTTAGAAATTCATATGGAACGAAAAAATACAACTGAATACAACACAATTTTTAAAAATATATAATGTTATTTGATATCATTGAATAAAAAATTCCACTTCTCCTATTGAAATAAAACTTTGTTGGGTACAAATAATTAATTTAGTTGTGCTTCCTTTTGTATTTGTATTTACACTGCTGATACCATTCGCGACCTGAGGAGGATGTAGAAGTGGATGTTGAGGATGAAGAGTGCGACGACTTGGGCGACCATGGCAAGTGAGTGATTTCCAATCGAATAGTGGCGGCGCCTTCATCCGTCAGCCTCGACTTGTGGTGGGAACCAGCTGAGCCAGTGTTGTTACTAGAAGCACCCGAACAACTGGCAGCATCGCCAGAATAGTAACTGTCTTGTGTGTTGCGTCTAACGTGCACTACACTCCGCAGCCTAGGAGTCGTCACTGGCGATGTCTCCACTTTAGGCGACCGAGAATGAGAATGTGAACTACTAGAGGACGAATTTGATAACGCTCTCTTTCTTTTGGGTCGCTTTCTTTTGTAATCTGATTCATCGTCTGAACTTCCAGACTCACTATAGAAAAATTCCCTTTTAGTTCTTTTTGATGTTTCTCTCTTCCTACTTTTCGAAACAGCTTTTCTCTTACCACTTGCCTTCGACTTTTTCTTACTCTGCTTTTTTTTTGTACGCTTTCTTTTCGATGATTCATTCCTCTCCTCTTCACTAGACGTACTACTACTACTACTACTACTACTGTCGCGTTCACTATCTGATGATGGTGCTGATGAGTCAAGAAAGACACACTTAAATTTCGGATATCTGCTGCTGATGTTTTCTCTTGAGTGATGTTTAGAGGTAGACGGCTTACAGCTTTCAGCAGACATCTGTGCTATCTCTGCAGGTGTTGGTTTGACGTCCTCTTCTAAACAAACCTGATCGATGTTCAAATTTTGTTCATCATTGACGCCATTCTCTTCTTCACCTCCGTCATCACTGATTGTAATAACTTCAGGAGTTCTGAGATGACGAGGCTTCACAGTACCAACCACAACACAATCTTCCAGATCTGATTCCAGGTCACTACTTGTTATGTCTATACATGAAGGTGTTGATGCTGATGCAGATGCTGCCGCTACATTTGCAACAAATCCTGATGGACCAGGCTCGGGGGAAGCGGTTCTTGATTCACCATTAGAAGATAAATCTACAGGCTCCTGTCTCACCACATCCACAATCTGCAATCCAACATTATAATACAAATTATGATAATTTTTATTATTTTAGTGACAGGTAGTGATGTGGGTCGGGTATATACCCAGTGGGTAGGTATTTATAAATTGAGTATTTACCACAGGCCCGGGTAAATGCCCAAAAACTGGGTATTTATAATTTTTCTTGAATTTAGAGAAGATGGAGTTGTCTTCTTTTGTCTTCTCCCTGTAAGGATAGTAAAATGATAATAAAATGACTGTGTTTAAGTTTTTTATATGGTCCCCACTAGCATTTTACTTCTGAGCATGATCGACATCAATACCCAGGCCCTGGATATTTATGATTTTATTCGTTTTTTGTGGGGATTTTATTGAAAATGACAGAGTTTATAAAAGTAATAATTATTATTTAGAGAGTGGTAATTTGACTTAGTACAGTATGTGTAAACTAACCCATGGAAATAATAAAAACTCAGTCTATAGGATGGTAAGATTCAATAATAATTTTAAAAGGATATTTGTTCAATATCTTTTGTTAAGTTCTAAGATAAAACATACTTAAACTCATACTAAACATAACTTAAACAAACATAAACTCTAGGACACAAAGCTTTAAAATTAAAATTAGACCAAAAGACAGAAGGAATTTTTCAAAATAGGTTTATCCAGATTGGAGCCAAGAGGCAACACTCAATACCTGCATATTTATCTACATTGAAAATTTTTATTACTTTTAATATTATCCCTACATGTCAGTTAGGCCTACTTCCAATCCATTTTCTAAAATAAAAATCATAACATAACTTAACAGTAAAAGTATGTTCACTACTTTTCTAAGGTGGTGCTGTCTTGATTTTATATCATAGGGAATTTTTAGTACATATATGTAGGTAACTTTTAGGGCTTTCCAGGGTTGCATCACTGGCTTGCTTCACTGCACATCTGCCTACCCCCTCCCCACTACCAACCCACAAGTATTTTGTTGTGTGTCACAGTCTCACCAGCAGAATTACTCTTATTTACCTAGTTTCTTCTCTTTATGCCGATTTTAGACACGAAAAAATCATGTTTATTTACAAAATTTGGGTAATATTTAAAAATAATTACTAAGTCATTGAAATAATGGTTAATAGATTATTTGTTGTATCCACCAAAATACCAGTATTTTACATTACTAGTGACAGGACTTTGCTTTAGTGACAACCATAATATTTTAACACATTCTCATTATATAATTTGCATGAGTAAAAATTGTTATTACTTCAATGACATGCACCTTAAAAGTTGTGCGGTTCCTCATGAGACAAATTATACAATGTTAGCTTTGAATATTTGACTCGAAAATCTTTAAGGATTTCTAGCGTCTTGAAAATTTGAGAATACCAATTGCAATTGACAGAAACAGGCGGTGCCAAATTGAGCTGAGCCTATGTTTCCCAAGAACGACTGGATACAGTTGACTATACACTGTACTGTACAGCATTTTTGTGGCATCACCCACACTAAATAAATTTACAAGTCTCAGACTGATGTGGGCTTTATCAGCACAAAAAATTGAAACTGCTTAGTTACCTGGACATCACTATCTGACGAAGAAGAGTCCGGCTCCTCTTCAAAATATTGCAGTGGCTCAGGCCCATAAGAAGCGTTCCTATCATAGCCAATAGTATCGTAGGGAGAAATAGCAAAAGAATGAAACTCATGGATGAATTGATCCGTTAGAGCGCCCAAGTACGTCTCGACGCCATTCCTAAACTCGACACTACGGATTGGATATTGTACAACCATGTTGATTATTTCACTTATAGCTGCATCACTGCGGCGGCCTCTTCCCAAAAGCGCATTGATTTCACGATGCAGCCATGGTACTAGTCTGTGCACTTGAGCAGGGTTTTGCCTGAAAATAAAGGATAGCAATTATCAAATACAGTATAACAATTAAGAAAGAATAGAATTATTTATTGTCATTAAACATCAAGATGAATAAGACAATGGTTGAGTTCATTGAAGCTTTACCGTTTACCAGTAAATGGAATTTTACTGGAACTAAGGGGTCTGATTGGTCTATTTAAGTTTTTGAACGTCTAACAATTTGAGTTGACCTACCAGACGCCTTACTTTCCGGTAAAATTCAATTAACTCGTAAACGGTAAGACTCTCATGAACGTAACTACTGGCAATAGTAGAAAACCACAATAAGTTCATTCTTCAGATAATAAAGCAAAAAATTAATTTAAAGTGGCTAAAGATCATAGAAGCATTGCCAAAAAATGTATTCAGAAAATAAGTAACATCAACATGTAATAGACTGTAAACAGTTGAAAACCATCAGCTCATTCTTCTAGATAATAGAGGTTGTGTAAATATATGCTATAAATCCATTAATGCTAAAAAAATAATTAATAGAATTTATTAATTTCGAATTCCTTTAATTGCTATTACTTTATACTGAAGACTTCCGCAATGGCGGATATTGACAACAGCATTGAACAGCTGATGGGAATCGATGAATGCTACTGTACAAAAATATCAGTCACCACCGGGAATCGAACCACGGACCTCTCAATTGCCGGTTGAGCGCCCTTAACCACTAGACCATGGAGACCTTATATATTGGTCTTTCAGTGCCCTACAAAACTTTACAGAGCCTGAGAATAAAATAGATCAAGATCATTGTAAAACAAATAAACCACGTAGGAACTTTAAGGATAAGGAGAACACAAGACACAGCCTCCTAAAAAAGATTTCTGAACTAGAACTTGATTTGAGAGCTAGCAATGGGCTATTGTTGGACATTGAAAATAATATTCACTCGGCAAGAAGGCTGTTGAGTAGCCTGTTTCAGTCTGGCTGCAGATCGAATTCCAGAGATCCATTACAAAATCTGTCAAAAATTCATATTTGGGCTGATAGCCATGGGAGGGGGGTCAGGGAACCGCTTGTTAGATTGCTGCCTGATGGCATGTTTTGTGCTTCTAATGTGGCTCCTGGGATTGTGTTTGAGTCTCTAGCTGAGTGGATGTTATCTCCTGGTGAGACCATGAATACACATTGCAATGATTGGATTGTTCTCTTAGGTGGTACAAATAGTGTTCACTCAAGTTTTGGTAGGATTGATAAGAGGAGATTCATGTCCAAATTGAAAGAAGTAATTGAAATCTATAAGCATGGCAACTTGATAGTGTCCACAATACCTTATCGTTATGATCTGTTTGAATCTTCTGTTGAAAATAAGGCTATAGCTGATTTAAATAGAAGCATAAGAAGTTTGGCTAGGCAGTACTCCGTGAAGATATTGGAATTGTGGACTGTTGATAGGCAATATCACACCAGTCATGGTCTGCACTTGAACAAAAGAGGAAAGTTATTGATTGCCAATAAAATTAATGAAATTTTAATAAGTGCAACAAGGTGTTTTTCTAATGGTGTGCATCATAAGGGATTAAGACCCTCTAATTCATCTGTGATGAGTAAAGAACCCTGCTACCAGGATTCTGGTTCAATTGATCGGTCATTTGTCACAATTGATGTCACCCATGAGTTAACTTCAAATGAGGATGGTGATGCTAGGGATGATAATGCTCTTGCTGTTGCTTTACCGGACCCGTGTAATGTTATTTCACAGGTAATTCCAGTTTTGACTTCAAATGACTCAAGACATTTTTTAGAAGAAATCAACTATCACGTAAATGGCTGTAAATATGCAAATCTCATTGACTGTTTGGCTGGGGTTGGTGGCTGCCAGAATATTGGGGGGGGTGTCTTGCTCTAGAAGGAGGACTTTAAATGTATTGCATTATAATATCCGTAGTATCAGAAATAAGAGTGTGGAGCTGGCTGTTCAGATTGAGAATCTCCAGGATGTTAATATATTGAGTCAAATGGACATATTATGCCTGTCTGAAACATGGCTGAATGGGAATGAGACTGTTGGAATTGAGGGATTTGACTTGGGATGTAATTTCAACAGAGTGTCAAGGAGGGGTGGTGGTGTTGCCATTTATTTGAAGCATGGCATCCCATTTTCTGAGTTTTCCTTACTGGGGTCTGTGAGTCTGTTTTTGAGGCTTGTGCATTAATTATAGATGAGAGCTTCTTGGTGGTCTGCATTTATAGGGCGCCGGATGGTAGTGTGGATGTATTTACTGAGCATCTTGACAGCCTGCTTGCCTCAACTTTCAGGAGGTTTAAATCTATTTTGATGGTGGGTGACTTCAATATTGATTTTCTGGGAAACTCTGGCTTCAAACAGGAGGTTTGCTCTGTGTTCAGTGCATATGGCTTGCAGGGAATAATTGATGAGCCAACCCGCCAAACTGCTCATTCATCATCACTGCTGGACAATGGTTTTATTACAGCCAACCTATTTGACTCTGTATCTGCTAAAATGGTGAGTTTGTCTCTGTCTGATCATTCTGCTCAGGAGTTTTCAATTGTATTGCCTCTTTCTTCAATGTTCTCTGATAAGTTTGTCATAAAAAGGTCCTTTTCTAAATGGAACAAACAGAAGTTTGCAGCATACCTTCAAGATTTTGATTGGTCCCCTCTTCTCCTTGATGAAGTGGGCTTGGATACTCAAATAAATTATTTCATTCATAGCTATAGCGGTGCTTTTAATTTGGCATTTCCAGAAAAGAGGTCCAAGGTGAAAACCCACTCAAAAAAGTTATCATGGACTAGCCCTCATCTGAAGAATCTTTGTGATAGGAAAAGAGACCTTCAATTATTTGTTAGAGCCTATCCACTTAATGAGTCCTTTATGGTGTTGCTCAAAAATATTTCCTTGGAAATTAAGGCCCTCATTAAATCCTTGAGAATTGATCATTCCAAAAGACTTATTAATTCCTCAGATAATAAGTCAAGAACAATCTGGAGTTTGATAAAGAAAGAAAGTGCACCCAAAAATATTTCTGACTATCCAATTGTGGTAGATGGTATTGAACTGGACTCACCTACTGATATTGCTAATGCTTTCAGTGATTACTTTGCGGGTGGAGGCTCCTCTCAAAGTGTTTATCATTCTGATGAAGTGGTATCATTCCTTCAGTTGCTGGAAAACTCAAACTGTGGCTATGTCACCACATCCGAGCTTCCTTTCATGTCGGATGTGACTGTTGCAGTGGTGGTTGGTAGGTTAAAAAATAAGATGTCCAGTGGCATTGATGAGATCCCTTCAAGAATTTTTAATGAGTATTTTGACCTTGTTAGTGGCCCTGTTTCACATTTACTTAGAAGGTCTTGTAGCTTGGGCTTTTTCCCCTCCGCCTTCAAGACTTCCAAGTTAAAACCAATCTTTAAAAAAGGTTCAAAAAAAGAGATTGATAAGTATCGCCCTATTGCAAATCTGTTGTCAGTTTCTAAAATATGGGAAAGAGTCATTTATGATACCCTGCTTTCTCACTTCTTGACAAACAAGTTATTGTCCAAATGTCAATATGGGTTTCAGTCAAAGAAGTCAACTGTGGATGCTCTGCAATCTTTTGTCAGTGATATATACTCTTCTCTGGATCAGGGCCTTAAGGTGATTGGGTTTTTTGTTGATCTGAGGAAAGCATTTGACAGTCTAGATCACAGTATATTACTTAGAAAGCTCCATTATTATGGGATTCGTGGAAGGCTTTTAAATATGATTGAATCATACTTGAGTGATAGGAGCCAGGTGGTCGAGGTGCAAGGTAAGGAGGGACAAACAGTGAACAAGATCTTCAGATCTAACTTATGTCCTATTACTAGAGGTGTTCCTCAGGGCTCAATATTGGGCCCCTTGTTATTCTTGATCTACATAAATGACCTCCCGGCAAATATTAGCTCAGCAAAATCAGTTCTTTTTGCAGATGATGCTAACTTTCTTGTCTCAGCAAAAGATGTGGATGAGCTGCAGGAGGCTGGTGATGCAGTTCTTAGAGAGGTAACATGCTGGTGTAGGGCAAACAGGCTGGAGATCAATATTTCTAAGACTTCGTTCATTGAGTTCCAAATCTATAGATCACTTGTTGACCCACCCCACTTCAGAATAAAAGGGGCTGATGTTCAGACTGCTCTCTATGCAAATTTTTTGGGGGTCTCTATTGATCAGAATTTGAGATGGACCGTTCATGTGGAGAATATTTTGAAGAGGTTGAACTCTGCTGCTTTTGTAGTGTCCAGGCTCGCTGCCTTACTGGATAGGGGAGCAGTGCTTGTGGCATATCATGGGTATTTTGAGCCCATACTATCGTATGGTGTATTGCTGTGGGGAGGTTCTGGCCATTCACTGGCTATTTTTCGAGCTCAAAAGAGAATAGTGAGGGTAATGTTTGGGAAACCTAGTCGATTTTCATGTCGGTCCCTATTCAAGGCAGCAGGGCTAATGACTGTCCCAGGGCTCTATATTTATCACCTAGCAGTTTTCGCCTTCAAATCCAAGGATGAGTGGACTATGGGTGCTGATGTTCATAATTACAGTACCAGGTCTAGAAACATTATCAGGGTAGAGCCTCATAGCACTTCATTTTATGAGTTGGGGCCAGATCATATGGGTAGGAAGGTGTGGAATGCATTGCCTGCTGAACTAAGGGGGGCTCAATCAATTGCCATTTTCAAAAATAAAATGAAGGAATGGGTTATTGAAAAATGCTTTTATAGCTGGCAGAGTATGATTAATGATAATTAGCAGGTACTTTTCGATTTCTGTTTCTTGTTGGCATGCTCTTACTGTTGACTCGACAAGGATATTTTATGTTTGTTGTTATATATATATTTTTTTTCTGTTGTTTTATTATTTTATTTTTATAGATAGGCCTATGTATCATTGTATACTATATGTATTTGATTTCTTGTATGACAATTGTCAATGTTGCTTAACAGTAACCAATGACATGTATAGAAATGAAATGAAATATCCGCCATTGCGGAAGTCTTCAGTATAAAGTAATAGCAATTAAAGGAATTCGAAATTAATAAATTCTGTTTATGTATATTTGTCAGTTTATTCAATTGTCAGTCACTTCAAACTAACTTGTGAAATAATTAATTAGTTACAATCCACTTATACGTTCACGTGCAAGAATGTGGTGCAATAGCACAACAAAAGAGTTTAGAATTATTATTGAATCCAGAGGTATATTTAATACAGTATATAAAGATTCAGAATTGATACAGTTAATTCATAAATTAATTGAATATACAAAAATACAACATGACTTGTACATGTTACTTGTAACTCGTAACTATGAAAATTTTAATATTTCAAATTATATTTCTGTGTGACTTCTTTGAATGCTACTGCAGCTTTGCAACCTCTATGCTGGATCGGCCATTCTTGACATAATATATCATATCAGCTGTGGGTAACTTGAGTTTGAAAAGTTTGAATTGGAGTTGGTCTCCTTGCCTAACCTAAATTCAGAGACAATGAGTGAGAATGAATCGGTGAGTGTGTATTTGTTTGTGTGTGAGTGAGTGACAGTGAGGTAGCTTTGTGACGTATTTCATGCAAATATCACTGATACGATATCGATATTCACTCATGTCTTGTACATTTTGGCCTACTGGCCTGCTTCTTCTTTACGTGCTTTTTTTTGTTGACGAGCATGTGTACAAGTGGCTTGAAACTGATTACCGTAGTTTTTAGCGAAGATTTGCACAACCTCTCTAATATGACACAAATTTCATTCACAGTTGTTGAAGATCACAGAAGCATTGTCATCAAACTCATTTAGAGAATACAATGGAAAATCCATCTCAGTCAGCAGAAAATTGAAATTTTTCACAGAATTAAACCTACAGCCAATTTATCCTGCACGTGCACATCACACTAAAGACTGATACTAGAGAAACTCTTTCCAATTTAAACAAAATATAGGCTACATAAAGTTACGCAGGTTTCTTTTATCAACAGGCAATTATGGAAAGAACAATCAAAACTATGATACTTAATATCATAAGATAATCAATAATTTCATTTGCTCTCAAGTCGAAGCCAGCACAAGTAGAGTTCCTTCCACATAGTGTATTGATAATTCTAAAGAAATAGTGTATAAAGTCGTAATAGTCCATTTGAAATTGACATAGAGTTACTCAAAGATTATTTTATATTAAAATAGAAAAAATACTTTCTAGCACCATGAATTTCCATAAGCTGTTCAATGCAGTTGTCAATGTCCGCAGTTATCTTAGGTCTCCAGAATGATTTATAGCATTTAAATAAAATTCAAATTTTATTCATGTTGCGAGCATTTAGCAATCTAATAAGTTGAGAGATCTTCCAAAATAGCCCCAACTTCATAATGACATGACACATCATTATTAAATTGTGTGAGGGTGTGCCGTTTCATACGTATTCTATCACATAGTTATTTAAAAACAAGAAAGTTAATTTGCATTAATTTCAAAATCTATTCTTGATGTAATTGAGTAGGAATTATTAGCTCAGGCAATGAATGTTTTGTGTCGTAACAAATCAGGGGAAAGCTGAATTTTGGCAGGATGTTAATATGCACAAAGTACTTACTCGAAAAACCAAAGCCCCAACTACCCCCCCCCCCCCCCCACCCACTTGCTTCCATCATCTTCACTTCTAAACATTGAAAGAGCAGTACGCCAGTTAAAGGCTTACAACTCGAAACTATTCAAGGTATTGTTATGAAATCCTAGGAAGAAGAAGCAAATATAATTACCGTTGTTTCAATAATTACTTCCTTTCGTTTTTCGTTTTTTTTCACTCCCCCTGTTCACCCCTCACCTTGAATCCATCCAGAATGTTCTAATTAAACTCTTATCTGTGTACATAGATTTTTATAGAATAATCTCGAAAAAGGCAATTAATTCTCGTTCTTTCTGGAATGTCAAAACTTATATAAAGCAGAAACTCTTCTAAACAGTAGTTCAGTTGTTGTTCTACATTCGTAACAAGTGGCAGTTCCCGTTTCCGTTAATACAGTAGTGTAATCCCATGAGAGCTATTTATTTATTTTGTAGATTAGGACTTGGAGACCTCAGATAAGGAGTATGAGACAAGTCAGATACAAAATTAATTTCATCCATGGAGGGCAAACTACAAGAGAATTTTGTGTCCATAAAGGGTGAACTACAGGAGAATATTACATCCTTGGAGCAAAACTTCACATCCATAAAAAGTGAACTACATGGAAATATGACATCCATGAAGGACGAACTACATTTGAATATTCAGGATATTCAGCAACATGTGGCATCCATAGAGAGCAGATTACAAGAAAATATTACTTCACTACATTAAGAAGTCAACAGCGTGGAAGAGGATTTGAAAACCATGGATGATCCGACTACAGGAAAACTTCAAAACTATGGAAGTTCGACTGCACGAAGATTTGAAAGCAATAGAAAATCGACTAAAGCAACAGGAATGTGGAGCTGGAACTTCAAGCAGCAATGAGGAAGTAAGTAAATCTTAAAGTTTTCCAGAAATAGCCATCTTAGAGAAGTCAAAGTTGGCAGCCAAGGAGGAAGATCTTCAAAAACAGCCAGTAATTATACCTCAGCACACTGGACTGCCTACCTATAACGGAAAAACACATTTACAAGACTACCAAACACTGTTTGAGACAGCAGCCGAGTTCCATGGCTGGTCTCCCACAACAAAGTCTTGGTGATGAATCTCAGAGGGGAAGCATTGGAGATTCTTCACTTAATTCCTTCAGCTGCAAAGTGGAACTTCAGTGAGCTGTGGAAACGCCTGGAGATGAGGTTTGGCAACAAGCACTTGGAGCAGTTATACCGATTTCAACTCAACAAAAGAGTACAGGGACAAATGAATCACTGCAGGAGTTTGAGGCTGGTATTGCTCGACTTGTGAGGAATGCATATCCCCTCTGTTGATGACAACATAATATGAAAGTATAGCAGTAGAAAGGATTCTGAGTGGATTGAGGACAACAGAGACACAGCTTTCAGTTAAATTAGCCAGACCGAAGATACTTAGATGCTCTTGCCCAAACATTGGTGTTTGAAGACGTTTTGCAGTCACTGCAAGGAGACTCTGTGGTGAGGGCTATGGTAGCTGAAACGATCAGAGCAAGCACCATTCAGAAGGTTGTGGAATTAGTTCTGGAAAAGTTGGGAGTTGGCAAGAAGGAGGTTCAATGCTGTACTGTAAGAAAAGGCAGACCAGGAGGAAGGGTACAGATAAAGCCATCCATCAACCCAGAATCAGTGACAGGAATGTGGACACTCTCTCAATAGAGTCCCATGGAGAAAAGTCCAAGGGAGGTATGCTGAGGAGGACTACAGTGATTTCTGGGCTGGCGGGGAGAGCCCACTGGAGGAAACAGAAAAAAGATCCTGGTCAAAAACATGTGAATTCCCAGAAGCAATCGACACAAGGAAGACCAACCTGGCAGGAAAAGTCAACAGCATTGGGTGCAGACCATATAGACAGCAGCACAAATATTTCCTCCAGATCCCTTTGCATCACACTGTAATGTATAACTCGTTTATTGTTACAGCTTCTCGACTGTGGAACAATCTTCCATCTGATATAGTTTTTTCATCACTTTTGGGACTTTCAAGTCAAGGCTCTTTTCATTACTGTCTTCAACTTTCTGACAGGACAGTTTGACAAGTTTTACAGTAAGATTTGAACAATCATCCGTATAAACTGCAAGTTGTTCTGTTAATGAGAATGATTTCGCAGCACGCCGGCGTTCTTGTGGACGTTTTTTTTTTAATGATTGAAGAAAATAAAAACATTGTGCACAATTTTTGGATGAGCGACGAGGCACACTTTCACCTGTCTGGGAATGGTAAACAAACTTTTCGTTACTGCAGCGAACTGCAGCGACACCAACCCTTGTCTCAACTCCATCAGCAACCTCTTCATTCATCTAAGGTTACTGTTTGGTGTGCCATGTCTTTGTCAGGCATAAACAGACCATTTTTTTCTTTTTTTTTAATGAACATAGAGAAACTGACTGTTAATGCTGAGCGGTATTTAGAAATGTTGCGGACATTTTTCTTTCCTCAGTTACCCCAGTACGGGATGAATGATGAAAAAATATTCCAATATTCCAAGCCATACAGCCCGACTGAGTATGCATCTTCTTAATGACGTTTTTCCTAACCGTTTAATCTCTCGAAACGCAGCGATTCCATGACCCGCACGTTCACCTGATCTGTCGGCCTATAACTTTTTCTGTGGGGCTATCTAAAAAGTAAAGTCTACGAGCAACAGCCAAACACATCGGATAAACTGAAACAAAACATTCGCTGATAGATTGCACAAATACCGTAGCAAATGTTACGGGAAGTCATTAACAGTTTTCACCATGCCGACGTAATTTTCAAAAATTGAATTATGTAAGTGAAATATAACTGCTTTTCTATGTAGATTATTATGATATTAATACATTTGTTCCAACTACAATTTTTGGCACTTATTTCAAAATTGCCCGATTCTCTGCTGCACCCCTATGTTAAATCCTCTGAAAAAGTTGAGCTAACTTAGCTCGATGAACTTTCAACTTCGATTCAATTTTATCACTCATTCTGAAGAGTGAATCAATACTCAGAAGAATGAACTGATTAATTTTGTCCGTGGCTGACAATCCACCGCTAATCAAATTTATTTTGAAAAAACTACAATATAAATCATGAATAATACAACTAAATTGTATTTCATTCAATACCAACTCCACAATCAGATAGTTTTTCAATTTGAGCTGTTGAAAATCTGGCCTGGCGAACCTAATGCTTTGTAAAAACATGAATAATTAGGTGTGGGCGTACCCTTGTTATAGTGGCATGTTTCATATATAATCTGAGTGGGAAAGTAGATGAGGTAGTTTGGAAAGGAGGAAAAACATAAAGGAACTCAGAATTTGTAGGTCTGCCATATCCAAATGCACCTGCTAGCTTATCCCCCTCAAACTTCACATCAGAATCATACGTTTACAAACTGATATAAAAATAATACTTCGAAAATGGAAAGAGTAGCATTCACTCTAAATTTCACAAGAAATACCAAATTGAAACTCAACCACCGTTTCAAATATATATAATAGCCAGCTTTATAACTGCTACTTTACGCAATGGGTTTGATTGGAAAATGAATAGTCAGCTCTTATTACATCACCTTCTAACCTCTAATAACCCCTTTATCTATAGTTACGTTATTAAGTAGTTGAAGAGCGACGTCAACACACCTTACTTTATCACACGAATTATATCAAACTAGTGTCATAATGAATCTATTTTGACACTACTATCACTACTCAGCACAGAAGATCAATCAGAACTCGGGATTCCCTCAAAACACTAACTTACATCTCTCTCGTTCCTTAAAGACAGCCATAATACAATCGTGGCATAAACTACTATTATAAAGCAGTTGTAGATAAAAAGAATCAAAGTCTCATCCAAGAGTGAAAATACGACAGAAAAGCATTTTCTTACGCAAGAAACCTGGGCGAGCACTTGCGATAGCGGCCAGTAATGTCAGGCAATCGTCGCACCCACAGACCCTGGTCATAGATGTAGCGACGGTCGACGCCTGAGCCACCTCCGTCGCGGTGCGAGCTGTGTGTGCTGTGGCCGGGGCGGTGGTGGTGGTGGTGGTGGTGATGGTGGCCGGTCGTGTACACAGGAGGAATGAAAGAGTCAACTCGCTGCAGCAGACCAATCACCGGCCCCATAGTAGTTCTGCGAAAAAAACACAAAATGTGCATTAAACTGCTTCAAACTACTCTATATTTGTGAAGGTGATGATGTGTATGGATAGTTTTCTACGCCTAACAAACTAGTCAATTACATTCGACAATTTTATAATTGTAATAATCAAATCTAATAATTTCATGGTTCACAAACAATGCAATAATTATTGCTGAAGCAACGTCACAACCCACATGTAATGTACATACAAGTAGTCATAAGAGATCACCGTCAGATATCCAACCACTCCATCATGAATGTAGGCTACTTAAGAATGAAACATTAAACTAATGTTAGTAAAAAATACAGTTGTTGTGATGTACAAGCAGTGGAGGAAAGAAACCTGACATGAATATATTCGTGTACAGTATTGTAATTATTCACAAGATTTATTTTGAATTTCAACGATGTTACATTTATTCAAAATGTTATCGATTGAGTTGAGTTCCCGCAATCAGAAATAAGAATGAATTGAACTACTGTTCAGCAAACAAAAACCGAAAAGTAACTACTTACTTGAATCTGAATTATTCAACAAACCTGAATCGGAATGCCGGACGATTAGACCCAACCAACAGCTGAGCAAAATTCCTGATACTAACTGTGGGTTGTTCAACTGGACGAAAAATGTCATATTGATCATAATCTTCAATTGATCTAACATTATGTATAATCGATTTGAAACCCTGTTTACAAAGTGGGCACTCCGGTTTTACCTGTCAAAAAATCATATTTTGAAATTATTTCCAACAGCATTCTAATAAAAAATAGGCTATTAATCACTTTCTCAATAGATACAAAAATATCGAAAAATAAGCTGATTCTAGAAAATTGGTATGATATAAAGTTCACAAAAAATTACAATTTTGTCAAATTTTATAAGATAAGTTATATCAAATCATGGAGTATGAAATTTCAGATTAATGAGAAATCCACTAAATAAAATCGAGTAGGTGATTTGGATAGTTTTTAAAGAATGTGAATAACAACTTTGGTGATTCATCTATATAAAATGTGTCATCCATATTCAAGTTATAAGGCAAAGGTGAATAGAAAAGAAGGCAACTTCTTTTCAAATTTATTTTTGATAATAATAAAATGTTTAAAATTCCCCTCATAAAAAACAGATTACTTATACAGATTAGCAGTAAAGTGCCTGCAAAATGCGGTTAGGCAAATTAATATTGTAGTAGAAAAAGGGGCTATTCTACCACTCTACTGAAGCACCACTACTTCTAATTGTCGGGGGTACTGATGAGTTCTGCTCGATTTTCTCATCATACACTATTAAGAACCCAATAATACAATAGGGAACAAACTGATGATTAAGTTGGCAGTCGTAGTGGCGAAATCAGTTACGACGTATCTCTGATAGCACTCTGGCTGGCTGCTTCTCCCTGTGGCCACGAGTTCGAATCTCATTCAGCCTTGGATATTTTTGTTACCATTCACAATTCTCAGAATCATGTGAGCATCATCTGACTACACAAAATTTATTCAATTAACTTAAATTGATAGTAGAAAAAATGTTTTTCGAATTTTTCACTTGATATCTTAGTATATTTTCATGGAAACATACTGAGGCGAGCTAATGATCGTTTGATGCTTGACGACACCGGACAACCCAAGGTTACAAGGTGAACAGATATATAGCAATTTAACTGCAATAATAACTATTAAAAATAAGATAGAACTTTTACCTTACCTTGGACCACTCAACAAGGCAGGAAAAGCAAAACTGATGTAGACAGCTATCTGTAAATGATTTATTTTGCAGTTTTCCCAGACAAATCGCACAGTTCGAATCTGGAGACTCTGCCCTTTCATTTGGGGAGGATTTTACTTCCAATCTAGGCTTCAATTCGGCACTCGTATTGCCACCATCTGAATTAGTTACAGTCCCCTCAGGACCGTTTTCATCCATTATTCTGCAATTAAATAGAAATACGATAATTAGACATCTATTAACACTAATGGGAAATAAGAATAGAATAGAATATGCTTTTATTTCACTTGAAATTTACAGACATAGCCTATATTTATTCTTTATAAACATGAATAAATATAGTTAGTTGAACTCATTATTAATAACAAGGACATGAAGAAAAAATCAATAATGTAATGTAGCCTACTTACACTGAGTGGAAATAACTTAACCTGAATGAGTTATATTAAGTGCAATGAATAGCTTCTATTAATATCATAAAGTAAACATTACTTGAGCTATAAAATTCATTATGTAAATATAAGAAGAAAAAAATACAATAACAACAAGTGAAACTAAATACTAACTTGCAAAGTGATTAACAATCACTTGAGGGCAAGCAGGAGTTATTACCAATAAGAAGCAGTTATTTCCAATTCATTCGCCTCTTTAAAGGGGGCCATACACTAGCAAGTCCGGCTCGGCGAGTGGGACTCTAAAGAAAATCACCAGTTAGTGGGCTATTTTCTCCCGAGCCGAGCCAGACTCGCGCAGTGCTACTGGCGCGGCTCGCAAGTTAGTGGACGCCTCGCGAGCCGAGCCGGGCTCGTCCCCTCAGTATAACATAGCAGATAGTCACAAAGCAAGTATTTTCACTGTTCACAAGACGTAAAAATAAGTAAAATTGAGTTAGGCCATCTATTTAAGTTTATATATTTAATCATTTTCAAGATTGTGAAAAAAGGCCTGCTGGTGATTAAGAATGATTGTAGAATTTCAAATCAATCAATAAATAGAAGAACCTCTTATTCAAATTATTTGCACAAGTCTTTACATATTTATACTTTGGGGGCTGGCTAGGGCTTTTGCAAAGCCAGAAACAATTTATTTTTGAGGTTCTTATCTTGAATTTGAAACTGCTCTACAATGTATTTTCCGAGACTACAATAGTGAAGAACTAGAAAGCAAACATGCGTGTGGGTGTGGGTGTGTTAATGACCCAAGGCAGCTCTATTCTAAGAAAAATCATTTTTGTTTTCTAAACCATTCAAATAACGAACATGTTATGAAGCTGCCCTACCAACAAACTGAAGGTGTCATCTGTGAATAAGCTAGCAGCTTTAGTCAATGAGAACATGAGGCGGGACCCTATTCAGTACCCTACAATAATTGTTCACAGTATTCTTCACTCACAAAGTTTTTTTACGGGTATAAGCTCCCTGGTAGGCATAAGCTACATAGTAAAAATAAAGGCATAATACTCCCCTTCTGAGATTCTAAATTATTGCCTTAGCTCCTGGTCTACCCTGTTTAGGTAGCTCAATGATTGAATTAAATTATTTAGGTAGCCAAACGTATTTTATCGTCTTTAGAGTCGCCGGTTGTATCCTTGAAGGCTATGTATAGCTTGTATAAAGTCTACCAGAGCTATTATTTTGGTGCAAAAATGGTCACTGACACACCTCCAGCCAAAACTGGGGCCTGTTTCAATAAAAATTACACGAACATAACAAGAACAGCTTATTTTACTGCCTAGGAGCAAGTAATATGAGTGAATTTTAATAGTAATTATCCTGTGTTATAAGACTTCAATTCTATGGAACTTCCGATTACACTTTAGCATATTTAATTGCAGATGTAATAAATCTATAATAAAGATAGGCCTACTTAGAGATGACCTTGAAGATGAGATTCAATAACTCGAAAACGTTCAGCCAAATGACAGTACATTTATTATATATTCACAATTTAAAACTGACTGAAAGTCGTTAAATTTACAACAAAAAGTTGACTCTGAAATCGTTATATAAAATGTCAGAAAAAATCATAAACTCATGTCTTAATAAAACAGAATTCTCAAGAAGTATGACATTTTAGCAAAACCAATAAGCAAAGCATAAACAGACCATCGATTGCAATAATTGTACGATTGGATAACTTATATGGATCATGGATTAACATGGGCGCACTCCAGCCGACCTTGAAAAGTAGACGAGCCAGACTCGGGAAGTTCACAACACGTTAGTGGTGATTTTCTTCCGAGCCGGACACGCTAGTGTATGGCCCCCTTGCGTCAAATGACGCAATACGAATGCTATTCCGTTCTGTTATAACAGCTTATAGCAGCTTTCTGTGAAGGTGTGAAGTTATACATGGCTCAAATCGAAACTCACTCGTAAATCATTCTTTAAAAGTGAAGTAAAAAAAACTGCTCAGAGACATACGCAAGTAGAAACACAGCTTCTAAAATTCTATAGCGGAACAGCCAGTTGCAATAAAGTTGAAAATTAATTCTGAAGTAACTTTAAAAGCATTAATACTCAAGTAATGTTTTTTACATACTCGTAGATTCTAGTAGTTTACATACTTCTAGATTCTTGTATGCGTAGTATACCCAATACCAAATATAAACTGATTGTTATACCCAAAATTTATTCTTGAAGGAAAGCAATCATAGCAAAATCCTTTACTAAGTTATTTGAATGAAGCCGTCTCTCCATTTTCTATTCCTGCGAATGAGCATCAAAGCTGAAATTTAACGGCAGGTTATGAATAAACGGAAGATTCCGATAGTTTCAAGTAAAAAACTTGGAAAATCAATTTACAGAAAATTATTAACCACCAACTTTTCAAAACAATTTGGCTTTCTCTAGCGCCTTTCTCATGTTAGTTTCTTGATTACATCATTTGCAGAGCTGTAAAATATTAAATAAAAGGTTAAGACTTGGCCAATTTAAAAATTGAATGTAGTTGTTAGAAAATTATAAGGTGAATGAATTTTTCTTAGTTACATGCCTATAATATGTATTAAGTTATATTATTCTGTGATGTTTTCCATGACGAAATACTTAATGAACAATCTAATATTAAAACTGACACTGTATTTCACTTTTAAATAATGTTTTACTCACATATATTTGAGATGCTTGAGGAATGCATTTCACTTCTGAAAAGAAGCTTCTTCAGCAGGCATTTCAGAAGTGAAATGCATTCTTTAAGCATCTCAAATATATGTGAGTAAAACATTATTTAAAAGTGAAATACAGTGTCAGTTTTAATATTAGATTATATTATTGTATGACAATGATCGTACTCTACGAAATTAGATCCCGAAAATAAATTAGAATAATAATTATTATTCATAAACATAATTCCAATAGCAGGAAGTTATATACTATCCATTAAATCAAATTTAAATGATCACAGGAAAACTATGTGTTATATCATAGGATATTATACTTACACAGAAATTGGGTATTTGAGCCACAAAACTACCAAGAGGTCGTCATCACATTCCTTGAAAACTATTAAATACTTTTGACTCAGAAGGTCAAAACAGACATTTTGACCACATTTGGTTCAAATAGAACCGTAATTTCATAGAAAGAAGGAAATTTCAAGCTTCAAATTTTCTAAATGATTGAATTAACTAAAGAGTTGAGAACAGAAACGCAAACAGAAATATACAAAGACGACATATATCTACTGCCTCTATCAGTCTTCAGTTAAATAGTCTAATAAAGAATAGAGGGCTCAGTGACCGCTGTGTTGTGGCAGCACCTGCCCAGTCGATACCGTGGAGAAAATAAGGGCTGATTACATTGGGATAGTTACTCGCTAAACGAGTAGCGAGTAGGACGTTACTGACCGACAGTGCTACAGCAGCTCAGCATACCAAGCCAAAATATATTGAAAAAATTATTTCTAGAATCACCCCCATACTATGGAATTTCTAAGACAATAAATAATATCGCAACACAAAATTAAAAGATGAATTTTACCAACAATTATTCAATAGAATTTCATCAAAACAATATACAATATATCTCATCTGAAGTGTTATGCTGGCAGCCTGCGTGATTAAGTATCGGCTTTGGCCACAATAATATTGTATTTTGGTGCTGGCTACTCTGCCAGCGAGTACAAATGTGACCAAATTCAAAGTTGAGAGCCTGTCTACTTTGAATTTGGTCACATTTATACTCGCTGGCAGAGTAGCCAACACCAAAATACAATATTATTGTGGCCAAAGCCGATACTTAATCACGCAGGCTGCCAGCATAACACTTCAGATGAGATATATTGTATATTGTTTTGATGAAATTCTATTGAATAATTGTTGGTAAACTTCATCTTTTAATTTTGTGTTGCGATATTATTTATTGTCTTAGAAATTCCATAGTATGGGGGTGATTCTAGAAATAATTTTTTCAATATAATTTGGCTTGGTATGCTGAGCTGCTGTAGCACTGTCGGTCAGTAACGTCCTACTCGCTACTCGCTTAGCGAGTAACTATCCCAATGTAATCAACCCTTTATTAAAGTAATATCAAAGAAGTTATAATAATATTAATATTATGAGAGTAATATCGTAGAAGCTGTTTTGTAGTTGATTGCAGTAGCACCTATCACAATACAGAAGGTGAATAAATTGCATTTTTTCACTCCCCGGCCGACCTCACGATCACGAACGAAGAGAGATAACTCCAATCAACTGGGTTGATAAAAGTTTATTAAATAATTGTTGGTAAACTACACATTTTGTTTTTGCGTTGCAGTATTATTAATTATCTTTGAAATTCGACAGTATAGGGGTGGGTACTTCTGGAAGTTCCATTAATTCTATAATTCGACTAGACATGACGAGCTGCTGAAGCACGGTCGACCTGTAATGTTTCTACTCGCTACTCGCTTAAAGGGTACATTTGTTTCCTCTTTTTGTAGCTAAGCGAATAGTTGGTGTGTTCCTGTGATTTTTGCAGTCTATTGTATGGTAAGTCAAATTATTATTGTTTGCTCTTGTATTGTGTATATGAATATCGTTTCTGCATTTATAATTTGTTTTAAATTTGGTTACATACATAATTGTTTTGAAAATATATAGGCCTAATGATATAATTGTTAGGATACAGTCTTGTTTAAAATTTTGTTTGCAGTATGAATTGTATGGTAGATCATTTATTATTCTTATCACTTTTTTCTGTAATATCAGAATTTGTTCTAAATAGGTATGTGGTGGTGCTCCCCATGCAATAATTCCAAACCCTATATGTGATGCAAAGAGAGAGTGGTATGCTATCAGTGATGTTCTTTTATCTGCAATTTGTTATATTCTTTTGATTTCATAGAGTGATGTGGATAATTTACTTGATAAGTTGTCTATGCCATGTGAGGTTTGAGTCAAGCATAATTCCTAAAAATCTTGCTGTAGATGATATTTCCATGTCTGTTATAGTTAATGGGTTCTCTGTGGTTTTAGAGGGTTTTATTTGGAAGTTTATCAATGTGCTTTTTGAACTGTTTATATTTAGTTTGAGGTTCTTTAGTTTGAGGCCGTTTTTGTTGAAGTTATGGTTGCATCATAGTTAGTCTGTAATTCATTCTTGTTTCTTCCATTTATTATTAGGCTTGTATCATCTGTAAAAAGTATACATTGGAAGTTTTTTAGGTAAACTGTTTTTGTATATGAGGAATAAAAGTGTCCTAGCACTGATCCCTGTGATACTCCGTTTTTCATTGGTTTGGCCAAAGACCTAGTTAAAATCGTTTTGCCTTGGTGCTCATGTTTTAATTCTACAATTTGGTGTCTGTTTGTTAGGTAGTCTTCTATCCATTTCTTTGCTTGACCTTTTATTCCTATCCTTTCAATTTCAGTGATTAGTATGGTCCAGTCAAGAGTCAAGACTGTCAAAAGCCTTTCTGAGGTCCAAAAAGACTGCTGACAACCTGTTTTCCAGTTCCAAGTTTTGTATAAAAAGGATTAAGTCTGCTAAAGCTGTATCTATTGATTAATTATTTCTGAAGCTGTGTTGGTGAATATATTGTAATTTATTGTGCTGTTTAAGATAGTTTAGTATTTGTAAATATATTGCTTTCTCTAAATATTTTGATGGAGTGGGTAGGTTTGCTATTGGTCTGTAATTTTCTATGTTAGTTTTGTCATTTTTTTATATTTTGGGTACCATACACCAGGGATGTTTTCATATCATGTGGAATCAATGACTCAGATATAGAAGCATTTATTATATGTTGAATTGGGTAGATAATTTCTTTACGGCAATGATTTAATAGTTTACCTGGAATTCCATTAATTCCAGCTGAGTATTTATGTTTGGTTTTTTAAAAATCTCATTTAATGTTTCTTTTGATATAAATTCAAATTTTTCCAGTATTGCCTCACTTTCTTGATTTATATTTTAATAAGTATTTTTTTATTTGATGACTGAGTATCAGCCTGACCTATATTTAAGAAATAGTTGTTGAAAAATTCTGTCAAGGTGTAAGGGTCTGTTTCCAATTTATTATTTATTTTTAGAACAAGCTTTTCATCATCAATACACTTATTTTTCTTTCTTTCCTTATTTATAACCTTCCATGTTTCTTTAGTTACATTATTTAATGTTTCAATTCTATTTGCTATGTTTCCTTTTTTCTGCTCTAACCTCTTTGTCATACAGTTCATTTATATATATGCTACTTCAGATTTATGTTCTTGATTTCCGGTCATTATGTATATATTATTAGCATCAAGCATTTGTTCTCTTAGATCTCTAATTCTATTTGTAATTTCAAAATTTATTTCTGCATTTCTTTGTTTTGGTGGGACAGATGCAATTTGAGTGATATTGTATGGTTTTTATAAAGTTAATGTATTTGTCATTTATGGTTTCTAAACTTGTAAGTTCTCTCCAGTCTTCTTTTCTGAGTTCATTTCTGATTAGATCCATATATTCTGCTTTCAACTGTTAAGAATTTATAGTAATATCCTGCTGATTTTTAATTGTTGCTTTCAAATGGCATTCTATCCCTTTATGATCAGATATAATGTTGTCTATTATTTGAATTTTTGGATCATTTATGTTTGTAATACAATAGTCTATGCTGTTTTCACTGCTATTATTTGTTAACCTGGTTGGTGGGAGTTTGTTAATTTTCAAGCTATGCTGAGTTAGAATGTGACTTAGTTTTTTTTAGATTTGGTGAAATTTGTAGAGTTAATGTTCAAATCTCCCATTATTACTGTTCTTTTCACCATTTCACTATTTCTTTGCACCAATTCTTGTGTTTTACGTAAGATATCTCTAAAAGTATTGCAGTTACAGCTCTGGAACCAATTTTAATCTATTTTTTCAGATAAAAAACATTAGAAACATTAGTATTTGTATCTTTATAACCACCTTAAACATTTTTATACGGCCGTATTTCACTGAGGGTACTGAGTTCTAGTTGAAAATTTCCACTAGCCGTAACTCGCTAACGAAGCGTTTACAGGCATATGTTTATATGAACTTTTTTTCTTATTTTTAGCTATAGAATAAGCTCCCAAGAGATTGCCGTTTAGTTTTGAATCACTCTGTATAATTCGGCTTGGTATGCTGAGCTGCTGTTGTAGAACGGTCGGTCTGTAACTTTCCTACTCGCTTTTCGCTTAGCGAGTAACTATCCCAATGTAATCGATCCTATAGCTAGTAACTATCCCAATGTCATCGACCCTTTAACTCTCCCAGTGTTGTCGACGCTTAACTCTCGACCCATTTACAGTATTCTGTGTTATGTCTTTCAGTGGGCGTGATACCAGTACACCAACTCGGCAGTAGCCCGACCATACCAGTAGATAGACCATAAACAAAATTACGAAAACATCTATTACAATTACAATATCTACTACGTTTTCGATTACGATTACGAAAACATCTATTACGATTACAATATCTATTAGGATTAAGATTACTTTTAATCAAAAATAACATTGTTCAAAGAACTTTTTCATTGTGTTTAAACAAGTATTCTATTATGAAAATCATAAATTAAATTTCCGTTCAGCTTTTATTAGATTTTTCATCTTTCTTACATTTGTTATATACCCAGAGTAGATGAGCTTGTACATTACTTTCATTTGCATAAACACCTTGTTTAAAGGAACCTTTTATTGTGTTGAAGCGAGTATTTTATTATGAGAATTAGCAATGAAATTCCTGTTTATTCTTTATTTGATTTTCATCTTTTTATAGTGGTTATATATAACGAGAATTGATACGTTGCTATGCTTGCACAACTTACATGGTACAAAAATATGTTGACCAGTCATTCATCATGCTTCAATTCGCCTATTCTCTGAATAATATGAATGTAATATGTGAATAATTTAAACTTTGCCATTTTCAAAACTAATTTTAAACAAGACAGATAACTGGTAACCCGCTCATATTCTATACAAGAGGGCATTGGAAGTTTGAACGTTGACATGGAGTTTGAAATTAACCAATCAGCGATCAGTACAAAGTGAACCGTCAAATTTGAAATTATGAGTGTACTGTCACAGAATAGAGAAGAAGGTAAGTCTTCTCTATTCTGTGGTACTGTTTGTACTTGGTCATTTGAAATTGAAAAGAAATTAAAAAATGTATTCCTATTCCAACAAACTTTTTCTTCACTTTGTTATCATGCTAACAGACTAGATGAAGATTAATACAATAAGAAGCATTATGACAGTAAAAATTTGAGATTCAAACAAATGAACCAACATTGTCAAGGAAAACTTGCTAGGTCTAGTTTGTTGTAATTCAAATATAATACTGGAATTCAACTTGAAACAGGGAGCTGAACTTGACTACTGTATTTCAACCAAACCTTTTGCTTTCTATAGCATATGTCAATTTAAGAGACGGACATCAGCCAAGGAGCCAAGGGTTGTATACGATTTCAATAAGGCTCTGTCGGTTCCTTTTAAAATTACAAAACTGGTTTTCAATTTGTTAAAATAAAAATATTAATAATTATAACTAAGTTTAATAATAGCAGAGGTAGTGACGAGTGGTACGGTAGCCTAAGCCCATTATTATCCAAGTAAAAATTGGAATTTATGTTATATTTGCCTGAGAACTTGAAGTCTAGTATAACTGTCATGCAGTTGGGCCTAGACCTTTTTGTAGTGAAAAGATTTTTGGTGAAAATTTTCAATCTTCACTAAAATAAATAGGTCATATTCCAGGGGAAAAAATTGAGATTGAATTTAAAGTAATCCACAAATTGCAATGATATGAAGAGGCTCAGTGAAATTTTCTTAACGTAATTTATTTGACGTAGGCCTAACACTATTATATAAACTTTATTGTTGTGGATATCCATTTTTCGTGAACTGCAGTAGAACTATTCATATTGTAAAGGGAACATTACAATATGTATAAACTTGATGTGCAGAACTGACCTTTTTTGAGTCGCAACCAAGCGCCGAAGAAGAACGACATATTTCGAAACGCGTCCGCCGCAACTTAAAAAAATGTTAGTTCTGCACAGCAAGTTTATATATATATATATATAAACCTTTGATATTATTAGTATATTATATTATTACTAAAATATATACAAAAACCGCAGTACTAAAATACATTGGGCTCTTATACTGTTACATATTAGGAGGTATGCTATCTTAATTGGTAATTCTTCAAAACAAAACCTTATTCATAAGGTATTTATAAGATCCGAAAGAAAGCTAGCTGTTGCTGGGTGTATGGAAAGAGTAAATAGATTAGACTCAAGTAGGCTGTTGTTCAAGAGACTTTGGTCTCCTAACTGTACCCTGCTTTTATGTGTATGAAGCTACTATATATATGTAAAAATAGCGATATATTAACCAAAATCTCGATGTACACACAATTGTAATACGAAAGAAGCCGAGGTGATTATCACTTGGTGAGTCACAATATAAGTTTAAACAAAAACCTAGTTATATTGGTAGGAAACTCTGCAAGCTTCCGCAGTTTTAAGTCTTGAAAATATAGAAATATTGAAAACAATTGAAAAAATATTTAGTTGAAGCTTAATAGTGTACAAAGAGTTCCTTTCACATGAAAATTAAGCCTCATTTCAACTAATTGATAGTAATTATGGTAACTGTAGTGTATAAGATTGTGTAATTTGTAGATCTGACTTGTCTTCTATGTTCCTTAACTGGAGTCTCCAAGAATAAGTAATCTTCCAAAAAAATACTTTACTCTATAACTTACTAATTACTTTTATTGATTATACTTTTGTAAGCTACTTTGATCATTTTATTGAGATGCTGAGTTGAGTTCCATGACTTGATAAAAGTGATTCTTGTTTTAGTTGGAATTCTGTTTTAGCCTGATAAATTAATGATGAAAGGCATTTGCATTATTAACTACATTCACCAATAATTATCAATGAGTATTTGAATTAGTCCCATGTGTAGACAGCTTATCTCTTTAACCAGGTAGTTAACTGTATTTTGCTGTCATTCAATCAATTTTTTAAAAGTACTTTATATAATTCAAAAACATGAAATTGATTTCAATACTGCATATTGGATAGAGGCTCTTCTGTAGAACAGAAAGTAATTTCGTTTTTTTCAACAAAATGACACACTGCGCATTTTTGAAGAAGCCCAGTTGAAAAACAATTTGATGTAGTATCATATTAGTTTTTTACTTATTTAAAAATAATCAATAAAAATGCTTTGCTAGTAGAGACTTATTATACACTGTATAATATACAGAGCCTTTGCAGTCGCGTGCCTCAATCTATATATAATTAACCCGGCTGGTGTAATTTACTCTCAATTATCGTAGCGCGCTACAGCGGCTACACTGGATCTTTATAATAAGGCCCAAACACTTACATATTTCTTTTGCATTGTTATAATGCTTCCTGAGACACGGCTGGAGGCCTGCAGCAATACGAAATGGCCAACGCATAAATATGCTAGTTCAAGAGGTTATTATACTGAGCCACTGCAGTAGCACGCCATAATAAAATTGACACTGTAGACTTTGTTTTTTAGTAGATCAGCCTGATGGAACTTCTCTTAAGAATTCAAATGTATTCCTCTAGTCTGAGTGAATAAAATTAATAAGAAATAAATTTACAGTACCATTGGATTATATTGTGCGCCTCAAAGGGTGACCTTTGGATTGCTCAACATTAGAGTCTGAAAATCCTTCCAATCACTGCCATATTTGATTTGTAAATGTATTTTATCCAAGACTAAATTATAACGTACCGGTAGTAGAGATTAAAAATTAAAGTCATGACAGCGGACTTCATTCACGCTTGACAAAACAGTTGTACAATGAAGCTATTATGCAATCAGAGTAATTTTACATCATGGACTCTAGACCAATGAGAATCCAGCATTACTGTTATAATGATTATTATGAATAGTCACATCAGCTGATCAGAAAACATTTCAAAATCAAATTCAGTTTCAATCCCATAACATTGTCAACTAGCAAGCATTGTAGGCTTTGTTAGTTTGGATAAGTTATCCAAGTGATTGGCAAGCTAAATTTACAATAAGTTATCGAAAGTTGTAAATAAAATATTGTGTTCAATGAAGTATGAAATGTGTGTGTTTAAGCCACTTGTGAGATGTTGAGAACACAAGCGAACTAAAATTTCACTTGTGGCTCAAAGGCAGTCACAATACAATGATTGCATAATAGTATAGTTCATGCAGCTTTCTTCAAAGCAAATATGATTAACATATTATGAGAATGGGGCTTGTGTTGGCAATTTACTTTCTACAATTTATTGTTACAACTTTGTGTTGAATGAGAGGTCGGTCAATATCTGTCAGTCAAGTATCTAGGATGGGCAGTCAAAATAAGAATCATGCCCTCTATATCACTTAATCTTGATGGCACGATAATCTGCATACAATTCATCACAACTGATGTGATGAATGTAATGCAACTGTAGACAAAATGCACACCTACATGACAAGGATCCGGAAGGATTAGCTGACTAAACCAGTTGCTACTCTATTATTGACAAGCTCACCTGCCAAATTGGAAATATCCCAGAACTTGATGTAATGTGAAGATTAGGTGAGTTTATAGGCGGTGCATCGCTTAGCAGTACACTCGGGACTAAGGCGTCTTATTGATCTAGTCAAATTCATTGACGTTCATCGACCAATCAGCCGCCTAGTTTTACGGTGCACCAATAAGAGGTGCAGCCTCCAAAAACATACACTAATAAATCATATATAATAACCACGTAGTTGTAGTTTTCTGTCGATGATAAAATAAACTGAGTGCATTGTTGATAATGGAGTCTAGACCTCTGATATCAGGTTCCAGACATCCCAATTCAATTGAATCGGGCAACCAGCTAGTAATAATACATTGAGAAAAAAATAGAATAATAATAAATTGTTGACCATCGCGATATGAGCTTTATTTCCTTGTTCAAACCAGTTCTGCGCATGCACTGTCTGTAGAGTGAGTGGAATTATAGTGGTCACTATTGTTAAGAAAAATGAAAAAAGGGAATGAAAAAATAGTGAAATGCGCTTATACTGTAGCCTACTCTTTATCACGCTAACATTATTGATATTCTGCTCATGCACACTGAGATTAAGATGTCTTGTTATGATTAAAAAACTGCCTATTATTCATGTGTAACGAATTACATTTCTTGTCATGAAATTACATAAGCAGTTGACAGATATGCTTTAAAAAGGGATAAAAAGAAAAACAGTTCTAGTGCAAAGCTTAATACGATTAATCAACTAATCAACTATAAAGCTTCCTGAGATAATTTTTCGTCAACTTCTTTACATCTCTCGAACAAATAGAAACTTCAAACTTAGCTTCTTGCATCGTAGTGACAATATCAGGACCTGAAAAGAATAAAATATGAATTAAAATTTATTTATTTCACATGAAACATGCAGACAATATAAAAACAGATAAGTATACAAAAAATGGGATCCGTGTTGCCTGCCATCTACATTTATATTAATTATTAATTTTCATAAAGAGTAATATTCATAAATTAAAAATTTGTACAGTGAGGCATAATTACTCCACACGTAATCATCATTTGCTGTTGTATCCAATTCATAGACATGCGACATATGAGAAAACCCATTCTTATTCAGGAATAAATTACCTGAGACTATTAAAAAATTGACAATTTGAAGCTATTCAAGAAATCTATAAAAATAATTTTAATTCATAAAGTGTACTGTTCCGTGGCAGACGGATTCAAATCTGAACAGTGATGGTGCTCACATTTGTTCTATCTTAAGGACTCAATGACTTTGTTTATATCATATTTGTATTGACTGATACTTTTTTTTTACTTTTATTAGTTAAATTTCCTATTTGTTTACAAGGAAGAAATTGTTTGACAAATCACCTATCAAATGGGAGTATTTCCAGAAAAATGATGTAATGTGATGAAAATAGAAATATAAATCTAACTACTGTCGTTGACTTTAGGATACTTAACAGGTCTTCTCGAATTGGATGAATCCAAATATTTCGCCCTTCTTTGTAGTTAAGTAAGAGCAAGCTAGAAATTATTTCTGGGAGTGTGCTGACTCCACATTCTTCAAAATAGACTTGATACATAAACAACAATGCTTAGGAGTATTTAAAGAAGTGAAAAAGTCAGTATTATATGAATTAATTTAATTATGTACTTTTATATTGATATTACTTTATTATAAGCCTAGTCAACCCATCTACCGTTTCTGTTCATTACATCCCACACTGCTGCGTTAAAGTACACACTATTATTGAAATATTCAGCTGTTTTCTTACATTTGGCTCTTTTCACTTCTTTTGTATAGATTTTCTTTAGAGCTTTGTACTTGTCTTCATTCAACATATTTCTAGATAATTTAAATTCATCATATGAATTTTTAATCCTACTTCTTTCTACAAAGACATAATCAGTTATCCACTTTTCAGTTTTGTGTAGTTAGTTTTTTAAGCCGCGTCTCCACCAACCAAACATGTCTGCCAAACATTGTTGGCGAATACAAAAAACGGACAAACATGAAACATATGGGTTACCAACATGTTTGTGAGTTCAATTGAAATGTTCGGTCTCTGAGCGAACAGTGACAACCAACAACCATCGATATCTATACTACTACTACAGGTTGTAGTAGTATAGAGATCGATGCCAACAACAGGTTCCCACCACCCGATCATAATGTTAGAGAAGGCACCCACACCAAACAATGTTTGGCGACATCAGATAACTCCAGCGAACACTGTTCGCCGACCATGTTCGGTTGGTGGAGACGCGGCTTTACAGGAACTTTTGGAACTGGACAAAACATAGTAATATTAAACCTTTAAATAATTATGCTACTATCATATTCGTTATTTAAACTATTAATGTTGTAAACCCTACTCCTGTTTTCTTGTAACATTCTGTAAATTCTGAAATAAATTTGGAAAATTCTGAAATATCCTATGCTTTCCGTAAATTCCCCTGTTCACATCGCTGAAGCACATTCGTTGATTTACTCTTTTTAAGCGATTTGTGGCCCTGCAAACCTTACCTCTAAGATTTGGTAGTCATGATCAGATACTTCCGAGCCACCTACTTTCGTTTTACAGTCATCTACATTTCTACATTTGCAAGGATGTTATTAATTATTGATTGCGATTGTCTTGTGACTCATAATATTCTTGAACGTATATATTCAATTTATTCATATGAAATCATTTAAATCTTCTGTCATTTTTTTCTGTATTGCAATGTCAGTTTTAAAATCACCTACTTCAATGACGTCTGTAAAACGAGTACAGCAGTAGGCTAGTGATCTCTAAAAACCTATTAAATAATTCGCAAAAATTATTGTTTTGTACTAGGTTCATTTATATTTTTCAAGTCACCCAGTACTATTAAAAAATTGTTTTTACCGAAATCTTATGTTTGAGCCTTAGCTGACTCTAAGATTGCGTCTATAGGGGCCCTTGGCATGTTATTATGTTAATGTAGATTTTAATCATATGCTGAATTGAACAAAATTAAAAAATGTAGACTTATATGATAGAACAGCTTAGATTTCGGGTGCCTACTGTTATAATTCGTTCAGTCACTCAGTTGGTCACTCAAATGGCTACAAATGTGCCCTTTTATTTGTATGTTGGTATAGAGGTAAAAAAATTTAACTGCTTGTCAGATTGTCTCATTTGCAACGTGCATCAAAGAGAAGATATTGAACACTTATAATACGTTGTCCAAAGTATAGTAACATTCGTTCAAGCTTCATTACATAATGCTGTCAGACGCTGATAAGGAAATGGTACTACTTTAAAATTTGATTGATTTAAAATAAATCGATTATACCTTTTTGTGCTGAAAGCAATCGAACTTCTTTCCTCAATTAGAAGTGTTGATTCTTAGGTTTGTCAGTTATTCTGATAAATTGCTGCATAGAAATTGTTCTATTAATTAGATTTCGATTTTAACGCTTCAAATTTGGTCATGCTTTTAGATTTATGTGTTTATGTGTTAACGTTATGGTTGTGTTGCATAATGGTATCTCAATTTTGTTGTTACAGTTTAGTCGTAGGCCTATTTATTGTTATACTGCTATTGTTTGATTATGAATGCTTTGTAATATTAATATAACAATTAGAATACGTACGGATAATAGATAAAAAGTAGATAGAAAAATTAAGGAGACTGAATAAGAGAATAGACGTGAAATTTGAACTTACAAATATGTGGTGTATGTGTAACGTATACATGGCTGATTATTCATTTGCACGGCATTGCTGTAAGCAAATAAATTAATCATTTATTTATTATCATGACTCAATGACTTATTATTAAAAAAATACTGAATTTCAATTATTAAAAACTACACGAAATGAAATAAAAATATACACATAAACTAAAAAGTTTATAAGCAAAGTAGTCGCAGTTTCTACTGATTTCCTGCAGCGGATCAGTTATTCCTGATCTTAAGACATATAATAAAATATATTAGCAATAATGTTTTTTTTCATATAACAATAACAATGATAAGTATTTCCCTGGATTTCTTGTTCCTTAACGATCTTGATATTAAATTTTTATGATAGAATTCAAGAACTTTCAGTCAATTTTAATTGAGAATAAATAATATTTTTCTTATTATTTCTTTACAATATATTTCTACTCACTGGCTAAACGAAACGGTTTGGCCAGAAGTGAGTAAACATATTATTTATTCTCAATTTGCAAGTCGCTGAATTTACCATAAAAAGTTTATAAGTATTTATAAGACCAAAAGACACAACCAGCAATCAGTCAAAACATCAAATATTAATTCTAATGGAAGCTCACGAGCATGCATACATCGGTTTGCGCGCAAAGCTTTGAAGCGCAACAAGAAATCTGTACAAACGAACGATAACTGCGCACCGCCGTGTGGCAATCTTCTGCTAGTATATGACTGGCCAATTTCAACAAATCGGATGCTCCATTCACACGAGCTCCCTCAGTTATTGACCAGCTTTACAAATCAATTTTTACAATGTAGCATTCCTATGTTTGCGCCCAGAACTAGCTGTATTGCAGGTGCAAATGAAATAAAATCATGCCACTATACATGTAAATGTATCAGCCTGTAAATGCATGTAAAATGTGGAGTATTTGCGCCAGCATAACAGTTTTTGCAACTGATGCATATAAATTATTGCATAAATGTGATAATATAAAGACGCTAGTCACATTCACAAGCTTAATAACAAGAATTGAATTTATAGTTATCACTTGAAAATTACATTTTCCTCTGACATTAATTGCCTAATAAGATTTCGTAAAGGTAAAACTTTGTCGATTGAAAGGAAATTTGCAACTTACCTTCCCGTCTAAGTTTAAATGCTGTCTTAATATAAGATTATATTGGTATTTTGTTTCATTTTGTACCAGCATCCCGTTTTCCGATTGAGGTAGTAAGTTCTCAAATTATCCGATTTTCAACATTTTGGACCTGGAAAATTTTCTTCATTGGTTGATATTTTTTTACATCTTTTTCATTCTAGACACAGAGAAAATATCGAATTATTGCAAAATTTAAAAGAGTGAATAATTGCTCATTTTATAAACAAGTAATTACATGTTTCCATTTCAAAAAGATGGTGTAACAGTTTTTGAGCATCCACTGAAAGTTTAACACTAATACTAACGAAAAAATGGCTTGTCATATTATTTTCAATAATTGAGCTAGTTACATAGTCAATATAGAGTGGATTTTTTAAAAGTGTGTTCAATACAACATTCATCCCCGGCTGCAAAAGCTACGGAGTAAGTATAAATCAATGAGTACATTTCAAAGGTGAATAAAAAAAAACAAATTGGTGTACTTCAATTTATGTACATTTATCGAAAAGACAATTTCAAACAGTTTTATTTCAAGTCATGACAAGTTCAATAAATTTATACTTAGGTACTTAATTTGCTAATACTTGAAAACATGTTTTTAACCAACCTTGGCCTTTAATGGACGAACTGCAATGATTCCACCCTTGCTCACATTGCTACAATAAAGTAAGCGGTGTTCGTTGGAGGTCATATCAAATTCTAGCACCTGAGTATACAAACTGTTGTTTCAAGACGGGCGCGTTGTAGTACTGTTATTTCTCTATGAACTGTGCTCAATACTCATTCTGAAGAATATAGGTACGTTTGTAGAAATGCATTAAGCTTGTCAGTTGTAGTGAATGAAACTGTTTGAAATTGTCTTCAAAGAATTAATATTCACGTTGGTACATTAATTTGTTAATTTTTTATTCACCTATGACATGAGCTCAATGATTTATACTCATCCTGTACAGTGTATATAATGATGTTCCAGTAAGCAGACAAGTATAATACTGTGCTGCCAAATATACCATTATTTAGTAAAAAACTATACACCTGATACAGTAGAGTTTAGAGCTGATAAAGAATGGCATACAACTAAAATACATAATTAGCGAGTGCAAATAATTTTTCTAAGCACTGTATCATTATCTATGTGATTATTCAGATGCAAATAACGTTTCCGCACATTGAGTACTTGAATATAATACGCAATCGATTCCTTTACATGCTAAGAAAATCAATAGGTTAGGTTTAGCTTTGATGCAGATATAGGCTATTGTCTATTACTTTGATGGATTAGATACGGAAGTGCAACCCAGATTTGTAACATGTGAGGTAATCAGTAGTAGTGTGATTTGACTGTTTACTATTGATGCATCGATCTTGATGTCGAAAACCACCAACTTAACCTCAAATTGAATGTATTTTGAACTAAGTTTATTAGCTCACTAAAGATGAGCGCCATAAATTATTTTTGATGGATAGTGAAATAGCATGAAAAATCGATTGAAACCATAAATTTCAAGAAAACAGACCTGGCATTTGACGAAGAAGTACACCAAATATTGCTTACCGAGCATATAATATTCAGATTTCAAACAAGCCAATCGTATTTACGTGCATTCTACATAATTAATTTGTAAGTATTTGATATTGTTTCAGCTGGATTATTTATATAGGCCTATTCCTCAAAATAAAATATGTAGGCTACTACACATATCAACATGACAGTAAGCTCACTGAATGCCTTTACGAAGAAAAAATAAATTCCTGGATTTCTTGTTCCATGACGAACTGCGATGTTAATATCAACTTTTTATAGAAAAAAAAACAATGACTTGCAATTGAGAATAAATAGCATTTATACTGTAGGCCAAACGTTCGAAAACTCATTTAAACGTTTTATTTATGCTCAATTAAAAATTTACTGCAAGTCGATGAATTGACCATAAAAAGTTAAAAACTGAATCATAAACTCTAGCCTAATGTTCAAAATCTGAAAACAATAGCATCGTTACAAAAGACAGAACCCAAAAGACAAGCTTAACCTCTACCGTGATAAATACAAACACCAACATAATATATAATACACTGTTAAATTATTTCTTAATTCAAAGTCAAGTAAAATCAAGAGAGCTTACCGAAGTGGAACAGAACAATAAAAAATGATACATCACAATGCGTTCCCAAAAATCAAAATATAATTCGTCAAAATATTTTTTCTTCTGCACAAGTATCTACATGGGAGTTGGGTGTATGCGTGTATGGGTCTGACTCGACCTACTCCGACAACGGAACAGCAGTCAGCAGCCAGCAGGATTAAAAATACCAGCTGTTTCCGGTTTTGAAATACCAGCTGTTTCCGGTTAAATCGTAATATTTTGTTATGGTCTATCTACTGGTATGGTCGGGCTACTGGCACGTACGACATTCAATCGTAATATTTGTTATGGTTTGTCTACTGGTAAGTCGGTCAACTGCCGAGTCGGGCTACTGGTAGCCAACCCTTTCAGTGTGGTCCAGGCTATTGGTGGAGAATAACCGATAGTCAGCACCATCGATAGTTATCGATAGTCAACACCTTTACTATCGATAGTTTTCAATAGTTCAACCACAGACAACTAAAATCAAATCGTAATCGTAATCGTAGACAACTTGTTCTGTAATCTGTGGTTCAACTTTATACAACAAAATGCAAATAATACTGTATTTTATTTATAATTTTCTGTTAGTAAACCAATATTCACAGCTTGATAGATCTAAAAAGCTTTATCAAATTGTAAAAACCGGCAGAAAATATAATCCAGACTGCAGACTCCTTTCCACACACAGGCTTAGCGCTTAGACCTTTGTGCGAGTCGCATGTAATAATATATTAATAATCGCATTACCGGTATAAATTCATGATTTATTTTATTTTATGATATATGCTGAATTTTTGTGATTATATATTTTGTATTCTTTTTCATGCAAATAAAAACGACTTATAGAAATGACTAAGAAGTTATAATCATAGCATAAACGAAGCACAATTAATAGGTACTGAACATTATAAAAAACACTATCGAAAACTATCGATTGTGCACTGCAAACTATCGATTTTTACCGATAGCCATATTTATCGATTATTCTCCACCACTAGTCCAGACCAGGCGTCATTTGTCCAGTTAACTTCATTCTTCATATCTTCATACTTCAGTCTTCAGTTGAGTTGGACAGTTGTTTCTGTGTTCTGGTTATTCAAGTTGGTGGAGTTGTAAACGAATATGTTAAACTAAATACTGTAGATATTCCTTCCCTGCTATAACCTCAACTATATTTAGTACATTCTACATACATAAAAGTATTTTTTGCTGTTTAAGAGAGTACAGTACATACCTTTTAAATTGCATTTTGATTCTGTTGAATGTTGTGTACCTCCTGCTTTCGATTAATTTACAAAGTATCAAGCAAGTCACACCTCGAAATCGAAACCATTATTGTTCAGTGCATTATTATTAAATGACATTGCTATCTATGTTCCTTTAGACGTCTGAATCGAAAACGACTTTAATTAATTTTTGTAAATGTGTACGAGCTAAGTTACAAAAACAGTGATACGCTTCAAGTGAGCATTCTGGACCAATCATTAAAATTTTCAATTGGGAAAGGTAAACTAAATTAAAACAACTAGCCTAACGATGTGTGCGAAAATGGCGTTTCAACACCAGGCGGGGACAGCCATGGAATGTCTCAGTGTAAGTTAGAATTAAACCGCATGGGTTTTAGGTTAGAAGTAAATAATATTTGCCAGTTTTCTATTCTGAATATTTCTTCGTGACTTCTCTTTGCTTACCAGATTTATTTGTCGATTTTCTATCATTTGAAGCCCCAAACGTTATCTCTTTTTTAATTCGCAGCATTAAAGCCATTAATAAAGTTTTAAAAATTCAAATAATGTTTCCCATAAATTATCAATTGCTTCTGCAAATGCATTCAGAAAAATGTCCTAGATAGTTCTACATTTTTACTAATTTTTGTTTTCTTAGGAATGCGAATGCCACACCTAATTCATTCTCAATGTCATTGTAGGAGGATGTGACTCATTCAGCTGAGGTAGTAGGTTCCTCCCATTTCAGTGATCCTATTCTATTTAAATTAATTGTAACATAATAAACATTAATAAAAGCAGCATTGCTCGTATTTTGGAGCATTTCAATTGAAATTACCTTTTGAAGATATAATATTGAGAGAATGTTGTGCTTCATTCGTTCTCCGAAATGCTTGTATTGAGCAGGATTAATGTGTTATTGCTGTTTCATGCCAAAGAGTACTTTTGTTATATCTTGTTCCTAGGAAAGTGCTATGAACCAATTTAAATAGCCTAATTCGATACAAGTAAGAGGTATACATTCAGTATTCATTGCTGTTTTACAGTATACATTATAGTATACAGTATTCATTACTAATGAATTAATGAAAGAAGTAATAGAGAATAAGGATAAAATATAATTATGCTAAAACAAATGGTGCGTGACAAACAAAATGGGATAGACAGATATTTTAAATACCATAATGATTGTTGTTTTTTTTGTTTTGGAGGATGAAGCCCACATAGGTCTGAGACCTGTGCGTGGGTAATGAGTTGGATGATGGTGATTGATGAGTTGGACCTACAGTTTTAGGTGGGTTCCGAACCACCGGGAAGTGATTTTACAGCAGAGAACAGTGTCTTTTTTGCTGGCCAATCTATTCGGTCACCGTTACGAACAGGACCTACGAGAACGCAGCTTATCTCTATCTGATAGAACAGATACCTGCTACGGCTCGCGGCTATCACTTCCTTTTTGGATTTCCAAATTAAGTTACATGAATGATTTTAAATTCTATTCACAGATACCAATAACACTAAAAAAAGAGCCTGGAGTTGATCCGGAAGGACGAGAGGTACTGAAATGTGGATTCAAAATCGGTGGTGGAATTGATCAGGATTATAAAAAAAGTCCTCAAGGATATACGGATAATGTGAGTATGGCATATGCGCTTATTGGCACTTCCTAATTCTAGAGACATTGTAGTTTTTAAATGCTCTTGAATGGGTGACCGACAGCTATAAATTTCCATTATATTCTGGTCGTTCGTAACCCGCATAAAACTCAAGGTAAACGGTTGTAGGATTTGCAAAAACCGGACGTTTTTGGAACATGCTGTTCTAAGCTTTTGGAGGTTATAGGGATGCGTGGGATGTGACATTCAATTCTTCTTGAGTCACTATTCATTATCCAAAAATTTCACAGTATACTCAAGAGCATTACATTTTGGCTAATGATATGTTCATGAAAAATTGTATAATAGACTAAAGTTTGGATTTACTACAGGAAACTGAAGTTTTTAAAACGCTTCATACTCAGATCATGGAGATGATAGGGTTGGACGGTGGTGTCATTCAACCCTGCTTGATTCTCCCTGAATAACTTTATGGTGATCAATAAAAACTTTAATTTATAATCTGAATAATAAAGTATTATACAGGTGAGGTATCCTGTTCGTGATCGTGACTTCTGAATGTAAAATAGTTGATGTCGTCTGCATCTTAGAACAGGGATGGCAATGGAAAGCCTGGAAGTCAAATATTGTGAGTCAATTTTATTGTTGACAATATTATAGAGTAACAAGTAACAAGGATGCTACATCTCTTCTACTTTCAACGTGCTAACCCCCATAACTCGCCTTAGCTCATCAGTAGGAAAGTCAAACACACAAGGCTGCATGTATTTAAAAAAATGCATATACCTTATAAATTTGTTCTGGATTCTCTCCAGCCTGATAATGGCGGTAATATTATGAGGGTTCCAAAAAGGAGCAGAATACTTCTCACAAGACTCATATAAATACAGGATGGCCTCCCACCTTCTAAAACATAAACATGTAGACTAAATATGAAGCCCATAATTTTATTACATCTGCTAGCTAAGTGATCAATATGATTCTCAAAACTCAGATGTGCATCCATGACAACAAGGTCCTTATACTAAATTCTCGTTTCCTTTGGCACCCCGCTTACTGTTGACTAACTTCCAAAATTCCTTCACATTACCATCAACCCTACCCTCCACATTTGATATAGAAGTTGCATATGCAGACTCAATTTTTTGCTTCACTCTAGATCGCACAATTTTAAATTGTTCATGATACCTCGAAAATCTTCTCTTTTTGCTATGCCTGTCTTTGAGCTTCAACTCCCTAATAATTTCTTGAGAAACCAAGAAGGGTACTTGGACACATTCTCACTCCGTGATATAGGAACACATGCATCCAGACGAGAGTAAATTATTGTATTGGTTGGCAGTACTGCCTGTTTTATGGTGGATAATGGTCAAATTTGCTCTGTAATTCTCGTTTAAATATGGGATTTTCCGTTGTTTTGTAGAGTTTATTTCACTGTAATGTTATTCATTAAACATCATTTGTGCTACACTAAACTGGTCGCCGTGTAATTTGTAAGTAAAGCACACTTTTGATCAATTTGAAATCCTTGTTTGTCACTTTCAACACATGGACAAACACGATTTGAAGATAATTAGTTGTTATTGAGAATTTAGACACTGCTAACTTGAACCGGTAACACTGGACATGGCTGGGCTTGGCCACTGTCGTCTGCAGCTACTCTTTCATTATCAGCTGTTTAGATGTTGAGCACAAAAGAACAAAGACTAATCTAGCTCTTAGGAGTTTCCCTGGATTTTCCGCCGCTAGTGAAGATGCATTCGATTGTGTTAGTGATTTTGTAGGTGATAGTGAGTCTAAAAATAACCAGGAGTATCTTTCACTGAATAATAAAAATCTCATCAACCTACCTGACTACCTGACATCACCTGCTCATGTAAAAATTCATCATTATGCTGACAGTCAGGAAAGATGTGTTAGGCACTAACGATTTGAGTAGAAATGTGGCTAAGGACGTTTTGGCGGCTGGTTACGGAACCAATGTGATTGTTTTCTCAATTCCGCACCGTCATGACTTAGCCATCTGGTCTTGTGTTAATAAGTTAATAAAAGAGAGGAACAGTGCTATACAAAGAATGTCTATTCTTTTTCCAAACTGTTACTTCATTGATATTAACAACCTAGGTTCATACATATCATGGACTTCATCTTAATAAACTAGGTAAAAGGTATATCAGTGGTAGGATTAAGTGTGTGAAAACTCATCTTTCAAAATCGATGTTATCTCCGCCAGTTCCACTTCATGGTTCTGATTTATCACTAGATTTTCAAGCTCTACCTCCGACTGCCCAGTCTCCTATTCCTACACAATCAGGATCAGTTTTTTATGACAAATTCCAATTTAAGGACAGTACTTAGATTAAGTATTCTTTTCTGTAATATTCAATGTTTAAGTAATAAGATCTCAGTGGATGAAATGATAAATGTGCAAGAAAAATATGATATTCTATGTTTTTCGAAACACTGGATGAGAATTTAGGAGCTTGAACTCACCAGACTTCATAATTATTCATTGATAAATGCTTTTTGTAGAAGGGATAAAAAACATGATGGTGTTGCTTTATTGATAAGTGCTTTTTGTAGAAGGGATAAAAAACATGGTGGTGTTGCTTTATTCGAGTCTGATAGTATAAAATATCCAATTAAAAAAGTTGTAGTTTATCGTTCACCAAATGGTGATCCACACTTGTTTCAAGCAAGCCTTGACAGTTTATTGGTGTCACTTGCTATAAATCGCAATGAATATAAATTCGTGATAGGTGGAGACTTTTATAAATGTAATTGATACTAATTCTAGGGAGAGTGTGGATTTCAACAATACATTGAGATCAAATGACTTACATGTAACCTGCTTCGAGCCAACTCGCGCTTCAGCCTGTTTGGATAATGTGGTGACCAATTTAGATAGTAGTGGGTACTTCATGGAAGTGAAAATGTTTTGTCTAAAGTGACCATTATTCGTTATCATTCAGAGTATCACTGGACAGTAGAAGGTCTAATTGGAACAGTAAATCTGATGGGTCTGGCTGTCTCACCAGACTAATTAGGCCAATAACAACAAATGATGAAATTCTAAATTTCTACCAAAGTCTGAGTGTAGTTGATTGGTCGGAAGTTTTGACATTTATCCATGGTGAAGACAATTTCAATACATTTTTTGACCTCTTCTTGCGACTTTTCCATGATTTTTTTCCTGAGAGAGTGATTAAACAAAAGTCTGCCACAAGTAAAAAAAAATGATGCCAGTATGGATTAATCAATCAGTATTAATATTAAAAAATGTGTTCTTTTGGCATATGACAAGTTTAGGACTAGTCAATCAGCACATGATAAACAAATGTTAAAAAATGTAAGGAAGCTTTACCAGCATGAACTCAATCAGGCAAAATTGCAATACAATCGACTTAGAATTGACAATGCCTCAAATAAATGTTCTGCAGCTTGGAGTAAAATCCGTGAAGATTCTATAACAGCAAAACGCAAAACTGAAAACATTTCATTAGCACCTGATGTATTTAATGAGTTTTTTGTCAAATCTGTCACAATTATGTGATAAAATTGTGTCACCCCCTGTGTCAGCTATGCAAATCCTTTATGATATTCCTGCTCCAGAGTCCACATTTGAGCTGAGTCCTATGTCTTCTGAAGTCGTTAGTAATATTGTATTAAAAATTAAAAGTAGGTATATCTATCAACTTTCAAGTTCCTTGATTAAAGCTGTTATATATTTTATTGTGTACCCACTTACCACCTGTATTAACACTTGTATTGAGTATGCAGTCTTTCCTAATTGTCTTAAGAATTCTAAAACCGTGGGAGTGGGTTTTACCACTCCACTCTAAACCAGTTCACACAAGTAGGAGTTGAGACAATCCTGCCAACTTCAGGCCTATATCAGTGGTACCAATCTTTGATAAGATTTAAGAAACTGTGATTGCTGGAACGTTGTGTAAATATTTTGAAGGAAAGGGTCTCTTCTCGTCATCTCAGTTTGGATTCAGGCCTGGTCGTCTCAATTGATGCTGTAGAGGGTCTGGTTATGAATATCCTTGATAGCTTTGATATGAAAAGCCTTGCTGGAGTAACCATGTGTGATCTCAGTAAGGTATTCGATATTGTTGATCACAACATATTGTTATCCAAACTTGCTTATTATGGTGTGGTGGGTCATTGTATGAGTTGCTGAGGTCATATTTGACTGAGCGCAGACAGACAGCATGCGATATAGGCTATGGGGTCCCGCAAGGTCGGTTCTGGGCCCCATAAATAAATAATAAATATTTTATTGTCGTTGGGCCCAAGGGCAATTGACAAGGTCATGAGAAGTACAAATATTAATAAATATATTACAATGTCAATATTGGCACTCGTATTTTTAAAACTATAATAATAAAACCATAATGTACACTTAAAAATGGAATACAGTACAAGCATTAAGGCTAAGAAACATCAATGGGTATCGCAGTCAAAGAATTCAGTTAAGCTATAACATGGCCTTAAAACTAGCCACTCGTTGAGTTCTCTCTTGAACTTGTCCATATTAAGGCAACTTGTAATCGATTCAGGTAGGTGATTATATAGTCTTAGTCCTAATGTGTTGTATAAATCCATTGTTTTAGAAAGCCTTTGAAATGGAATATCCATTTTTTCTCTATTTCTGGTATTGTGGGTGTGTATATTACACTGTTTCTTTGGATTATTGCGGTTCTGTCTTACATATAGGATCACATTGAAAATATATAAGTTAATAACAGTCAATATTTTTTTATTTTTGAATAAAGGCCGACAATGATCAAGATAATCTGAATTGGATATTACTCTGATTGCTTTTTTCTGTAGGAGTAGAATTCTATTAATGTGTTTACTGTTACCATAGATTAGTAAACCATATGAAACTATGCTTTGAAAAAAGTTAAATAAGAATTTCTAATATACCTTTCAGGAACAATATCCTTCAATTGTCTTAACAGATATATTACCCTGGACAACCTGCCTGAAATATAATAAATATGAGGTTCCCATTTCAATTTGCTGTCAATCATCAGGCCAAGAAACTTGAGAGTATCAGAACCCTGATTTGGAGTAAGCTCTCTAAGGCCAAATGTCATGGACTGAGTTTTGGCTTCATTTAGCAAGAAACAATTTGCCCTGAACCATTTGGAAGCCTGAACCATGGTGTCTTCTGTCAATTTTTGTAGAGTTTTTACATGTGAGTGAGCATTAAGGAAAGTTGTATCATCTGCATATAGCATGGTATGAGTAGTAAGAGCCTGAGGTAGATCATTAATCATTATGACAAACAAAAGAGGTCCAAGTACAGACTTTTGTGGAACGCCATATTTTACTGTAGCAAGGTCTGATTTGTCTTTCCTGACATGCACAGCTTGTTGACGATTACTCAGATAGGACTTGAAGAGGTCTAGACTTTTCCCATTTATTCCATAATATGCTAGTTTATCTAATAGGATTCCATGCTCCACGCTATCAAACGCCTTGCTCAGGTCACAAAAGTCGCCTGAGCAAAGCTTCTATTTTCAAATTCTGTTATCACAAACTTTATCAAAGAATCTAAGGCATTTGTTGTTGATCTACCCTTCACAAAGCCAAATTCTTTTGCGGATATAACATTAAGCTTTACCAGATACTCATGAACCTGTATATATATTACAATCTCTAGAATCTTTGAAAAAAACTGGCACTATTTGTATAGGACGGAAACTAGATGGTGCATCTTTGGGACCATTTTTATATATTGGTACAACCTTTGCCACTTTTAATATGTTGGGGAATATACCCTGCAGAAGGCATTTATTTATACAACTAGTCAATGGTTCAATCACGCATTCTTGAATATGTTTCAGGAGGTTGTTTGTAAGGCCATAGAAATCTTCACAATTAGACATCTTCAAATGTTGAATAATTTTAAGAACAACTTCCTGAGTGACTTCACGAAATTTGAAGTGGTTGCTTTGAGTTTTTATGTTTGTTTTTTTTTTCAACATATCACTAGCTGATAGGAGGGCTTGATTATCTTTTTATGTACTTCATCAATTACGTTTATGTAATAATTATTCAAGACATTTGGTGCAGGAGGAGGAATGCTATGTCTCTTTTTAGCAGAAGATATTGACTTTATTATTTGCCACGCTTTTCTACACTTATTTCCAAAGGACTCAATCATATATGCTACCAAACTTTTCTTGGCCTCATTAATCGCTACTTTGTATAATCCTCTACATCTTGGATAAATTAATTTATTGTCTTCAGTTTTTTTTTTTTTTTTAATTTTCATGTGAGAGAGTCAATAGAATTCTCTACAATTTCTCTCTTATGTTTATTGTAGGTTTGGTATTTATTTTTTTCTACAGGTTATTACAGGGATTGTCAAGTTGTAATAGTACAACACTACATTCAGCATAGATCTCACTAGCATCCGATTTAATTAATATTTCCCGCCAGTCTACAAAATAGAGAGAATTCTTTAAGTTTGTTAATTTATCTTGTGTTTTGGGTCTTGTAGTGACTATTGTGGCCTCTTCCACTTTAGACTCAACAGGGCTCTGTGTCACCTCAATCCACACACAGTCATGAACAGAGAATCAACAATGGCTTGCACAGCAGCAATGCAGTAGGTCGCCGAGGTCGGCCACTTCGCTCATCATCGTGCACATTATCCCTTCCTTCCAAAAAAATTACTCGCCAAAGATCAACCATTTGTAGGCTACAGACAATCAGACATGACATTTTCACCATACACATCACAAATTCACAAATCTGACTGTAAATTGCAGTCGCAGTCAAATTTCTTGCAGTCAAGAAACTCGTAAAAGCTAAAACATTCTCAAACATCATAGAATTTTTTTTTTTTAATTCAAAACTACTCATGTATGCTCGCTCTAAGGCCGCTGTTATACGATCACTTATAGGTTCAGAGAATTAGAATCATAGATAGGTCTAATCTTTTATTTATTACTTTTTAGCTCGCAATATTTTATGAAGCATTTCTATTTTATTCAATAATAGTGAACAAAAAATGTAGTTACATACTAAAATATCACAGTGATTTAACACGTGTAATATTTCATCTCAACACATACTATGCGGCAGCAAGGAGCTTTCACACATAACTATGAAATTGGTTATTATAGGAACTATAGGAAGTTGTGTATTGAAAAATAGCTTATTGTAGACTCTACTGTGATATAATTGTCCAGTTAGGCCTAGTTTTATTGTGTGCGATGTGCACTGAATAATGAGAGTATCCTATGGCCGGTATTCAACCATAAAATATCTTATAAAGGTTCTTTTAGTTCTTTGACTGTAAATTGCCATATTTAAAAGGCCATACACATATACTTATGAAGTGTAAAATGCCATATTTTATGAAGTACCTATTTACTTCTTCAAAGTATTCTAATCCATGACATTTACATGAAGTATACTGAAGAACTTAGAGGTTAGATGTGTTTATATATTTTATCAAATATTTTATAGTGGAATATAATTCCAAGGTCACCATCACACAATTATAAAAGGGTCTAGTATTATAAATTGGTCTCGTCTTATATTTATTGTTTTGCAATTTGTTTTGAGTATTTTATTTATTCAATACAAGTGATTCATTTTATGAAATTTAATAATTTGTCATTATATTTTATAAAATAAATTGAAAAATTACTGAATATGGGGTTAGATCTGGGAAGACCTACGATCCCTGGCCACTATGGGGTTACATTTCGCTGTGATGGCGACCTTAGGCTTATTACTGTCGAAGATATTCTTGTAAGAGCTTTTATAATGGAAGATATTTTACAACATAATTCACTATGTTATAGTGGAATACCGGCCTTGTACACAAAAGTTTAGAATTATCATTCTGATAGAAATAACTTCCGGGCTTCTCTGACAAAAATGATGAACAAGAAAAAAATGTTCCTCTCAAGTGCCACATTATTATCCAGAAAGGAGTGGTCTACTTACAATATTGTATCAAAACTTGAATTATATAAATGTAATGAATGTTATAATCTCATGCATCAAGTTCTATCATGCTGCATTTACGTACACAAGAAAAGTTTCAACACATAATATGTGTTTGTGTTCTTTGTAAGGCTGTTCTAATTAATTGATAGAGAGTTTTGCATAGCGCTCAGATGGCTTTACAGTATCACGACGTTACTGGTGATTTAAGCCGTTCTTCGCATGCTCTACTCTCTAATAACAGCTTGTGGTATACTTTGTCATTGCCGTACAAGATAAAGGTAAAGGGCAGTCATAAATAAAAAACAAAATAAATGTATTTAACAGATTTTTAATCATAATATGATAACATACATTAATAGATAAATGAGAAATAATGAAAGACCCCTTCAATATTCAACTTAAAAATAACTACAAAACCCATTGTAACATTGAACTAACTAAGGTAACTAACATCACTAGGTAAACCAGTTCAAATCAACTAATTGGTTGAAATAAATTTATAGTAAAAGTTATAATACAAAAAATGAAAATATGGCAATACAGTTGAACATAGACTAAATGTTTTATTCTATAAATAGTCCATCAATAAAATTGATATTAAATACCAGTACTAGTTTTTCCGGTTTTATAATTACAAATTTTGTGTTAAGAGAGAATAAATAATATATAATGGCAAGAGGTCTTTGTGTCTGACACCACCAATGAGTTTATTATAATCATTCAAGTCTCCTCTATGGAATACATATTAATATTATACATTTAAGTCAGCAAAAAATTGATTTATATGTTACCGGCTATAGAATGCCTAAACATTTTAGGCAAAGTATGAAATAAAATTAGTTTGCTAGTTCTTCACATGCACAGCGTAGGACGTCTAGACATTGAATATAATGCCTAGGCATTCTATAGACGAGTGCTCACAGTTCTGCGGCAAAGTATACAGAGTGAACAGCATTGCTTGGTAACAGGAGCGTATTTAAGGGGGGGGGGGGGTGGTCTTTGAGTCCGGCGCCCCCTGTCCCAAGAAATAACTTCAAAATCTACCCCAAAATTAACATGTTTTGAAAATTTAGTTGGATCACAATTTCTTAATTCTAGAATCACAACACCAAAAAATAAGACCAAGTGAAATTCGGTATTCAGGTTTGATAAAACCCTAGATGCGTGATAAGCAAGAATTTCAAAATTTTCCATTAAAAGTTTATTTTAAAAAGTGAAATTTGCTATCTTGACCTTTTGAGGCCCTAGACGCGTAGGTGCTAAGAAAGGGTTTCAAAACACCACGAAATAGGTCCAAAGGTAACGATTTTTCTTTGCATGCGGAAGTCGCATTTTTATTTATCTTAAGACAATCATTATAACAACGCAGTAAAGCCTGGTTCACATTTTTTGCAAGTAGACCTTGCAAGTACAGGTCGGGTGCAGGTGATGACAAGTCAATTTACTTATTATCAAATTCTTAACAGTATGTACCCCTTTGCAAGTAGAGTAGTTTGCAAGTACACTAGCAAAGTCTAGCAAGTAATAATATTGGCAAAGCAAAACTATAAACGCAAACTATGGAATCATATCAATGAAACTAAAGGCCTACACATGACGATAAAAATAAGCATAAAAATAAATATCCGGAAATAAATGCATTTAAGTTGGATAAATATTTTTTTTTTTTTCAAAAATTTGGGAAAACTTGGCTGCTCATATTGATCAAAACTACAAAATATGCATACCAAACGAAACATATGAAAATAATAATGACAAGAGAAATGAACCCTGTAAGTCCAAGGGATGTGATAGTAACCATTAAAACACTAAACAATAAATCTTGTCCAGGAAATGATATTGACAATAATATTCTAAAAGAAATAGCATTGGAAATAAGAGATCCCTTTTCTCACATTGTAAATGACAGCTTTGAAATAAACAATGCATGTTCTTCCTCAATACATGTATGATAGCTAACATTAAACAAACATTAAGAAAGGTAATAGTAATGATCCGGCTAACAACAGACTGATTAGCTTGATTAGCAACATTAGTAATATATTGGGAAAATTATCTTTACAATTATCTTGGTAGAAATGTAGGTTTGCCATGTTTCTTGTAACATGGCCGAGTAGGCGAGGTGGAACTGCCCTTGAGGGCCTCCTCACCAGTGGAAGCTATACCGGTAGGCTAAATAAATATTTGGAAAAATGATTCAAGGAACAAAACGGAATTCATACAGGATATGAATATTATTTTAAAGCTAATCAATATTGTTTCCGTTCGAATTAAAAATACAGAGGATGCTCTGCCCTACTTGCTACTTCATGAATAGTGTGACAGAAATTATAAATGCTAAAAATAAACCATTAGTAGTATCTATGGATTTATCAAGAGCATTTGATATTGTACTGTACCACATACTGGGATAAATAAAGCATCAGAGGTCATAACATGAAATTTATAGAGTTATTTAGAAGGAAGATATCAAATTAACCACAAGATCAAAGCGTTAAAAAACTGGCTTATTTCAGGGCACAGTACTTTCACCAGTCTTGTTCATTATATTTTATGTAAGTGATTTATTCAATATTAATTTAAAAATTGTATATTGTATGTCTCTTTCTTACAATGATCTAAAAATAGAGGATGCACAAACGGGTCTGAAAGTGTAGTTTTTCTCGTATTCTTTTTGGTCAAGGCAAAACTAATATGGTTTGAACCTTGCTTGAAAATGACGACTTGTTACAAAATTAAAAAATATCGATATAATTAAATATGGTCGATATATCGAAATGTCGACCTTGGATGATGGAATATCGATGTATTGAAGGCAACTTTCAACAATCGATATTTAGGATATATCGATGATCCATTTTGTCGTTTACGCGCAGCGTCAAACTGAACCACTCAGGTGGACCAGCTTGTCGGTGGGACAGGTTGTCGTTCGTTGACCAAAACTCATTTGGACCAGTTTGTCGTTTGCATGCAGCGTCAAACTTAACCACTCAGATGGAATGTGGACCAGCTTGTCGGTGGGACAGTTTGTTATCGTCCCAAAGAAACTACAGTGTCAATCAAGAATCGTATCATTGAAAGCATTTAATAGGTTACCTATGGTCTCTAAAGCTCTTGGTGCATCCTTGTTTAAATTTAAAGTAAAAAAGATGCTTCTGGAGAATCCCCTATATAACATTAAGGAATTTTTGAATTGCCTTCTGATATAATAAATAGTTATTTCTAAGCTGATTGATAAAAGTATTCTGTTTTAGTGTATATTATACATGTTGAATTTCTATGTGCTATTTTATACTATAACTTCATGTTGGATTTTCAGATGCTATTTAAAATTATTAGACTATTGATATTAAATAAATTTGAAGAGGCCTAATGTACATTATTATGTATTTCTTGGACAATAAAATATTTCTATTAAACTCACCAATAGCTGTAATGTCTTGTGCGCTGTAAACAGGTCGCTAAGAAGCATTGTGGAAAGAGAAATCAGCTCGCTTGAAATTGTAATTGCGACCAGAAGCGCCAGCCTGCGCATTCTGATGATGACCAGCATCAGTTTGATGCAATGAAGCAGGAGGCCATAAGGAAATACACAAAACCGGGTGTTGTGGGTCCTCATTTATAAGGAAATACACAAAACCGGGTGTTGTGGGTCCTCGTTTACCTAGAGAAGATCCTCTCACAACCTCAAGTGGCACAAGGACATTTGCCAGTATCAAATCCAGAGTTTGGTTATTGTGATTGGGAACAGAGTTAAAGGATTCAAGATCAATAAAATTCATGAATGGATCGGTTATAAATCCGAGTATCCTATACTCTCCCAAAAAGCTATGCTGTTTTTGTCACTAGTTACTTGTGTGACAGTAGTTTTTCTGAACTCTTGTATATCCATAATAAATATAGGAACAAACTAACAAGTGTTAAATAAAATATCAAGTTTTATTTATAAAATGAATAATGGACGTGTTTCTGATGGAAAATGTTTTTCTAAAAAAAAATAGTTTCAGGGGGCTTTCTTTCAATCTACAACCCCCAGACCGGTGATGGTGGTATGCCAAAATCTTCAAAAAGAATTGACTGAATTACATAAGATTAAGATCCATTGTATAAATACACAACATCCACCATCTAATGACCTAGCCGAACGCTTTCATTCTACATTAATTGAACACATACAAATATTCAACAACCGACAAGAATTCAAATCCGAAAAAATTGAAAGCAAAGTTAAATATGCTATAATTGCTTACAACAATAGTATTGTTATGGGTTCTATCTCTAAAATAACGCTGGCAACACTTGAATTTAACACTCGCACTTTATTAACACAAATTATTCACAAACACGCACTAATCACTAATGTCTTACACAAAATAAAGCAGTCAGAAACAGATAAATCAATAATGTTCAGCTGATTTGCAATATTACTGCACAAAAATCAATCACAAACTGCTAAAAGGCCGATCTATTATTACTAATACTCGACCACTATAACCAATGCAGCTGGAAATTTTAAATGTAGCGTCAGAGGGAGGTGGCTAGTAATAAACCAAAAACCTAGCTTCTACCCTAATAGTTGTAGAAGGTTTAAATTTGAAATGTTTCTTCATTCAGAGGTGGTGATTAAGAAAACAATGAAGGAGGCCTCTATCAGCTGGAAGTGTCCTAGGACTAACGTCTTCCCTAATAGTCCTAGAAGGTTAAAATTTGAAATGTAACCTTAGTGGGTTATATAAATAAATATATTGTTATGAGAGCAAACAAGCAGTTAGTCACGCACTTGTTCTATTTAAATCATTCTATTGTTTTCATGGTTGGACGTGACTTCGACTGATCTTCATCCGATCTTCTAATTCTCTCTCCTTAGATGTATTTGTCATTCTTATTCTTCAAGTCTGCAACTCTCTCACTCAATTGATTTCTCAAGTCTTCTCATGATTTCTTCAGATTTCTGGAACGATCAAGATCATGTTTCTTGAAGATTCCCCGAAGTGTAAGTGTCTGGTGAGCTCCAATTCTTGGAATTATACAACTACAACAGCTATATAAAGGAGTTCACATGAACCAGACAGTAAGTTCTACAAAAGCTTGCATGACAGTTACATTCTCAAACCTGCGTGTGACAGATTGTATTACAGATCTCGTGCCAGTGGAGTAAACAGTGCTTTATTCAGTCTTTAGACAGTGTCAAGTGCAGAGGCAAGTTTTTGCTGTTTATGCAGCTTACTAATAGTTTAAAGACGTTGTGTTGAGTGATATTATTTGGGACTGTCAAATAACGAGACAGAAAATAAACAAGAGTCCAATTGTTTATTTTATTATTGATTAGCCTGTAATTACTTATTTATCATTTCTTGTAAATAATTACTGAAAATAAGTATTAGCTTGTCATTTGATGATCTGTTTTTATTTCATTAATTGAACTTGCAATTAATTTGTGTAAATAGACTAATTTGTGTAAATAAAGTGCAACTGTGAATTTTAGTGTTGCCAGCCTTATTTTAGCTATTAGAAACCATAACAATATATTTTGATTATGTAATCAATGAAGTTAATGCCCTTCCTCACTCACCACATTCGCCTCTGCATTATCCTCAGTAGCGTTCTCTTTTAATTTGGAAACAAAATTCACAAGGTCAATTTCAGAATCAATTACAAACACTTCACCTCCTTCTATAAGATTAATTTTCACTCTACCAGCATTGTTGACCTAGACGAATTTAAAGCCCATCTTGTGCTGCAGCTTCTTGGCTTTGGCAAGCAATACTCTTTGCATCGCCATCAATGACCTGTTGATGTAAACTGGACTCGCCTCACCGGAAAAGCCCAGATGTCGAGAGCTAAGATCCTTTTTTTTCTTTCTTTTGGATGATGAAGCCCACATAGGTCTGAGACCTGTGCATGGGTAATGAATTGGATGATGGTGATTGATGAGTTGGGCCTACAGTTTTAGGTGGGTTCTGAACCACCGGGAAGTAATTTTACAGCAGAGAACAGAGTCTTTTTTGCTGGCTAATCCAATTGGGGTCACCCAATTTCTCCTTTGAAGCAGCTCCTCCGCATCCCCTCAATGTACGAACTTGACCGCATTGCCTGACGTTGGACGTTTGTTCCTTTTCTTCAGATGGTGACAAGCATCAATTGATTGTCTTGAAACATCCATCCCTACCATTTTGCATACGTCGATAACAATTTTAGTCACATCTTCATCCTGGCTCATAGGAATGCCATAAATTTCCTCTGTGTTTCTTCTTGAATATTGTTCTAAGGCATCCATTTGTATTGTAACTTCATTTAATTTTTCATGCAGAGTTTGATTTTCTTCGAAAAGTTCTTTAATTTTAGTTTGTTGACTGTTAATAATCTCTGCCTGCTTTGCAACGGCCTCACAGCTCTTATCCACCTCTTAAGCACAAGATTGGATAAGTCATCACGTAGCTGGCTATGACTTTTCAAAAACATTGATTTCAGGTCTTCCAATGATCTATTAAGAGTCTCAAGCGTTATGAATGAGATATCAGATCGCATCATTATTAATCTGGTACGCATCAATACTAAACATTTGGAAATTTATAACAGTGTTCATCATATAATTGTAGCATTGAGTAGACATACACACAAATTTAGATACATAACAACGGGAGAGGATGATTTAATGTTAACAATCACTAGAAGAATTCAAAATTATGATGATGCATATCTCATGAAATGGCATGAAAAGATGATGAACAGCATGCTAGGAGGGAGGCATATAAAAAATTACAATGATGAATACAATGAGATGGCAGAAGAAAATCGCAAAATACACACAAGGAGGGATGCGTCTATAAAAGAAAAATGATGAGTAATAATGATAAATAATAATAATATCGTGTGACCTGGCTGGCTCAGGTCTGGTGTCAGAGTTATCAGGTCGCACCTGAAGAAGTTCAGGGCCTCTGACGTGACTTAACGACTGTTTTTTAGGCAGCCGGGACCGACAGCTTAACGTGTCCTCCGAAACACGGGAGTAATAATGATGTGTTGTCTGTAGCAAATGAGCTCGATTCAGTGGATGAGCTGGAGGACAGGGTGGTTGAGGATAAACAGCAACTCCATGCTGCTCTTAACAGCTGTAACTTGACTGTATTTTGTCTGAACATCAGGAGTGTTAAGAAAAACTTTGATGATCTGATGGTTCAACTACAAGATATGTCTTATGATTTCGATATTATTGTATTAACAGAATGCTGGATCAAAAATGATCATACACCTAAGGAAATGAAGGATTACAATATTTTTCACTCTTTAAATAACCGTACACAGAATGATGGAGTAATAGTATATGCAATAAATTCTCTAAATGTGCAGTCAGTGGAGTTGAATATCAGGCAGGCCAATGTTCTCCATCTACAATTGCAAACTCCAAAAGAGAAATATAATATATTAGCAATCTACAGATCCCCTTCGCACTACAGTATAACAGAATTTTTAGAAGATTTAGAAAGTGTGCTCAATAGACTGAGAGTACAACTGATTATTTGCACAGGAGACTTCAACATAAATACGCTACAATCACAACAGCATTATCAACTTGATGAATACTATGATTTATTAAGTGAACACGGATTGAAGAACTGTATCAAAAAGGCCACCAGGGTAACCACGGGAACATCTACTTGCCTAGATCACATGCTGACCAATTGCAAACACAATATTCATCCAATCATATATCATTCAAGTATCACAGATCACTTCATTACAATTTTGGGACTGCAAGAATATTCAAATAACAGTAACAGAGCGAATTTAGATGAACAAGATTCAACTAATCGTAGATCAATCAATTTGGATGGATTGAGAGGAGGACTACTGGGAGAGCATTGGGAAGAGATTTTCAAAAGTGATAACACAGATGAAGCATACGAAAAGTTCATAACAATTCTGCAACAACATGTGGATAAGAATACGCATCATTACACACAGAAGAAGAAGATCAAGATCATCAAACCATTGATCACAAAAGGACTTGTCTCATCCATAAGAACAAGGAATCGTTTAAATAGAAGAAGGAAGTTAGATCCAGAAAATCAAGAACTCGCAAATTATTATTGAATCTAAAGGAATACATTAACGTCTCTTATCCAGAATACAAAAGAAAGTTACTTCAAGAGTCAATTCAACAAAGCAGGGAATGATGTAAGGAAAACTTGGAAAATTATCAAGGATGCTACTGATTCAAACCAAGAAAGAAAAATTCAACTCAATGCTGTAAAGATTAATGATAAAATTGTAACACTGAAAGAAAATCCCGAAGTTCTATTGAACCATGTAAATGATTACTTTGTTAATATTGGAGAAACAATGGCTAGGAAAATCTCTGGAAGTTTAAATAAGAATATTAACCAAGTTATAGCAGATTATGAACCAGAGTTACATATTTAAAATACTATGTTTCTTTTCCCCATAGTTGAGCAGGAAATAATAGACAGTATTAATTTTCTTCGCATCAGTAGTGCACCCAGGGCTTGATAGATTTGATAATGGGATTTTAAAAGGCATAAAAGAGTTAATTTCTAGTCCTTTGACTCATATTTTCAATCTCAGCTTGTCAAATGGAACTTTTCCTAGAGCAATGAAAAATATTTGTGTTAGACCTATTATATAAGATGGGAGATAAATTAATTATAAGTAATTATAGACCTATTTCATTAATCAGTAATATATCAAAAATTTTAGAAAAACTAGTTAAATTACGATTATCGGCATTTATTAGCAATTCTACATAAATAGCATTATTCATATTACTGTACTTTATTTTAAATTTTCAAATATTGATACGAGTCATGATTTGATATACGGTACTTAACCAAGAAACCAAGTTAGCTTGTTAGACAAGATGTCCAATGGCCGTGACTAGAGGGGGTTTGGCCAGAGCTGGCTCAGTATAATAATCTCCATATACTGTACATATACCGGGTGTTTCAAAAAGAATGACCCGATTTGTACGTACTATATTATTCAAACTAATGAAATTGAAAGATTACAACAGCACTCTTTAATTCGCAAGGTTAAAAGTTTCCAAAAATCACTACCAGATGTCAATAGTGCGGATCTTCAGTCTTCAGTATACAACAATCGGCAGTCTTCGACATGGCGTCTCCACAGCAGAAAGCATTTTGCGTTCTCGAGTTTTCGAAGAGTGAATCTGTTGTTACAGTGCAACGTGCATATCGTATTCGTTTTGTTACTGAACCACCACTACCGAAAAACATTCGACGTTGGTATAGACAGTTCTTAGAAACAGGGTGTTTGTGCAAAGGGAAAAGTCGTGGCCGACCACGTACCTCTGATGAAACAGTGGGACAAATCCGAGACGCTGAACGTTTCAGCGTAGCCCGGGAAAGTCTGCGCGACGTGCTAGCAGAGAACTTGCAGTACCTCATACAACTGTATGGCGTTATGGCATTATGCCACACTGGCATGAAGTGCGCGCTTTCCTCAATAACATCTTACCTCAACATTTGATAGGGCGTACGGGACCGCACGACGACGCTTTACTCTCTTGGCTTCCAAGGTCGCCTGACATTACGCCATGTGATTTTTTTCCTATGGGGAAACATCAAAGGACTTGTTTTTGTTCCCCCTTTACCTCGTGACGTCAATGAACTTAAAAACAGAATAACAGCGGCAGTAGCTTCTTCAGTTGAAGAAGACAACTTGAGAGCAGTTAATTTGGGATGAATTCGGCTACCTTTTAGATGTCCGTGTTGCTGGTGGAGGGCATATGGAACATTTGTGATAAATTGTCTAAAAACTTTCTACTTTTGTGAGAACTTTTATATATAGTTTGTATTATTTTATTAATTTCCTGTGAAAAATATAACTGTTTATAATCGGGTCATTCTTTTTGAAACACCCGGTATATTGTTTGAATTGGCTCGTCTGTAGCGGTGGCACGCCACTGCAGTCGCGGTCACGTGCCACAATTTGAGGCTAAATTACTCTAGCTGACTGTGTGACAGCTCATCAATTTCGTATTACATAAAGGCATATACTTCTTTAAAGCCATCAGCTGATTTTTTTGATCAAATTTACCCAGCTTATGTGATTTAGGCTGAAACTGTGGCGCGTAACCGCGACTGTAGTGTCTCTGTATAGTAATGCTCTAATATACAGTATTAAAATATATATTAGTCACTCTGTATAAACATGAACTCGACTTAGCTGATGTACTTTCTAGATACATTCCAGTTATGCTACCTTCACTCCTTTTTAATTCCACGTTTCTACTTGTCTGCTCACTCTTCCATCATCTTTTATTATGATTCAGCTGAATCATAGAAAGTATGAGTCCTGACTGCTTTATGTCAATGTCGTTTCAAATTATTCAATTGGAACAGTTACTGTCGTTTCTTGTCTCTGATAAGACTCTGACTACTACTCCTGTGGTTATAGGATCGATTCCCGTTCAGCTTATTTTGTATCATCATTCATCTCATAACTAAGCCAACTTCTCAGATTAATGAGGATTAACAGAAAATCTCTTATTTCAAAACTCAATCCTTATTTGTTATCTCTTTTTAATTTGTTTTCGTTTTTATATTACAGGGTATATACGTTACAGAAGTTCATGAAGGTAGTCCGGCATCAAAGTCTGGATTGAGAATGCACGATAAAATCTTACAGGTAATTATGTAGATATTTTTCAAGTCATTTCTTCTTGATGAAAATATTTGATTTATTGAATTCAATATGAACTAAAACTGTCAAGGAAGCAGAATGTTGGACTAAGCAGGAAAGTTTAGTACTTTTTATTTAAAAAAGCGAGAAAAACTATTTTTGATTTACCATTTTCAACAATCATGCCACGTAGTCCCCGCACTATTATGATGCTTTTATTATGAGCTATTGTGTCAATCATAAGGAATTTTGATTCAATCGGAAATGTATATCTATCATTTATTTTTTAATTACAAAATTAATTAAATTCAAAGTAATTAGATAACAAGTTATGCCTTTTTACCGTGGCTCAATAACTTCAGATCCAATAGTGATAGCCGCGAGCCGTAGCAGGTATCTGTTCAATCAGAGAGATAAGCTGCGTTCTCGTAGGTCCCGTTTGTAACGGTGACCGATTAGATTGGCCAGCAAAAAAGACACTGTTCTCTGCTGTAAAATCACTTCCCGGTGGTTCGGAACCCACCTAAAACTGTAGGTCCAACTCATCAATCACCATCATCCAACTCATTACCCACGCACAGGTCTCAGACCTATGTGGGCTTCATCCTCAAAAAAAAAAAAAAAAAAAATGAATTGTTCAATTACAGTGAACTGCAGTTTCAATCGAATTATGCATAGCGGATTTCCTGAACAGATTATTAATTATCAAGTTTAGGGCTTTCTCAACTTGGAATGTTTCTAATTTAAGAGTCTGCTGTTCGGTAGTGTAATGTTAAAATATCACATGTAAGTCATGCGTCACGCTTATACTTGAACTTTGAATAATACAGCTAAACTAAAAAAAATACTGTATACTCATTTGTGAATTCCACTTCATGTCATGACAGCTAATGTAAACGTAGTTTCACATAGTCTTTTAAGTCCAGATCCCTAGTTGAATAATACATTATTTGTTTCTAACTTCTTTTTACTAACGAGATGGCGAACCATCGTATGCGTCTCGTTCAAAATGCGTCCATACGTTCAAAATATGTTCATAAAGATTTTTTAACAGCCGAAAATATCACATTTATTAATGTGGATGTTACAACTTTCAGACATATTTAATGAATATTTATTAGCCCTTTTTCAACCTACTGCAAACTTCAGTTTTGAAGCTGCCTAATAGCTTGAAAATACTGTGAAATTACTGTTGGTGAAAGTTTCTTTTTGTTTTTCAGTGCAATGGTTATGATTTCACAATGGTCACCCATAAAAAAGCCGTCGACTATATAAAGAAGCATCCTGTTCTAAATCTTCTGGTAGCAAGGAAGGGAGTAACGTCTACATAATGAATCCCAGTGGAAACATTCATAAACATTTATTCAAATGGTACCTGCTTTATCTGTTCTCATAATATGTGTATTTACTGAATATCATTGACAACACAGGTATGTAATTTATTATTGTAAACTTCAAACGATTCATTTGTACAAATCATAAATTAGGCGAGTATTTTGACGTTTTTTATGAATTTATTAATGTTAGATATAAAAGTATCAGGTTATCTACTTAATGGATACATCACTCATCCCCATCATAGATTCAATAATTGTTCAAAGTGAGCAATAATGTAATCATTTTGCATTTTCTAAAAGGGAGGTGGAATCTCAAGTATCGGCCAATGAAAATGAGTCATTGTGTCGTCAACGTTTCGTAATATTCAATAAAATATTCAGGAATAAACAATTGTGGTTTACATCGCCAAAGCAAGAGATAACCAAGGAACTATAAAATTGATCTCGATCTTGGGGTAAGGCTTCATCAGTTTCTCAAAAGCAAAATGCATTCCACCAGTTTAACTGAGTAAAAATCATAATTTAAATAGAAATACAGTGCCAGTTTTGATATTAGAACGTAGAACTGTCACATAAACTTGTAATCACAAGTCCTACTGAATCAGCACTGACTGGCTTCTGACAAACACCTCATTTTTACATAGGCTTGTATTGTTCCAGAGCCTCCGATTTCCAGACTGTTCTGTTTATATTCTCTTTATACTATTGTGTATTTATCGTCTGGAGATATGCTGCTTGACAATGAAAATTATTGTTCATTATCCTTTGTAGTATATGCCATAATTCATTCGGTTTATAGTAGTCTGTAGCATGTAGCTTCGACATTATTTTAGAAACGTGATCTTTTTCTTTCTATTCTTTTGTTATAGGTGTCAATAATTTTAAAACGTACGTGTTTCCTTGATATTGAGAAAATAAATCTTTATTTTCGAGTGGATCTTTACTGGATACATCGATATATTTCGAGTAAGACCACCATCGTTTAGCCCTGAATATGTAATTAATGCCCGGTTTCTGATTTGTTCATTAACTTAATTGACCATTAACTCAATGCTGGAGCAATGGGTTAATGATCCATTAAACTTAATGAACAACTCAGAAACCGGGCATAAATATCATGAAACGTTGGCGACAACAATGACTGATTTTAGTGGCCGATCCCTGAGATTCCCCCCCCCCCCCCTTATTTGATCAACGGTCAAGATCCTTTTTCTATAAGTATTTGTCAATATTAAAAAATATTGGTGTAGCCGTATCATTCCTTTATTGTAAGTTTTTATATAGGTGTGTTTTATATAAATTTAATTTTATCGTCATGTCATAAGGATCATTTTATTAGGTTACTTTTTCCTTAAAGATCATGATGAAAAACTGTATTACATGAATATTGTTAAACGTGTTTAGTGTATATAAAAGTTGTGCATGATAGAAATGTGCCAAAGGGAAATTGTTTGAAAGTTATGTTTCATATGTTTATTATGTTGATAAATACATTATAATATGTATAATCTGTCAAATAAAGTTATCTATGAATTAGAATAACCTGTTTGTTTGTTTTTAAGCATTGTGAGTCCTCTATTCCATTGCAAATTTCATAACCTTCTAATTTTGGCGTATTCCTATTCACAAACAGTTTATTATTAACTCATTTTATCTATTGAAAAAAACTAAACCATTGAATGGAACAGGTTAAAAATCTGTAACTATCGTAATTATCAAATTAGAATACAAAATGTGCAAAAATGGTATTTAAAACAGGTTTTTTAAAGTTTGAAGTGAATGAACTTGGTTATTTGTCAACAATCAACATTTTTCGGTCGTAAGTAGTAGAGAACTCAATTTAAAAAATGGAATTTTTGATCATCCAACAGCCTGAATGTATCCAAAGCTCAAAAATCAGGGTTTTATTGGATCAAAACACAAGAAAATCAAGTTGAAAGCAACTGTGCAAAATTAGTCTATTTTGACCAATAAATAGTAGTTTATGCAACGATTTTATTTTGACCCTTATTAAGGCACGAGTTATATGTAAGTTAGAACACGAGCGAATGCGAGTGTTATAAATATCTCGAGTGCTTTAATGGCCAAATAAAATCGTTGCATACACTATTTTATCTACGCCCACTAGTATACATTTAATTAAAACAATTTCATTTTACCTGTGACTGTCAGAGATACCTAACCTCTCATCTCAAATACGAGAAGTTATAGTAGATTGTTAGGTTAAAGCAGCTGGTGTAGAAGTTTGATGAAATCAGCTGATAGTTTCACAATATTGAATTACGATATTGATTCCATCAAAAATGCTTCTGATTGGTCCAGAACCCGTGTTATAATGTAGAACCTGTACTATAATGAGCTCATTATGCAACGGGTTTCAAAAAGCATTTCGAAAAGACAGCTGTTTTGGCATCAATTTATTGTGAAACTAATGTATACATTATGACAATATGGTCGTAGATAAACGATATTTTATGACAAGGGTGTGTTTTTCGCTATTGATTGATGCTAAATTTTATTTTCAGAATTGAATTCTCTACAATCTATTCACTTGGAAGTAAAATATTGGTTTGCTGAAAAATAACCAAGTTAACTCTATTCAATCTTGAAAAACGTGTTTTAACATAACTCAATCATTATTGCGGTAGTTACAGATTTCTAACATGTTCTATTCGATTTTCAGTTCCTTTTACTTAGAATCTATTTAATTCAACACCTAAATAAAGGCCCTAGAGATTCCTGAATGAGTAAATATTGATCGCTGTCATGAATAAGGATCGCTGTCACTTTCGACCATCTCTATTTCTGTAACGAAGCGTTTCCAGACCTATGTTATAAGAACTTTTTTCTCCATTTTGATGAGAGGAATCAGCTAGTGCAGTGTGATCCATTCCTCCTTTATGTTATATGACTGATTATTACCATATCTTGCGTGGTCTACAAACATCTCTTCTACCTTTTGGTTGATATTTAAAAATTTGGGGTGGGGACCTTTCTGATAGCATTCTTTTGATGTGCTCCTTCTATTCATTCCCATATTCTGCAACTCTCGAATATACTCGTCTCTGAAATGATCACTTTGGTCACAATTCTTGATTCTACTAAGGAATCTTATCTCTGCTGCCTGCACTCTACTCAGTAGACTCACATATTCAGAGATAATTTATTAAAACCATGCCAATTGAACATGACCAATTTTGAAGGTTCCGTTTCCATAAAGCAACTCATGATCTAGTTTTCACGTTAATAAGGCACAACTTTGTTAACATAAAAATTTATTACAGTACTACAATTTACTATCACAAATTTTACACACATGCCAGTGTCCTATTAGACTTCATTTACTTGATGAAACTTCATCATTTAGAAAAGAAAATTGTTAGAACTACTCAATATACTGTAGCATAGTACACAATTTGCTACTATAGTGTAATATTATACAAGAACGCAATAGCAAATGTAACATTATCTTATCTTATTCATTGTTATTTCAAATTTCGTTGTGCAATGGAATCACTTGCAGAAAGCTTTTAATATTAGCTTCCAGAAAAGCAGAGTTTCTCACAAAAATGTCATTCTATACCATAGACTAATGCCTAAATCGTGTAAATTCAGTAGTTTGTTATTATGACGATTAACATTTTCCATGTTGTATCTGTAATCAATACATGAACCGTACATGACGTCTAGATGTTCACTAGGAAATCAATCATTATAAAAAAAACAATTATTCGTCAATTCTATCATATTTAGCAACACTTTAGATATCAACAACATGAACATTACAAGCCTGAATATTCTTTGGAAGAGGCCTTTCTTTTTAAAGCTATTTTATAGATTTTATTTTCAAAATTTCTTTTGAATGGTCTGAAGTATCAACTTATAATTTATTTATTCAAAACGTACGCATTCAAAACCAATAGAGGTTTACATCTTCATGCCAAAACAATCCTCATTTATCATTAAGACTGGATAAACAATATTAAGTAATATAAAGAAAAAATATTAACTTTGTATGGTAAATCAATGACATGCAGTTAATTGTAATTGAAAATAAGTAATAGTTTTACTCACTTTTTGGCCGAACGTTTTTGAGTCATGCAGACTCATTTTTAAAGGCTCTCTTGCCTTATCATTATCTCCTGCCTTTGAAGATGAGTCTCCATGACTCGAAAACGTTTGGTCAAAAAGTGACGAAAAATATGATTTATTCTCGATTGAAATTGACTGCAAGTCGTTGAATTTACCATAAAAACTTAATATTAACAACACAGATCGTTATGGAACAAGAAATCCAGAAAGAAAAAATATTTCAACAATAGTAATAAAGGAATAAATTGGAGGTACTGTAGGTACTTCCCGATACCAGTCTAATAACAATGATTTCATTGTTCTATTTAATGGACCTTATATTTATTTAAGATAAATTTCATTAAGTTCATAAATTCGTTGAATAGTATGAGAATCCGTAATTATCATTCGAATCTGTTCATTCCTATGGAATGTGTAGTTTCACATTTATTTTCTTGACCCAACTCGGAATGTAGATAATTTATCAATATCTAAGGGCTCATAACTTAGTTTAAAATATTAGTTCTCCATCGCTGATTCAAGTTAATACAAACTAAATTACTCTTTAATAATACTTTAATTTAATTAGCCCATAAAAAGTAATTTAATCAACTCAATACAAAAAAATACGCACGAATTTTGCTTTTACAGCATGTTGAAAGGACATCACATATGCCTGTGTAACTGTTGAAATTATGAAATTGTAATTTACAACTTCATTGACTCATGAAAAGGATCAATGATTTTTTATTACATGGTACTGATAGAGTCTGTCAATTCATTCTTGGCAATGCGCGGAAATATTCTGTTTTGTCTATGCAGCGTGTCCTACACAATGTTCCAAGCGGCTGAACTTGGAACTATGACGAAGTATGTGAGAACAACTCACAGCATGCACCAGAAAATTCAAACAAATGTCAAGAATGAGTTGACAAGCTGTACATCAATACTTCATATCCCTCTTGCAAGAACCAAAAACGAAATCCATTTATTGATTCAAACAAATGTCACACACTTCAAGATAAACCGATCTACTATTTTAGAATGGTCCAAATAACACATCAAATCTTATAATATTGCACACTTAAAAGTATAGCTACGACAATTACAACACAAGCTCATTGTTTTGGGGGGAAGAAGATCCAAGTCATCTTCTTCTGGTGTTAGTTCAAAGTCTTCTATGCTAAATGTATCGGTCAATTCTTGTTTGGAATCTCGAGCTCTGGACACCGGGAAAAAGTCCAATTCTTCACTGTAACAGTATTAATAGCGATAAGAAAGCATCAAACAAGAAAAATATTGCACTTCAATCAACCAAAAAAGGTTATCGCCGCATAATAGACACAAATATTCCATTTATTTTTAGTGCTGGTTGAGAACTTGGGGGGAACATATCTCCTTTGTTCCCCCTTGCACCTGACTAATTGTTAAAGTGAAAGAGACTCATTTGCCTTAGAGGATGGATATCTTTTTTTTGTCATATCAGATTTACAAGAAAAATTTATAGAGAAGTTTTAGAATTTGAAACAGCTGGTAGGATGCACCAAGAAAGTTAGAGAAGATATTCATGAATGATTTTTGAACATATTGAGAAATAAATAAAGTGAAAATTTAACAGAAAATAAACGGATGTCACTCAATTACAAGGATATAATCTGATGAGAAACGACTGAAAAGAGATATTTTGCAAAAAAATGAAGAAATACGAACTATTTCTAATATAGCATGCAATATTTCCCTGGTGGTACTTAATGGGTCATTGTATGTTTTGTATCTAATTTCTTTGAAAAACAAATTGTCAAAATCAAGTAACAAACCTCTCATCGGAATCCCAGTTAACAAGCGGATGCTGTTCCTTGACACTAGTTGTGCCTCTGCCGCAAGGTATGGGAAGTCTTTGGATTGGAATTAGAGACGGACTCTTTTTCGTCTCTTGTGAATTCTGTATTTTTTTCGCTTGCTCAATACGCCTCTCTGTTGACATGAAAATAAGTGATTCAGTTCAATTGTTAGAACAGAACTTTGAGTGAATCATTGTCACCAATGTTTAAATATGAAACGAAATGTTTATTACTAATATTAAAAATAGGTTGTTGATAAAGAACCTAGCTCAGTAGCAAACTATCAACTACGGTATAATAGCCTACTCGAAAAAAATCAATCAGTTTATTATAATAATTGTGTTCTACATCCATGTCATTTTCTCCCACTCAACTAATAATAAAGATTTATAATTATAGATTTATTGAAAATCCTTCAAAACAAATTTCCTGAGAATGAACTGATAATTATTACAAAAACCGTGCAAATCACTTTAAAATAGCTTCTGAGAACATCGAGTAGTATAGCAACTTACGATAAATTGAATAAAAAAACAAGTAGGCCTACTGGTAGCTTAGAACACCTCTCTTCTACATTCTGGATAATAAATCAGTGTCTATTTCATTGTAGATTCATTTTGTTTGTCAACATTTGATATTGCTACATTTTAACGCATTTCAAAATTTTAAATTTTATCATTTACTTACCCAATTTTTTCTGCAACTCTCGGCTTCTATTTCTTTTTCTTGGTGTTGAATTAGCTGTTGCAACACTACTCGTTGAGCTATCGCTAACCTGTAGAGCAAAATACTCACATTAACTTGGTTTTATAGTTTTTGTTTAACTGGAAGAGAACTATAGCAGAAAACATTTGCTTTCCTCTTATGAAATAGGGCCTCCTCCAGTTTTTCTTCATGAAAGCACTGATCTTACTAGGTATTTATGAACCAATTATTGAAAAAAATGTTATAAAAAGAATTCAACGTCATAATAAATATTCTAAAAAGATAATTATTAGAGATAATTATTCATTATTGGTATAAAAAAACGCCTTATACACACTTTTAATTTTTTTAAATTATTTTGTATGACGAAATTGTGTGATGAGGCTACTGTGTTCCTTATACAAATTGTTTTATTTTTCAATCAATAAATGCTCTATTTTTAAATAAAATTCCAATCAAATAAAATATTAAATTTCGTCAGTTTTTAAGATACAGTATTTTAGAAAAATCTTCAATTTGAGTATTCTATCAACCTTATTTATTCATTGAAACAATCGTAATCGGAAGTATACAGTCATGCGCCCAAAATTGAATACTTAGCACACTTTGGAACTTGCATAAAGAAAAAAGTATAGACTTAATTAGAATGCAATATTGAATTGGAAAAATATAAAAACTTTATTTACAAAAAATGAACCAATTATTAAATATCAATCGTTTTTTTTTTTTAGTGAGAATGTCTACTGTGGATTATAATGAATCCAAATTCTTGAATTCATAAAAATAGTTGATAGGCAGCTAACTTAATTATAATTTTAATGTATAGCTCTGCGCTTAATCTACTGAGAACTTTTTAATAAATACCGGAAATAATTGATCATCCTCGATTATTTGACGTTGCTTTGGATCGCTGTCAAAACCACTGTCATCCATAAAGAGTTGCAGGTTTTAATACATTAGCTCTTCATCCTATTGGTAAACCTAAATATGAAGAATACATTAAAACAAAACAAAAAGGACTGACAGACGACCTGAAATTTGTGATAGCAGACAAAGGTAATACTACAGTAGTCATGTATACAGATGATATTGACAGAAAAACATTGGAATTTATGTGAAATTTAATTCATGTGAAAATTTCATGTGAAATTTAGCGACTTGCTGTCAAATATTTGTTAAGAATAAGTATAACTCACTTAATCGATTAAGTGAGTTATACTTATTCTTAACAAATATTTGACTTCAAGTCGTTAAATTTCACATGAAAAGTTAATATTAACAACGCAGTTCGTCATGGAACAAGAAATCCAGGAATTTATATTTAAAAAAAAATATTTGAGCTGAAATCTGGCCCAACTGAGACTCACCACAGAAACATAAAACAACACATTAAGAAATCCAATCATGTCATACCATCACCATTAAACAGACATTTGAAACAAATTCATCCATTCGCCCCCACACTATAGGCGCTACCAAAACAAACATACCCATCCGACCCGTAGTGAACTACTAGAAAGCCCCTGCCTACAAAATAGCTAAACACCTTGACCACTTTCTCAGAAAACAACAACACCTCCACCCATCTAAAAAAACAGCATAGACTTAATCACCAAAATCAAAGACACACAAATCCCCACAATTCAACCATATCATCCTTTGATATCACAAACCTCTGCTCCAACATCCCTGTCACTAAAACCATTAGCATAATCAAAAACCATCTCATAAAAAATCCGCAAGTGTCAGCTGACGAAATTTAAGAAATCACATCACTTCTTATCACAGTAACTGACCAAAATTACTTCCAATGACTACAGCCAACCTGCCGGCCTCCCTATCGAATCTCCCATTTCTAGCATAATGGCATAAATGTATCTCCAAGCTCCAACACTTATGCAATAACAAATTCTCAGAAAAAAAATAATTTACTGGCACAGGTTCGTTGATGACATCCTACTTTCATTCAAAGAAAACAAACGAAAATGTGACCACTTTTGTACCTACTTAAATAAACTAGAAACCAGCATACAATTTACAGTCGAATATGAACAGAACAGAAAAATCAATTACCTTGACTTGACTATAACGAAAAATAATGACCAGCACCATGAATTTGGCATTTAAAGAAAACCAACTTTGACTGACACCCTAATCCACAAATCATCCAACACAAACATGCTGCTTTCTGTTCATTTCTCCACAGATTGAACTCCATCCCACTCTCACCCTCCAACTACCAAAAAGAACTAAATACAATAAAATACCTTGCCCACATTAATGCATATGACCATGACTTGGACAGACTACTGTTAAAAACTGAAAACAAAATACACAGTCCATCACCCAACAAAACTGCCAAATTAATCACTCTCACTCAAATAGAATTGCCTATAACCTCCGCAAAACTGGACATAATGTTTCATTCAAGACTAATAACAGAACAAAACACTCATCATTCGATCTCACCTCACCTCATTCCACTGACACATATAATTTATCAGGCATTTACAAACTGAACCAGACTGTGACAATTACTACATTGGACAGACAGGAAGGACATTCAAAATACGGCACAAAGAGCACATACAGGCCATAAAAAACAATACTGAATCATAATTTACCAATCACCTCATCAACGAAAATCACTCATTCACCAACATCGACTCAAATCTAGAAATTCTGAAAATACAAAAATAAAAGTCATGAATTAAATACTATAAAGCAATATGAAATTTACAAACACAAAACAATAAACACAACATATTAAATGAGCAAACAAACTGAAAACCCAGCCCGCCACTACAAGAACCAACAACCAACGATCTAGTCAGCACCGATGATGGACCCACGCGGTACCGTACTCAGTGAGTAAAATATTTTAATTTTCTACTCAAATATTTGACTGCATAGTCGTGCAATTATTTGTAAGTTACTAGTGAAAAGCACAGTTCGTCATGGATACCAAATTTCAAGATTTTAAATATAAAGACAAATTTCAGGTAATTTTGAAATCTTGTATTTCAACATTAAGTTCATGTTTTTTCAAAAATCTTCTGTGGATGTTAATTGAATGCAGTACAGATATCTATGAAAGGAATATGAATCAAACATAAGTGTGATAGATCTACATATAATATTAATTTTATTATTATATGATTTATTCAATAGACACTACCAGTGCGTCATAATATATAATAATGTTGTTTCCACTTTGTTTCTTAAATAAATAAATATATTTTTTCATTTATATATTGCATTATATACGATATATATAGTATTGCATTGTAGTTACAGTACTGTAGTGTAGCCTATACTTTTTTGAAAATATTAATCATTGGAGGTAATGATGTCAGCAAGATAAATCACTAGATCAACTCAATCAATTTTGCATAAATCACTATATAGCAAAGCTAAAATGATTCACAAAACTATCACTGTCGTGTTAAGACCTAAGCAGTATAAGCAGTAGCCTGAAAGTTGCGTTGTACAACTATCTAGAATATTAACTTTTTATTGTAAATTCAACGACTTGCAGTCAAAATAAAAAGTTAATATTAACAACGCAGATCGTTATAGGACATGAAATCCAATAATTATCTAGAATAGTTTGAAACTTGAATTTAAATAGAGTTAGGCTAAAAATAATATACATTTTGATCAGAGAATACGGTACCTCTGTTCAGATGGTAGATTGAATCTGGATAGGTATAGCCTAGATGATAAAAAATGTATAAATTATTATTCAGAAATAATGCTCAATATTAATTTCCATTGTGATAATTAGATGTTCCTAATTAATTAGATGAAAAATTTAATTAAGCAAGTGGGCTTGACACAAAAACCGATGTTCATATACCGTTTATAACTGTATGATTTATAGGCTTAGGCCTACTATAAACAGAGGAAAGAACCATTTCAAGAGATCGACATGTTCTGTCAGGCCTCCTTACCATTTCTTTGGTTGGCGAATTACAGAGGTTTAAAAAAATGTTTAAGATATTTTACAGCTATAGATAAATCTGATATCTACGTACATTTCCGTCACCCCAGCATTGTTTCTCTTTTCAATGGAGATTCACGACGGCATTGTCAACCTAACATTTAGCGCAATTTATCCATCCCCTGATATCACAAACGCGGACCGCGCTACTCATTTCCCACCCTTCTATTCAACCCTATTTTCTGTGATAACTAAAAATCAATATTGATAAGGGGATGAAACTGGAGTTTTTGTTAGAAATATTTCGTTATAGGTATAACTCATATAACTCTCTTTCTAAGATATATTTTTCTTGAACTTTCTATCAGAGAACAAAGTGATGGAAAATTAGATTACATTTTTCCAAGTGAAAAACTAAATGGATGATGCAGTATCGATTTAGCTGTTGCCAACACGAGAAATACAACATACAAGTGAGGCTTTAAGAAGTTTTAGCAAGCCTCTTAAATTATTCAATAAAATAAAGATAAACATCAACTAAATTTTATCATGCGATCATGTAATTGAACACCAATTTTTTCCAATAATTGACCTACAAAGTGTCAGTACTTAGTGACTCAGTTCCATGTTGGCAGCAATGTAATCCACTAATATCAGCATCAGCTGGCCAACACAAACATATGGAAATATTACACTACTGTTAATGTGAAAGTTGCGTCGCTTTTTGTTAAGATAATTTGATTGTGTAAATAATTGAAGTATATTGTATTGTTGCTATTGAAATGTGTTGCTCGTAGTAGCTCATTTCAAATTTTGGTATGGCGTGGTTATATTTTTATGTAACCTCACGTTTGCTTTCGTCTAATGAGATTGGCCTGTGAAGGTAAACTAAACTCGTTACACTTCCATAAATTCATGAATACTGATTACAATGAAGCTTTCTATTTAATGTTTTAAACATACTTATGTGCTAGAATTTGTGGTGTAGAGCTGATATTATTAATACATGTTCAGACGTTATAGCAAAATACCATTTTACCACCTTCCATGTATGGTGGAAGCAGAGCTTAGCTCCAGGAGCTGAGAACTTACTTGGTCATAGCTCTGTCATTTTAAACCCATCTTTATCCACACAACTTTAGCTCAATGATGAATTAATCACTTTTTATTCAATGTTTTCAATTTTTCATAAGTGCTACGTTGTAAAATTGATCTGTGAATGTCGTAGATTATAAAATGCATTTTTTAGTCCATGTTCAGTTAATAAGAGTTATAACTAGTAGTTCTGTGAACAGTAGACCTCCCGCACAAGAATAAGTGGTGCTTGCACAGAGGAACATACTCTATGTGCTCAGTGATAATCATCATCGCAGAATTAAACACAATCATCAGAGCTAACCCTTGATTCTATTGTTGCAGCCTATTTCATGTCTGTCTTCCACAAAAAGTACTCTTCAAAAGTTTTTCTTCAAGGCTGTGGTTCTGGTAATTATTGAGTATCCAAACTTTTCGATTTTTCCAACAATTTTTTTTTGTGACATCTACACACCCCATGAAGCAATAATCCGTTGAAATTTTTTGGGGGTCGCGTTTTTTTGCACACAAAAATTTAAATTTTCGAAAAAAATTTTTTTTTATGAAAATTTAATTTTTCATTTGAAAAATTCATAATTTGCAAACATATTATGAACTCCAAACCATAAAACGATATAAATCAAATGAATAATAACATATCCAGAGAAAACTAAGCTTACTAACCTTTCAATACTTTGGTGGAATGAATACCAGTCAACCATTGTTGTTGTCGAAATTCCCAGCTCTTCACAAATAAATGTTTGTCGGGGTGGCTTTAGGCGCAAAAGTATTGACATCAAATTGAAATATTTTTCTATTGGGAGTCTACAATTGTCCAAGAATGAGCCCACCCTTGCCGAGCCAGTAAACCCACAAACCGCGGCCTGTCGCACTTTTTTTTGACAGCAAAATTGAAGATTCGACTTATTAACAACTAATTCTGCACCACACTTCAAACACACTGTAATCTCTTTAAAAATATCATGCCTAAACAAAAATTCGATCACCTCCTTTTTCCTAAGGCGTACTGATTCTAAAAATTTGAGGCGTTTCACGTAATGAATAAATTAAAACAATCAGCTCTAACAATAACCGTCGATCTGACCAAAAACACAAATTATAGCATTTCAAAGAAAACATATGTTTTCGAACTATTATAATTTTAGATTGGTTGGTTAATTAACCTACTTTTCAGTTGCTCAAATCTACCAGTTGACCGACCAAAGAAAACTAGATGATTCCACCTAACCAAACCTAACCTAACCTTGCCGAGTCTGGCAGTGTTACACAATATATGCTTTACTTCTTTTGTAAAGTTTCGTTTTCGTAAAGTTTGTTTTGGTCGGTCAACTGGAAACGCAACACATATGGTATAATATTTGACAGATGGAAGTATTCATACGCGGAAGAAAAATAGTTCCATCAGAAAACTCTAATTTAAATGCCAAATAAGCGTTGCCCCGCAAAATATCAGTGTATTACTAGTGTGTTTTGAGTGTGTAGGGAAAAAATTGTTGAAAAATTCGAAAAGTTTGGATACTCAATAAATACCGTGGTTCTATTTTCCATACAACTGATAGTTCAAACTGATGAGATTTCTCATGTCTGCTGATTGAATTTATATCAATTTTTTGTAGCCTGCATTAAATTATGACAAGAATCCAGTATTGCCGCCAAGTAGGGATTGAGTAACGCTTAAAAATGGTTTGGTGGTTAGTGCTATAGATAGCTGAGCCAAATAGCTTATACGAATTGAATGATAGTACCCAGTGAATTCAATTCAATAGGATGTTTTGCTGATGATATACACTTGAGTCTGGTGGGTAATGAGGTGAATGATTAAACAAAATATGCCAAACTGAACGGCAATCGAACCCGTGATCGCATGAGTATTAGTCAGTCAGTGTCTGCAGAAATCCGATAATTTTGTTCTATTTGTAGATTTTCTGTTACAACTGAGATGAGTTTTACAAGAACAAAATGAACCGTGAACTTACCTAGAAGTGCATTGAAACTCAGTTTCTGTGTTATGAAGAAATGTTTTGAGTTTTGGTGCCTCTATAACTTTCATCATGTAATCAACTAGTGGAAGAATATTTCATGAATTACTAATTATTGAAGTAATAGTCAGTAGCATGTCTGTCAGATTAAGCCAAGTTTAGTCTGTCAGTGTATAAACAAATATTTGTCTGTAAGCTGTAGAAAATCATGTAATTTATACAGCGGCTGATTTGAAATGTATTCCACCACAACCTTTTTCCAGCAGTAAGCTGTAGAAAATCATGTAATTTATACAGCGGCTGATTTGCAATGTATTCCACCACAACCTTTTTCCAGCAGTAGGGTCCGAAGCACTTGTACTGTTGAATAATAATGTTGTGTGACCTGGCTGACTCAGAGCTGGTGTTTTTGAAATGATTTCAGCGATTCTGAGGTAACTCACATATCAGACACTGTACTGACAGGTTTAAATGGCATATGAAAAGCTTGTCATAGCCTCTATTGTTTGTCTTCAGACCTAACAAGAATAAACAGGATAAAATAAGAAAGTTTAATACAAATAAAAAACAGAACTTACATTTGTGAGTAGTATTAGACGTGGTTTTTGACCTGAATCCCATCTTCAGCGAGTCCTGAATCCAGCGAATAGTATACGGTATATAATATGATAATATGTTCTATTAAGACATGATATAAGACATTATATATGTTCTATTGAACATGATATAAGAATATTCAAGCTTTATAAGCCTACTAAAACATTTCATTAATTTTGTAAAACTTATTTTGTTCAGGAAGTTATAAATTTCTGTTTTACATTGCAGAAAATGGTGGTCTCTGGAGAGAAATTTGGATTAGAGGCTGCTCAAACCTCACCACTAGTGTCCACAACTGAACCAAACACATCCCATGCGGATCTTCCTTTTATTCCAGTGGAAGAAGAAAATTTTTGTAAATTAATCCTCTATACTGAAATTCCAAACTCAAGGTAAGCTTTTCATTTACTCAACTTCGTTCGATATCGCCAAATTACTAGAATTATTATTGGACAAAAATGTACTCAATTATATACTAAGTATAAATGTACTTAGAATATACCTGGAAGAGTTTTAAAAGTAGTAGAATTTGCAAGAAACTGTCAAAAGTAGCCTACCTGCAAATGCAAATAAGACTTATTCGAGAGTAGCATTCTCTCAAAGCATACTGGTGTATGGCATTTGTCTTTAGGGAAGTACTAGTGGCGTGGTGTCATCCAGAAAATGGCGATACGGATACAGGCAGAAGCTGGGCCAAAAGCTCAGCTGTGGCATTGTAAGCCACATTTCATCTAAGAAGAAGTGTTAACTGTATGTAGCCTATTTGTATTAGATGTTTAGTTGCAATTGAAAGGAATTTGTTTAATCTCAGCCAGATCCAATGTGCAGGATAACCACTTCCACCAGTAAGAAAGTTTTACTTTTACTGGTAGTGCCTTGAAGTTTATTGTTTGTGAACGTGTTATATTTTCATCTACATGCTTATGTTTCATTCATTTATTTCTAAATATACAAAAAATTGCATCCATTCTCCGCAAATAAGTACCAAAATGATGATATTATGTAGCTTGTTGATTTTCTATAAAAAATATCAGGTATCTAATTGAATGTATGTCTTCATTTTCAGAGTACGAGTTTGGGATGTTATAATTCTAGTCCCAAACCTATTATTCCTTTTCTTCCTATTGATTAGGTTCAATAGAGCCAGATTGAAATTGAGAGCTACAAGTAGTCCCATTTTCTTCGCCTTTTATGGCCTTGTAAGTAGTTTTATATCTGTGATTTCTATTAAAAGGTATTGTACTTCTATTTTGAGCTCTAAGTTTATTGTTGCAAATCAAATTACTAAGATAGATTTCTCTATATTTCCAGTTCTTCAGTGTTTATTTTGAATTTTATTGTGCTTTATACAGTACCGTGGAATTTAGGTTAGTCAAGCTCATCAATGAACCTGATTTATTCCACGTAAAATTCTGTAATCATGTTATATTTCAAGTTTTAATTATGTAAAGGTTGAATCTCCAGAATTTACCTGCAACTTGGTTGGTTTTGCTTCTTTACTTGATTTAAATCCTTGAAAAATTTATACAAGGTTCATGCTTTGCTAATGTTCATGCTATGCTTTGCTAAGAGCTCTTGTCAGAACTCGTGTAATTTTAGTCCACAGCGTCGCATATTGCTTGTACATAAGGCATTGTATCAGAGAGAACTATTATTTTATACAGTATTAACTTATATACATATTATGAGTTATTATACAGAGTTATTCAAAAACAAGGAATGGATTTCAAACAACTATTGCTTCCAAACGACAAGAGATAGAAACATAATTATTTCAACGTTCATAGAATGAGAAAAGTTTTCATTTTTAAACGGCCCGAATTCCTTTCTTGTTCATGTTGTGCCTTTCTGTTGATTCCTGTGGTTTAATCACCTACTTACTACAGTCAAACAATAGAGCCAAGCTCCATTCCTGCCATTTAATGTTCAAAGCCAGGAATCTGTTCAAAAATCTATTTAAAGTTTAACCGCATTATTATTAAGTTATTTCTGTAAAATGATACTATTTTTTGTTTGCAGGTTGTTTTGAATGTTGTTATCAGTGTTGTGAGATGCATTGTGTCGATGTCAGTGAATGCGGCAGCTGTGGTCGGTGGCTATGTGGACACAGTTCTTTGGGTAACTGTCAGATTTTTTCTGCTCTCTACAGAAATGAGCGTACTAATTTTCGGCCTCGCATTCGGTGAGTTTAAAACTTAGTATTCTAAACCAGTATTCAATCTATTGTACTTAGTTGGACTATTAAACTATTATTGTATACTAAACTATCATGGTTCGAAACTATTAATGTATTGTACAGTAAAACCTGTCTAAGACCCCTTGTAAGACGGAAACCTGCTGAAACGGAATGTTTCATCCGGTCCCTAGGAATTTTGTATATAGTTACGTATAAAAAGACCGTTCTAAGCCGGAACCTTTCTAACGCGGAAACGGAATACTTAAAGTCCCTTGCAATAATTAAAACTGTGTAAAACGGAAATTTGATAAAGATTTACAGAAGCTGTTTGCTTTTGCAACGCACTGTATTCCGGATTTTTTTTGTATAAAGTAAATATAGAGTTCAATATTTGTTTTTAAAACAGCAGGATGTTTTTTAACGTATCAAGTACACTACGATGCATTATTCTTATTACCGGATGTCTTAGAAGGCTATTGCAAAATGAATAAGGCACAGTGTCCCACTTCACAGTGATTTTATATGCTTCTCTAGCTCGCGTACGTATGTATTGATGGCTAATTGTTTCCAAGAATCGGAGCGATAAGCAACCAAACATTCCTTTTGAGGGGAACTGAAAATCTGTACACACATGTTTTGACGCCTTAGCACCCATCACATTAGTCATAACATCCCTGGCGTTTTAATTTTGAATTGGAACTGTTTCTACATCAGTTTAAGCAAGTCTTTCGTACGGTACGTTCTTTCCGATTCATTCCGAGTTCTGTTCCGAAATTGGTTAGTGAAGGAATTTTTTTAATACAGTAGGTATAATTTGTGGAATTGTATATAATGGAAACAAGATCTTCAACGTCACAGTAGGTATAATTTATAGTTAATTTCACTGCTTTTTCATGAGACAAAATTAAATTACAGTGATGTTTTTACCTGTCACATGCTTTTAATATGATCACCCTGTCTAACCCGGAAACCTGCCAAAACGGAAATTTTTTTTCAGTTCGGCGGAGTTCCGCCTTACACAGGTTTTACTGTGTTATTACGTAGCATTTTTTTTATTTTTTTTTTTTTGTAATCTAGCTCTTGCTTCATTAAAATTTCAGTATGACTCAAGTTGAGAACAATGTCGCCATATGTTGTCAAAGTTTTGCATTACAGTGTGAGTGAAGTAGACTTGATAAAACGTGGCAACGTTGTCAAATTGTTGAAATTTCAGTATTGCTCATGTAGGGAACAATTTTACAGAACAACCCCTGTCCAGTGCAGTAAACATAATACTGTTAAGGGTTCTATCTCTAAAATAATGCTGGCAACACTTAAAATGAACACTCGCACTTTATATTTACACAAATCATCCACAACACGCAACTAATCAGTTATATCTTACACAAAATAAAGCGATCAGAAACAGATAAATCGATAATGTTCAGCTAATAAAGATTTGTTATATTACTGTACAAAAATCAATCATTAACTGTTGAAAGGTCGATCAAATATTGAATAATAACTGTTCAATAAACTGTCCAATAATTCAAGAAGAAACGTCTAAAAAGAAAAATTAAAACTTACGCACAAGTCTGTCACCGTAATACAAAATAGCTAAGAGTATGTGTCCACTTCTATAAAATGTAAAGGAAGTCTCACTAATACAGTCACAAAATACTGCGATTATCACTTTAACAACAAACAGAACTGCCGCTTGTTATGTCAACGAAATTCAAACAACGAATGAAACTAATGTTTACATGAGCGTTCGCTTTATATACATTTTTTCTAAATCCAGAAAGAACTAGAGGGCTCTATATTCTTCTATCAAATTCTAAAGTAAACAGATAAGATATTCTCCCATTTTTGAGACCATCCCAGATAGTTCTAAATAAACATTCTAAAGATATTTAGATCGCAAGGCAAGAAGAGTATGTGGGAACAGCAAACAAAACACACTGTTTATCGCAACTGGAAGACGTGTTGACACAACAGTAATTACGTTGAAAATCACTGTTCCTTCTTTCTTGCCTTGTCCATAACAATACAACCTGGCAACGTTGTCAAGTAGAGCAAGGATTAAGTGACGCGTTAAAGAGAGACCCCACTTTGCCATGTAACTTCAAACTGTAATGTGTGTAGGCTCTCATGTAACTAGACAATTTGGTGTGGAAGTTCAAAAATAAATTTTTGAATGTGTGTAGAGCTTGTAGTATCTACAGCCAATAAGAGAGCTTCATCAAAGTGTACATAAGTATCCTTGATTGATACACAAGCTACGATTTTCTAGCTGACTTTCTAGGTAATGTAAGTAAAACGAAGAATGTTTTACTAATAAATCAGTTCTAGCATGCTACATGCTGCAAGAGCGGTATAATTTTTTACATGAATAATTCAGTGTGATATGTTGTTTAAAAAGTAAATTTATTATGTTGTAAAATTATACTGTACAGTGTTTGTCAATTTATTAATTTATTTTAAATTTTACATCAATTACTCTACAGCAATACTCATTCATTTTATCCAACTCATGTGTTTTCATGTTTCAGGTCACTTGGATAGTAGAAGCAGTATCCGATATGTCCTTTTGGCAACGTCTCTAATATCCTTGGCATTTTCAACATCACAAGGCTACTTAGAGGTGTTTGCACCAGATGAGAATTTCATAATTCATTCCAGAGACTATACACTTTTTGGTCATGGCGGTATGCTTTTTTGGTTCGTCAGCTCGATTGTTTTCACCGTGGTAAGTTTTTGTTAACATTTAATTAGTTGCTCGAATGCTAAATTCTATTTTGTTAAGCCTGTTTTCTAGAATTATATTGCATTGAAAAATGTTATATTATTTGTGATTTGAATGTCAAAATTTAATTTTGTTTAGTGTAGTGTATAGTATGTTAGAAACAATATATTAATTGAATCTATTGTTCTCCTTTGTATGCAAAATGGGAGGTACTCGGATACTGTTCACGGAACTACTCATGAATTTAAGTTCTACTGTAAATTTAAGTTTATATGCTTTTATTATTATTATTGTTATTAACCAACAGTTCAAGCGAAGATGACAACTACGGAAGAAGTCGAATATTGTCGTATATTGTGCTTATTAGCGTTGTCTCATGTTTCTCCTTTTGATTTTCAGATTTATATCAGTATAATAATATTACCGTGGACAAAACTAAGAGAACGTCTTGCTCTACCTAGTAAGTAGCAATATCGATAATTTATACCTCTATTAATGTTATCGTATTACGCTATTCAAATGCAGTAGTTAACATTATTGTAATCCCATTGTAGCTTCACCAGATAGTGAACCAGACTCAATCTGAATCTCATTTAGTCTTATACTGTGTATATAATATAGTATAGTTACACAGTTTTTTTTTTAATATTAATTAGCACTATAGACACACTATATCTGCGTAATGCAGATTATGTTCTCTATTATATGGTTTGATAGGAAGTTGAAGAATTTTAAAGTTGTCTTTGATTCTACTACGTATTGCACGTCGTTGAAATCTTATCTGAAATTTGTTAACAATATTTAAAAAATAGTGAAACAGAATAGAAAAAGACCCCTTCCATCGCTTGAGCTTATAACTCTAAAACTGTCACGTTCTTGAGATCCAACATTCTCTTTGAAGGGAGTTCAAGAGAAATGACCCCTTCTAAGGCGAGGGCAATAATATAAAAAATTATGAATGTTTCAGGATCCAATTATTACTAAAAACAAATTTCAAATTCCTACTAATAAACACTACTAAAATATCAACAATAATAAACCTTAACACTGAGTTAATTTGAAAGTTTATCGAACTAGTCTAACGAAACAAATGATCTCAAGATTGTTGGATAAGAAAAATAGACTTATAACAGATAAACGGTTGCATATAAACAACAAAACGATCGCGCAAAACGTATTGTTGTCCACATGCAGCGTTTTGTCTGCACAGCTAAAATACTATGACAAAACCTAGATGTTGCACCTAGATCCCCTTGATGTTGAATCAGCAGTATTGTATCAAATCATTTTATTATAATTCAGTCTCACATATTCGAGCCAGGCTTGGTGTGTAACATTTGAATCGTCAAATAATAATAATTTAGCAATTCAAGAGGCAATATAAAATTTTCTACAATTCTATAAAACTTTCAGAAATGAAACTATTATTAATTGTATGCAACATTATCAACATGGATATCTCATCACAAGCGTGTTGGTTTTTTCCAGCCAAAAGATCGTTCTACGTCTACATTGTACTGTTGGTCCTCCTTAACCTTTGCTCATCTGTAGGAAGTGGACTGTTGTTCTACAATTTCTGGCAAGGCCTCTGTGTTGTGGATGTTACTACTTGTCTCTATTTCACTCTCTACACACCACTAGTTTATCATACCTTCCTAAGTGAATTTTTCGGGTAAGTCTTTTTCATGAAACAGTCACTTTGAAACTGTTCAAGCTTAGTTTACTATTTCGCAAAACTATTCGCTATGGCTAAACGCCGTGGTGGAGTTGGTTAGATGCTTAATCTGATTGACAGCCACTCTGGCGGTCGTGGGCTCGATTTCCCTTCCAGTCTGACTGATTTAATTACTGTGATAATACATGAATGTTTTTTGTAACTTATGTTTTATTAAACATTGAAAACACGATTCTAGTAGGAGGGTTTGTATTTCCAGAAAACAGTTCAATTATATAATTCTTATGATCATATCTTGTAAGACTAATATATTCTAATCTATAAAGACTAATATATTGTAGTGTTTTCAGTGTATCGCAACCAAGTATAATGTTCTCATACAAGGCGCAAGTGGATGACACAATGGAAGAAGACACCGTCTCACTGCCACATCAGCAATCCTTCTCTTCCCTCAAAACAGATTCAGATTACATTTATCAGGTAAATTTTTCATCACTTTCTAATATTCATTAACTTCAATGAAATGCTGTTTTGCATTTGCATGAAATGCGGCGATTCATTGAAAAGCTCAATGGGTCCTTCAAACAGTGGCGTAACTAACGATGCTGCAGGCGCTGCAGGGGCACAGGGTCCTAGGGGGACACCAAGCCAATACATTTTTTTCGCAACATGTGCATGAAAAAGGAACATTTTCATGCACTTTATGAAAAGTAACATTTCTCACTCGAAAATTGAGAAAAGCTAACGGGAAAAAATCTCTCGCTCTAGTGGAACTTTTTTGAAGATGAGATAGCTCAAAATCTTGATTTAGATGACTTTATGAATCTTCGAAAAAGGAGGGGTTTTGTATAAACTCTAGGCAAAATATCCTTCACAAATATTTGTAGAACATAATTGTATCCCAATACGTTCAATATCAGCTGCAATATTTATGAGTTATCCATAGTATTAATAATTTTATGGCCTTGGTTTATTAAAGCAAGATTTTTTTACTAGCGCATTTCACGGATTGATAGTTATTAATTTATTTTTAATAAAGATGCAATTAGGCAGCTTGAAAAATGGCAATACAACTCAATGAGAAAATAAACTCCAATAATGACAAGATAGAAAATTAAATTAAACTGCACTGCTTTGTTAGACTGTTTTTGGAATTCTGTTCTTGAGTGATTTAATTTGTAGATTTTATTGGCTTTGTGGCACTTTAACAAAATAGTACAATACATTTTATTTTGTTAAATCCACTTTTTATTTTTAGTACCACACCGTTGTTAGCTATTCAGAAAGTGACTCTCATTCCCACATTTGTACGTCTACAAACTTCTTGAAAATGCGGGATTTGTGTGACTAAATTTTACCTCAGAAATTTAGCTTCGCCAATAACTTGAGGATATTAACCCAATCATTTAAAAGATTAAACAAAGACAAATCATATTTGGAAGATGCTATTTCTAGGTCGCTTCCCGCTCCTTTAGTTTATCCTTTAAATTCAAGGAAGAAGAACATAAATGGAGACACCTAGAGTACGTTAAATAACTGGACAAATTATTAACATTCACTTTTACAAATGAAGATAATTGTGTTACAAGTTTGATATTTCATTTTTACTGCCAATTACTTTTCCCATCTTCCTCTTTGAGTGGAATACTGAAGTCCTCTTGGATAGTTCCCAGATAAATTTCAGGGGAGGTCCAAATATTACAGCACACGCCTCTACTATGTATTTTTTAACATCATCTGGACCACAGCCAGCACCTGATCTCAAGTCTCTGATCGCCACAAGGACTCAAATTAACCGAGTCCATTGAACGGAAGGAACTTGCGTGTCATGAAATATTATTGATATTATTTCAACGTTTTGCAAATGATTATCATCAAAAAAATACTGAGCAAATCCATTCGGCAAATCGTGCGACTCGAAAACCTGATCATCCCAACGCTTAAACAAACAATTTGACCTCCTGGAGTTGATATTATGCCAAAAACTCTTAGAATCGTTCTTAATACCAATCACAATAATTCTAGTCAAGTAGCTTTTTCATTTGTGAACAGTTATGTACTTGACCTCTTCAACCTTTTAAATAAATCATTGTGATAGAAAAAACTGATTTTTTTAACACTTCTGTTCTTCTTTTTCAACAATCTTATTATTTCAGCATTAAGCCACGGTGGATACTTGTTAGCTCCAGGTTTAACTCTTCTCTTTGGAACATAATTATCAAAACATTAATTTATAAATCAAGAAATAAAATAAATCAACTGCAACATTAACGTTGTTCATTGCATAAAACCCTCCCACTGAGAGTTAACTTAGTTCTGTAATGAAAAAAGAAGAACACGATAGAATAACTGGAACAACCAAAGAAGGACGATGATTACCAAGAAAACTCACTGCGTTCAACCTCAATGTCAATATTGGAAAAGACCAAATCTAAAAGACTATTTACAATAAATTAGGTATGGTATTAAAGAGAGTCCGTTCATAAAAAATATTAAAATTGTCAATCGTCTAGCAGAGGGCCAGCACAATTCCAAACAATACCTACGACTATTAATTCCAGGAATATTAAAATCTTATTAATACATGGTTCTGGAACTTGGAAAACTTCTCCGCACCCTACAAACTAGAAAATAATGAAACAAAACGAGACTCAAATAATCAAGCAAATCGGGAGAGTGGGCTAATACACTCCATATCGTCGTAATTGACATGAACGCTCTGGGAAGTGTTCCCTCAAAACAGTTTAATCAGGAGAATGGAGGCGTCACCTACCTAATTTGATCTTCAAAACTAAGTAAAACAAAACTTTGGGTATGTGCCTACATTATAAAAAGCAGATGAAAGTTTTTTGAACCATATAATGGGTTTTATTAAGTTTTGAAAAAAGGAAGTAATATTCTCGTTCAGTGTTTTATTATTTGTCTAACCTGTGTTGTGTATTGATTGTATGTTGCAGAGCAATAGCGTCTACGACAGTACGCAGTTCGAGGGAGGAACAGGAGGTGGCAGCGGGGTACCAGTGCCGATCAATCCTCTGTACACGGCCGCACTCCAGAGTCCTGACAGCATAACAGGTTACAGTCTCGACAGTCAGACCATAGATCTGCCCAAACAACAGTGACAATTTCTACCTTCTGTGATATTCAAGATAATGTTGATATTCTTACTATAAAGATCACCTCTATTGTAAAGACATAGCATATTTATTTTTTGTATGTTCCTATACGTTACTGTTGTTGATGCAAGCACTAGGTGTGTGTGCAGTGTATGTTGTGATAATGACAATTTATAGTTTTACCAATGTGAATGATATTACTTTGAATGTATGATTATTATGAATGAAACTCACAAAAAAAAACACTTAGGGGTGACTAATAATTTTAGATGCCCCATTAACCCGGTGGTCTATCATGAATTGTCGGTCTAACTTTTCTTCCTCAATAGAATATTATAATTAAAACGTTATTCGTGTAAAATCGACAAGTAATCTTTCAGAAAATCTTTGAAGTAATATCCATTGCAATACTACATACTTCTGTTGATCCAATTTAAAAATAGTCTACACCTTTTGAGCCTTCTTTTATTATTTTGTGCTTTCAGATAATTAATTTTTCTTAGTATTAAAATCATACCTAATGTACATAGAGTTTAGTTCTTAATATCTACGTATTTATTATTATTATTATTATTACCATCATCATCATCATATTTTTTCATTGCTGTATGCATAATTACGTAGCTATAATTTATTTTCGAAACGTATGTTTGAATGATTAGTTGAAGTAATAATAAATGAAATATCATTGCATGTATAAACAACCACCATGACTGGTATTTAGATCAAATTAGATTGAATTAAGATTGCAGGCGCCTAATAATCTTAGTAATTGCCAAAGGATATTTTATTTCTTGATTTAGGTAGTTTTCAACTTTTATTACTTACTGTTCTATGTACATATTTATAATGTAAAACTTACATAATGGTCCTTTACAACTTGAAACTGTTAAAATTATAACCAGGAGTAATTTGTTTTCTGTCTAATGAAATGAAATTTCTTCAAGCACACCCTCCCCCTTGTAATTTCAATGTTTCAAGTCTTGAAATCCCGAAATTTCTGATTAAATATAATTCGTCTGATTTATGATAAATTATTCTGACTAAAAAATATTTCAACTCTCAAACCAGCTTGTATAACAATTTTAATAATTGTTGGCTCAGCCAATATTAGTCATATTATGGCTGCTAATTCTCCTTATTTGTAAAATTGAAATTTCTATGAATTTCTCCTTTCCCTCTATTGTTGCATGATGTAATTAGAAGATCTCTTCCAATTACCTTGGAATTGTGTATCAAGAATTTATTTGGTCCATGTTTTATTTTAACGTTAACCTATTTTTCTTGGGAATAATAATCGGGAGGTATAAACTGTCACACTATCTTATTGTGAATGCTATTTATGCTCTTCATATGCGCACAATGTAACGTGGTGGTTCTGCGCATGTGCATAACGTTAAAAGCGTACACATTATGTTATAGTAACGGCATGAGAAACAATTTGAGTATTTGATGAGAATACCTATTATGTATTGGAAAGAAATTCACGTCCACTGCACTTTCATAATTGATTGTGTGTAAGTATGAATGTAGATAAGTACAAGGTGCTTTCAAGTTGTAAGGCTTCCGATTTTTTTCTACGGGCCTAAAATAAATGGAAACAGGATGGGTTTTTTTTAAATGATCGTGCACTCTACCAATGCCTGACAGTGATGGCAACACTGTATAGCAAATAGAACTCTAGCGGTAGCTATGAGAAATAGAACTTTTTTGATACTTAAAATAACGGAGTTTCCGTTGCAAGACCAGCGTGTAATAAATTTCCTGGAAAAATGATGATGGTCATGTTTTGGGACAGAAGTTCTTGAAATTCAAAGGATATGTATACGGCAATGCATTGCTGCCCCAGACCATGGCCACTATCATTTTTTCAGCAGGATTATTACACACTGTTCTTGTAACAAAACTCTAATTCTACGTACCAAAAGAATTCTAATTCTTGGAGCTGCCGCTACTATTTTCCGTACAGTGTTGCCATCACTGTCACACATTGGCAAAGAGTGCTCGCTCGATCATTTTAAAACAAGCTGCATGTTTCCATTTATTTAAGGTACGTAGAAAAAATCTGAGGCCTTACAACTTGAATGCACCTTTTATAGCAATAATCAGTCTCCTTAGTCAATTTAGTTGTGAGTAGCTCTCCAACGTTTTTGTCAGTCTTCTATAATTTATTATTACTGGTATGGCTATAATAGAGCTTTATTTACATCTTTATTGATGCTGTTTGAAGAATTTTAAATCATTAAAAATGCTCTCAAACGTTAATTTCTTATTGATACCTGGATGTATCCTTGTTAATTTTGGGTTGTATGAAAATGTTTACAAAAGTAAGATCCAAATCTAGATATTCCAGAAAATGGATCAATAAGATTTCGGGTAAACCAAATGTCAATAATTGTCACAATGGAAGTGGAAACAGTTCTTTACAATGCAAAACCATGGAGGCCACTTCACACCTGTAGCAAATATCTGGCAGGTATCTGTTCAGTCAGATATGATGAGCTAAGAGCTCCTGGGCCCTCTTTGTAAGCGTGACCTATTGGATTGGCCAGCAAAAAAGACTCTTGTCCCTAAAAATGTACATGTAAAAAAGCCCGAGTTGGCTCAGAAAGCCTGTATTCTAATCCATCAGGTTTATTTAAGAATAAAACTTGATTCGTAGTATTATTATAAGATCAATTCATAGTGAACACGTATTTTAAGATCAACTCACTAGTATTTTAAGATAAATTCACCTGTAATTTATGATTAATGAAATAGTTGCAATTACAGCTCAACTAACTGTCTTAATTATGAAATTACCTCTTATAAATTCAATTCCACGATCGAAAATAATTAATCAATTATTTATTGTCAAATGCTATCGAAATAATTATTTTATTTTAAAAACTTGGTTTTCTACACAATACTGAATTTGTTCGAACGTTGATTGAAATTAATTATTCTTTTATAAAAACATCCAAACCTCAAATCTTAAATACGGTTGAAACTCTGTGTAACGTAGTCAACTATCTAGCCTAAAGCTCGTTAATGAGAGGTCGTGTTGCCAAGATTGTAATGTCATGGGACACCAAAAGAAATCTTTACGTAGAGGTTTTCGGTATTTGGAAGTTCATTGTATAGAGGGTTGACTCTGAACAATGTATAGAATTATTTGGAAAACTCAGTAAATTAATATTAACCAATAATATTTCATACCGTCTTGCTACTCTCTCCGTCCGTCGCTAAATCTTTATTACTTGTTAGGAGAGTCGTGTACACTGTATATTACAGTGATGAGAATAACGATGTTAGAAGGTGCTACAATGTTGAAATTGGAATTGTTTAATTTCTTATGATCGACGTTTATAAGATATTCATTTGTTGTAGTGTACTGGTATATTTTTGAAGATCATAATAATCTAGAATGTTGAACTTAGAATGCTCTACTTTCTTAAAATAGTAACGAACCATTAATGAAATATTCATTTTGGGCTATTGTACCGCATTGATATAGCTTTGAAGACCGGAATAGAGCACAACTTGTATTCATTCAATGTATGTAAACTCCAATAATTCACATACTATCTTATCTCGCCGTAATTGTACCCAATTCTATTATGTAATAAATACATCAAACACAAATAGACGGATAACGGCGAGAAAGGTATCTTTTGAAATGGAATTGAATGTAGTTGAAAGTTTTTAACAAATTTAGGTTTTTCTCTTCTCATTGGAATATTATTGGAGATGTTGAAATCTAAAATGCTAAAGTGCATATCTTGTATGGAGTTCTGAAATGTAATCAGAAATGGGTGTGTCTTGTCTATTTAAAAAAATATCTTTACATAATTGTCATGCCTCACTTAGAACTCAATTGAAGAATTTTACTCTTTATGTGACAATCATTGATTCTTGGGTGTGTTGAAATTTCTTGTTAAATAATAAGAAAATGTATTTAACTTTTTTAACTGATTCTTGTAAGCAATGACTAGTATTTTCCATCTCCAAAAGAATATCCTTATTAAAAATCTACAGCTATGTACTATCATTCCACAAATAATTATAATTCACTTATCACCGTGTATTTCTACCAAAATTGATATTGAAGGGCTCTTCAAATATTTGTTTTAGATTTTCCTTAAGAACTACTGTAGATGAGTATTCTAAAATATGAGGCTTTTATAAAGAGCCTCTCATTACTTTACAATAGTAAAATAATTATGTATTATATTATAGACGAAATCTATATTTAAGGTTTGGAATAGATTTTTAGTTTTATGTGATTGATTGTGATATTATGTTTGTGCTTTTCTGTATATTTAAATTGACACTCATTCCAAAGTTATCATTAATTTTTTATATTGTCAACACGATTTCAGATTTTCAACACTTGTCATTATTCCTAATAATATTAATGATGTAGTTTATGTTTATGAGTTTAGTTAGTGATAACAATCCATTTTATTCGATGTAGTCTGTGTTTTTCTAACTTTTATTAAATTAGCAATAGTAGTTTGTTGAAAGTGTAATAAATAAATTTGATTATCTCCTGCCCTCAGTCACTATTTTAAACCAGCTTTGTAACATGCAGTACTACTAATGGGCATTTTAAAACACTGCTATGAAAAAGTAAGGTTTACAATTGGGGTGAATTTCCTGTGTTGCAACGCTATTAAAGCAGCATCTGGCTCAATGCCAACTACCTCTGGGACTGGAACTTTCGGAGTGTACTAGTCGATCATAGCAGTCATTTCATTAAATTATTTTATCTACGACTACGTTATACAGTACAGAGGTTAGAAAATAATGTCATAACACTGACTATTCATATCTGATTAAAACGATAGAACCTTTAATAAAACAATAAATTTCAATATTACTGCTTTTTCCTTACATTTATGCGCTCAAGACTGCGCTTTTATGGGTAACCGTGTTTCAATGACTTGATGTTATAACCTGGGTTCGGAACCCACCTAAAATAGTAAGTCCACCATGTTCCTCATAACATGGCTCAAACAGCGAGGTGGAACTACCCGAAAAGGTATCCCCACCTATAAAATCCATTCGCTTGTTACTGTTACTTTTACTTATGAAGTCTTCTCCAGACGGTCAGAAGACCGGGGAATCGTCCTACACTGTTTGGGGAGGCTGCTACAATTATAATCTTGAGGAACTCTCCAAAATTCCGAAGTTAATAATTAAAACAATTTTGAATAAACCTAGACTCTATCCAACTAACTTAATATTGACTGAATTTCTGGTAATGACTGTCAGACAGCTGCATGCTATGAATGTAGTGAAGTACATAATTAAGAACAACACTACTTTCCTTTGCGCTAAAATAGCATTGTCAGCAATCAATACAGTTTGAGACAAAATTCAAGTAAATTTCAGATCTATAAAACCAACATTGAATCAATCAGGAGACAGCTAATATACATAAGTACTAAGATCATAAACAAAATTCCCAATCAATACCTTAATAATAGTAAAATAAACAAGAAAATGATATCAGTAATTGGATCAAGATTGGCAATTCGGACTGCCTCAAGAATCAGTATTATCCCCCAATTTTATTCCTAATCTATGTTAATGACCTGTTAAAATTAAACCTTAGGTGGCACCTATACCATCCTATAATTTTTGGAGACGATACGGCTTTGATTTTCAGTGGTAATAACTGGGAAGAAGCATTCAACAATGCAAACAATAATATAAAAATAATTGAGCCCAAATAGCCTATTACAAACCAAACCACGAATGGATCTGTAAACAAGGTCGAACAAGAGTTGAAAATACTAGAAAGAGTGCTAACAATCAAGTATTTAGGAATAATTTAGTCGGTCAACATCTCAAGTGTAACATGAAATATTTATGTTCAAAATTGACTTACTTAATATTCATATTTTACATAGTTAATAGAATAAACAAACTTGTTTTGATAAGAAATAGTTATTTATGTATTAAAAGTGTAAAGCGCGACTTTATCGCTCGAGCCGAAACAGTCTACTGTACAATGCATAGCAGAGTGCAGTAGTTTTGTGAGAGCAATAAAGAAGCTTTATATGCGGATTACATACAACGTTTTTCCTACAACTGCAGTTATGGATTCCAACAAAATAAAAGCATGTAGTTTGTAACATCACAGATTTTAGTGTGACATGAAAAGGCATCACAGTGGCGCCATTTTGCAAATGGCGGCAATGTGATGTCTCCTTATTGGTGGATCACGAGATCAGTGATCCAGTGTAAAAACGGACTCATTCTTTACACAAATCAAAAATTTAGTTGTATAATCAGCTGGTAAGCATGAAAATCAAAACAAGCATAAAGTAAACAGCTAAAATGTTTTACGGCTCGCCGAGCAGTAAAGAGGTATTTTACTATCAGTTTTCATAGTAATTGTATGTAAAATAGTTATTTATGTACGGTATTAAGAGCGTGAAGCGCGACTTTATCGCTCAAGCCAAAACATTTAGTGTGTGACATGTAGCAGAGCGCAGTAATTTTGCGAGAGTGATAAAGAAGCTTCATGCGCAAATTGCATACAATATTTTTCCTAAAACTGCAGTTCTGGATTCCAACACAATAAAAGCTTGTAGTTTGTAACATCACAGAGCATGCGCGGATTTGGTTAGCATTCGCCATTGTTGATGTTATGTGAATTTCACGGATTCCATGATCCACCAATGAGAAGACATCAAAATCAAAACAGAAGTGTAAAGAAAACAGCTGGCGAGTGTAATGAGTTGTTTTTCGTGCATCATGTGGAGGCCGAAAGTGTTTGGTTTCCGACGAGGTCTGTAAACGTTTACCGCCCTAGGGCGGAAAAGAAAATGACCTTGAATGACAGCTGATCGTGTCTGGATACAGCAGTCTTGATTGTAAAAATGAATCCTTCCAACTTTTATGTAAAACAAAAATATTTAAACCATCAATAAATGTTTATTTTTTATAATTTAATATGTACGTAGTATTTAAAATGATCACTTTTTATAACTTAATATGTATTATTTTGTAGTTTTGATATCAAACAATAGAACCTTTTTATTCAACCTACAGAGCTCTGGGTGGGAATTTTGTCAACAGGAATAACAACAAAAAACCTAACCAACTAACCTTTTGGCGTACAGTTGTAGTAGTTGACAAAATGCCCACCCAGAGCGCTGTAGGTTGGATAAAAAGGTGATAGCCGTTCCTTGTATTCTTGCAAGTACTGTACCATACCGTAGCCTTAAAATTTCGCTTTCATTTCCAACTTAACATTGTTGTTTTGTTTTTTTTTTTTGTGGTGTGGTGAAAAATAGCATTTGCAACGCGGGCAAAAATGTTCTGCCGGCTCTCAAACACTTCAAGTTCTCGACTTCGTCTCGAACTTGAAAACCGCGATCTCGAGCCGGCAAACACACATTTTCGGCCCTAGGTGCGAAATATACTAATTACCACTTGTGGAGCAGTAAAGAGGTATTTTACAATTAGTTTTCAGTATGTAAAGAACTACTTTACGAGCAGTTGTAGGAAAAACTAGTTACCACTCAATGAACAGTGAAGAGGTATTTTACAATCAGTTTTCTGTATGTAAAGTACCAAACTTCTTTATGTACTGAAAACTGATTGTAAAATACCTCTTTACTGCTCGGCGAGCGGTAAAACATTTGCGCTCGCCAGCTGTTTTCTTTATGCTTCTGTTTTGATTTTGATGTCTTCTTTATTGATGTGAAGCAGGTAAGTTCATGATACTTTTTAGGCTCACATTATTTCTATTCTATTCTTCCCCATACAGCAGTATCATCATATAATTCATTAAATTGTACAGTGTCCAGCATAATAAAATTAATCATGATTGAAAATTGAATTGAAATCGAATCTCAATGCTGTTCTCCTACATTTTTTATTAGAGAATTAAATTTGTTAGCATGCCATGTGATAAGAGCAGGAATTGACTAACCAGCCTACATATAGGTTTAATGAATCTATGACAAAGAATAATATGATGTTAGCCTTTCTATGAAACAATTCAATTGTCTTTCAATATTGTATTGCAAATAATATGAAACTGTTCTGAAAACTATCGTTCACCACTTGAAATCATGGGTGAAAATGTAAGTGCAGAAAGGCAAAAGGAATTAACTCTCCCAACTGAAGTAGCCTAATTCTTCAAATTTGATTAGTGAGATTGTCAACTGTCTTTTTTTAAATGAATGTAAACATTTTCATTCTTTATTCAAATTATTCAATAATCAAGTTTTTTAATTTTCGTAGCTCATATATCAGATTTTATTGACGTCTTTCTGGTATTTGCTCAAAATCTTTAGTGATGTAATGCAGGAGTTCGTTTTATTGAGTAGATTTAGATGGAAAAGTATAGTAAGATGGGATGGAATGACTATTCTAATTATTATGTGAAGTGAGCTCAATTGAATATAAATTCATCTATATAATAATCTTACTATGACTAAAAGCATGAATATTAGTGTGGAATCATCAAAGTTAATAATGATGAATTAGCTTGGGATTAATGAAAAAATGAAACAGTTTATCTGGTAAGTACTGTAATTGGAGTTTCCTGTCTTGGCCGCAACGTTTACCATGTTTGTTGTCAGTAACTTTATGAAGGACCTGTCAGTGCCTTATTACCTTTCAATATTACAGAATCAATTGACTGCAAATAGCATGTACTGTAATTTTTGCATGTATTAAGTATACCTGAGCTTGATCAATAATTTACTATTATAGTGTTTGTTACTTTGTGGAATTCTTACAGAATGATATTGTTTCAAGTTTCGTATTCAAAAGTACAAGTAAAGCAGTCATCATGATATAAATTTAGATTGATAGATTTTTCCTACAACTGCTCGTAAAGTAGTTCTTTACGTACTGAAAACTAATTGTAAAATACCTCTTTATTACTGCTCCGCAAGCGGTAATAGTATATTACGTTACAAGTGCGGGAAATGGTGTTTAACATACGAGTATGATGAGTTAACGCACGAGACGAAGTCGAGTGCGGTATTATCGTACGAGTATGGTAAACATCTTCACGGACGAGTTACGTACGATATTTTTCGTCATACAAGTCTAAAATAGCAGATAAGTTGAAATAAGAAACTATAAATCATTGTTATACAAACATAACCTCAACACACCAACTCAAGGTGAAATGTGGCAATAATGATTCTAGATCAGCTGATCTAGCTTTCGACCAAATGGTTTTTCAGTGAAGTGGTAGCCACAACCACCCATACAGTGCGGTAATAATCATTTGATGATTTTTACCACACAGTGTACGGTAATAATCATCAAATTACATGAGCTGTTTTTGATTTCTGTAAACAGCTGTTTACCACATTGATTGCTTGACTGGTAAACTGTCCATAACCTACAAGTATGACGAAAAGTACTTTTCCTAAAACTGCTCGTAAAGTAGTTCTTTACGTACTGAAAACTAATTGTAAAATACCTCTTTACTGCTCCGCAAGCGGTAAAGTACTTTACGCTCGCCAGCTGATTTCTTTACGCTTCTGTTTTGATTTTGATGTCTTCTCATTGGTGGATCATGGAATCCGTGAGATTCACATAACCTCAAAAAAGTCGAACGCTAACCAAATCCGCGCACGGTCTGTGATGTTACAAACTACAAACTTTTATTGTGTTGGAATCCAGAACTGCAGTTGTAGGAAAAATATTGTATGTATTTCGCGCGTGAAGCTTCTTTATCGCTCTCGCAAAATTACTGCGCTCCGCTGTGCGTCGCGCAGTAAATGTTTTGGCTCGAGCGATAAAGTCGCGCTTCACGCTCTTAATACATAAATAACTATTACGCTCGCCAGCTGTTTTCTTTACTCTTCTGTTTTGATTTTGATGTCTTCTCATTGGTGGATCACGGAATCCGTGAAATTCACATAACGTCAACAATGGCGAATACTAACCAAATCCGCGCATGGTCTGTGATGTTACAAACTACAAGCTTTTATTGTGTTGGAATCCAGACTGCAGTTTTAGGAAAAACTAGGTTATCCCGGGTCGCATGAATGTGCGACTTTATTAAACTTTGTAAAATACATTCCAAATGTAGATTTTCTACATACTGAACGACAGCATTGCCTATGATGATAAGTTTAAGCACAGTATGAGTTGCTCCATTTCTAAGTGGGTATCAAAGATACCTATGATGCTATGAGTTCCTCTTCTTTTTCTTCTTCTTTTTCCTCTTCTTTTTATTCTTATTCTTTTTCTTCCTCTCCTTTTTCTCCCTCTTCTTTTTCTTCTTATTATTTTTCTCCCTCTTCTTCTTTTTCTTCTTCCTCTTCTTTTTCTCCTTTTTCTTCTTGCTCATCTTTTTCTTCTTCTTTTTACTCTTTTTCTTCTTCTTTTTCTCCTTTTTCTTCTTCCTCTTCTTCTTCTACTTTTTCTTCCTCTTCCTCTACTTCTCCTTCTTCCCCTTCTTCTACTTTTTCTTCCTCTTCCTCTACTTCTCCTTCTTCCCCTTCTTCTTCTTTTTCTCCTCTTTCTTCTTCTTTTCTCTCTCTCTTCCTCTTTATCCTATCCTCCCACCCTCTCTCTCTGAATGAACAATGAAAAATAAACTTTTTGTTTCAAAACAGCTGATCATCAAATCATAAGTTGAAATGTGAAAATTTTCAGCTCACCGATCCCTACGTTAAAGCAATGGCAAAAATTGGAACTTTTGATCGTTCATTCCTCATGTCCACGATGACTTTTTCAAAATGTAATACTTTATCAAACTAATACTCGATGAGATCTTTCAAATGAGACGTGAACGAACAAAATCGGTCGAGAAACCACGGAGGAGTTGTCATCACAAAAAAACATGTTCGCCTATTTTATATAAAGATATTGTATGCAATTCGCGAGTGAAGCTTCTTTATCACTCTCGCAAAATTACTGCGCTCTGCTACGCGTCACGCAATAAATGTTTTGGCTCGAGCGATAAAGTCGCGCTTCATGCTCTTAATACATAAATAACTATTTTGTGAACTTCTGTTCAATAAATAATAATTTATCAAAATTGGGAATAAGGCATTGCTGAACTACTTTATCATATGATTTTGAACATTAGCCCTAGATAAGATGACATCATTGATCAGTATTGACTCTTGAGGCCTTTGTTTCCGACAGTTAAACGGCGTAAATTAATTTTATTTTGAATTTTCCAGTCAGACTCAGAGCCTCATGACCCCCCTATTTCTAGGATCGCCTTTGGCTGGGTGTAATAATCCAGTGTATTAATTTCTTTTCGGAATTTGTAGCAGACTCAAATTGTTCCATATTCAATCTAATTATCCAGGGGTGCTCCCCCCACCAAGCCTCATGACGCACCCCCACCCTAAATTTAGCACCAGCCCCCCCAAAAATTAGGCAACTCCCCAAAAAAGCGAAAAAATAAGCCCCCATATTTTTTCTAAAACTCAATGAAAATTCATATAGGTAGGCCTATTGAAAAAATTCAAATCCAGTCGATAATATACAAAATGTATGTCCTTGAGATTCTTATTTACATAGGTAACATTTTTTTGTAAAGGTGAAAAAGAAATATCAATGAAATGTATTATATGAACTTCTGATCAATAAACTTAATTGCAAAATAGCTAAATAAGAATGTGAAACTAAATAACCTAGCTAATTCATATTCAATAGTAAACTAATAATTATAAATCTATTGACATTCTATCTGGAGATATCGTAATATATTTTTGAATGCAGTCACGTTAAACACGGTTTCAACTTTACCTGCCCCCCCTCCACAAGAATTTCAATGACGCAGTCTGCGTCATAGCCCCCCCTGTGGGCACCCCTGAATTATTACTTTACTATGAGTAATTTTCACTGAACATGCATTTTTGTAATACGCTCCAATTCAAGATGGCATCTTTTACAATTCTTATGAAGATTATGGAAGATTTGATAATACTTTTATTATATGCACGTGATCAAACTCTCAATGATTATTTATGCCTTTTTTAAATACAATATGTCATGAATTGATTATCAATGAAACTTTTAAAATAGAACTATTTTTATTATAAAAAGATACAGTTTGGCTGTTGGTCACATTGACTTCTGAGTAGATCCTTTTTGCCGACGAGGTGTTTGAAGAAATCGTACACGATGGCGGATCAGGTAAAGTTGTTATTATGAATTTATTTATTCTTCTAAATCTAGATACGAATTATTTCTTGTTTAATTAGTACATTACTTACATTTTTGGAAACCAATTCAATTCTTCACGCTTGATGTTGTGATTTGTTCTATACCTGAAATGGCACATAGCCTCAACTTTTTACCATGTGCAGTCTCTGTGCTTGATGGTGGAAATAAATTTTAATCTTGTATAAATTGTAAACAAATCAGTGAATTTGATTTTATGTAACTGAATAAAACCCAATTTTGTCGGTGATTTTGACCTAGCGACCATGAAGTCATTCGAACTAAGTTACTAGGCCTATGCCAGATTCAGATTTGAATTACCGTAGTAATGGCTGTTGGCTATCTGTTATTGTACATAACTTCTGACAATTTGTAAAGAGTACACGCTACTTTATGCCCTGACCTGCATTCGATATTAAATTTATGTACATAGTTATTCATATATATAGCTTATATATAACTTAACCTCGCTTGTTTGGCTAGTGTGGAAACTGCATAATATCGATATCAACAGATCTCTTGAATGCAGGTTAGGACCTAAACTAGAGTTTACCTTCTATTTACAAAGACCTGGCTACGGTCAACGATCAATATTGATACACAGCTTTTTGACTTCGTTAAGTAAAACATTGTTTGCAATCAAATGTTGTTCGGGCGGATTTGCCGAGGTTTTGTTCCAAATAGAAATCACAATTACTCATTACTTAGTTTGCCATTATGGTTAACAGGCGATATTGATCCGTGTCTCCCAATTGTGCAGTGTTCCCCAATTATATCCAATCTATACACATTTTATTCTATAACTATAAGACCATATTAATATTGTATCACGCTGTATAAGTTACTATTTTGAAATTACCCTACTGATCTTTCTCTGTGACTTTCCATAGAAATATTTGTCAATCTGTACAGCCGTTGCGATCAGCTCTCGGAATTGGTAGGACCCACACACTATTTGAAGACCTCAAATGACTAATGTGTCTAACTTGATATTTTGATCCGATTAATTCTGTCAATTTGTGCACTGCTGGTGGGAATCTGGCCCTGAGTTTTGTGAAGTCAGCTGTGTATAGTATTATTTCAATCAAGGCATCCGCCTAATTTCATAACCACGTGAGTTATTTCAGTATCGTGTTTCATCATTGCCCTTCTTATAGCTTCTTATGTAAATTTGATTGGCGCTCAAAAATGAGTCATTCACGATTAAGGAACAGATATGAAACATTTATTACTTCTAAAATCATAAGGCATAGAAAGAGGAAGGTTTAGGAGTTTTAATACATTTTAACAGCCCGGCTAGAAGTTCCAATCATTGTCAATGTTATTTGCCTAGTGAAATCACAACACCACTGAAACGATCATTTATTTCACTGCATTTAGCAAAATTTGTATAGCTAGTTCATGGCTATTAGAAAGTTGTGCGGCTATGTTTCAGAACTTGCCATACAGCTGGCTTAGGAATATCAAGTTCCTTGGTCATGCTGTGGATTTGTCTGCTCTAAAACATAAAATGACCGTTCCTGTTATGGTGTGGCCTCTTATTATGGTCAAACAATAATTCCAATGCGACCGTTTTTGGTATTATACTTAGACTGTCCAACATTTCAAACTTTCCTCTTCCCATGAACGTTAGAATTACTGTATATGTTTTTATCTTTTGTGGTTTGGAAGATATAAATGTTTGAAATCTGTTGGTTCTTCGGGAATGACCCGATATTGTAGTATGTCAATACTTTGAATGTAGATGTTTAGGAAATAATATAAATGTACGTTGTATGACGACATGGGACTGATATGCTTGGTGATGCACTCGCCTAACTGTTGTAATTGATTTCAGACTGAACGTTCATTTCAAAGGCAGCCAACCATTTTCCTTAACAGGAAAAAAGGCCTAGGAGCTAAGAAGAGAAAATCGCTCCGTTATACGCGAAACATTGGTTTGGGGTTTAAGACCCCTCGTGAGGTATGTTTGTAGCAAAAATTTATGTTTGATTGTTCTAATAGTTTCTGTTTTGTTGCAAATGTAGACCGAGAAAGCATACCAAAAGCAGCCTCATCTGTTTACCGCCCGAAAGGCGACCGCCAAAAAGAAGCCGCTCAGGCGATCCAGAAATGTTGGTCTTGGCTTTAAGACGCCCAGAGAGGTTTGTTAGTTTTTTAATTTATTTCCAGTGGGTCTCAAGATTGCTGTTTCGGGGTGGTTGGTGGCTGCTGTGGGCGAATCAACTAAGGTGATCGACTAACATTAAGCTAAGCGTGCATGGTTTGGACAATAAACTAACTTTGGTTCAAATCACTTTTCTTTTCAGGTTTTATTCTCATTTATTCATCCATCTTGTACATTTTATCGACTAACATCAATCTAAGCGTGCATGATTTGATTCTAACTGGGTTTAAATCACTTTTCTTTTCATATTTCCTTGTCATTTATTCGTCCATCTTGTACATTTTATTCATCTAGTTTATCTTAATAGTCTTTATAATCTCACTCCAGGTTTCTCAGTCGTTTAATAAAATTTTTACGGTTTAATAACTTATCGAATCTATAAACATGATAATCGCATCTCTAGAGCACTATAAATCTATAGAATTGATAACTCTAAACTATATAGAAAAAATGCAAGATACACAAACAAGAGAGATACCGTACGCAAAACCCGTTTCATTTATTTGTAAACTCTGCATTCGACTGTTTCTACAAAAATGAGTCATTAAATTGAACAAGGCCAGAACACACAAATGCATAGCCTACATTATCTTTGGACACTCAGCTATATCAATAAATGCATTTTCTATTATTTTTAAATTAATATAATATTATAAACTATTTATATTCATGAATAATATTTATTTATTAGAAGTAAATATAATTGAATAATCCATCTTTATGCATGATAAACATTTTGCACATAACATTTATTGATGTACAGATAAGTGCACAAACATCAAATGTAGGAAATGCATTCGTGTGCTCTTGTTTGAGCTGATGATTTTAAGGGAATGTTTCAGCATCTGAACGCATTTTATGATGCATTTTCAGAATCATCTCTGTTACTGGCTGCGAATGTCGGTTAGCTATAACAGTCTATTGCGCATCCAATCTTCATAGCTCGCGTCACGAGCTGTACTTATTTTATTTTGGCATACTACCATGGTTTCACAGCATCAACCTGCTGCATCTTCAGCTACTTACGAATGCTGTGAAACCATAGTCCTGTGTCAAAATAAAATAATATTCTCGACAATATTTTACTGTTATATTATTCATGATGAATGGGTGCGGGGGTTTATCGTGGTTTGAAATTTGGTAACTTCTCCAAGGTGTATTTTATTTAGTGATTTTGACATTGCTATGGGGTTGGGGAGGTTCGGGCTACGTCCTTGCAGTATAGCATTCTTTTTTGTTTACTGTATTTGTGATCAATGAAGGTGTAGATGCTCATTTCAGCAAAGTACTGTGTATTAAATGCCTCTTATATATTTTATTTTTTATACGAGTTTTTGAGGTAGAGGCCGCGCGCTGTAACATGGCCCTTAACCCCTCAAACGGTGGAAGAGTGTACAGCCTAGTAGTAATAACAATGTCTCTCACAAATCATTCTCTCACTCTCCATGCATACTGTCAGTGAACAAAACTCCAGGCACTCCACTCCGCTATGGTCTCTGCCAATGTTATTAACACTCACGCACGAGATCAGTCTTCCAATTTAAATGTGGTGTTCCTTTTTGCAACATAGTTTTTTATAGTTGCCCCAATCAGTTCGATGGGATTTAAATCGGGGTGGTATGGCGGTAACCGAACACACTGTGTCCATGCTCAGCTAATATGGAATCAACCTTGAACATTTTAAATTTGCATTTACTCAATTTTACTAAAGTTCTGGCTTCAGCATATCAATTCTCCACGGAATTTTATGTTCTGTTAGCCAATCTTGCATAATTTTTGAAGCACTAGTTGGAGCTGCATTCAGCTGCACATTATGATAGGACGCATTATCAATCACTAACACTGACCTTGGTGGAAGATTTGGAATTAACTTTTCCATCACCCAGCGCTCATAGTTACCAGAACTCATGGCATCATGATAGTAGCTTGGTAGCTTGGCATCAAGTAGCTTGGCCGGACTTGAATATTAATTAATAAGGCGTCATTAATAAATCCCTTCTCATATCCAGCATGTACAGTTATTACAGTTCTACCTTTACTTTCTTATTGGTGCTTGTAGTCGACGATTCCGGTGATTTAGATGTGGATGTGGGTCTACCTGAACATGAATGAGGTTTTTTATCTGAAGCATGGATATAGGTTTCATCCGTATGATAGGTCTTCCAATATCTCGGTAATGTTCTAAAAGCATCAAATAGCACACACGTTTTTCGAAAATTTCTTGTTTCTCAATTAACAATTTACGGTTGTCTTGTGATTTATTCCAACAAAATCCAAATTCTTTTATAATTAATCTTAATACCCAATGGCCTCCTTGAAAATCATTATTTCTTTCAAAGCTGGAATTGAAGATTAATTGCTGGTCGTTCACAATTCTCTTAGTGAAAATTTTTACTTGTGTTCCGTATTACGCTTTTGTCAAAGTCATCCACATTTGTTCTAATTTTTCTACCTTTGAATTCCTTTTCTTACTTAGTGTAGTAAAAATTTCCCCCCTGAGCTTGAACTACATTTCCTTCTCTAACAATCCTTTTTATGGAAGTGATTGATACACCTGAGGCTGTCGATAGTCTTTTCATCACATTATCGATAAATATTGGCCCTTCACTCTTTCTTCATAAAATTATAAATATTATTAATTAACTCCCTTGTTTGACTATGTAGCATTTTTTTAGTATAAAATACGTAGCTCAGGTTAGGCACGGAACGGTTGTTTTTACTTAAAGGCTGTAAAACCTACACTGGACAGGAAGCGAACGTACCGGCAGCTGATAACAGACTGACAAAACTCTTAACCCACCATAAAATTTTCAATACTCACATGTAGTGGGAGTCGAAGTGCTAAGTTATAGCGAGTGGTCTTTAGTATGTGTATTCTTGATTGTAATTTTATTAATTATAGCACGTTCTAGTCTTGATTTTTATCAGCCCACTAGTTTCTAAGATTTTTTAAAAACTGGTGTATGTATCACAAAATGTCAGCCTCCATAAAACTTAGTCCTTGATTACTTAACAACTAATTAACTCAAGTTATCTGTTAGCTCGTTCGTAAAATACATTGCACTAGGTGGTTCAAGTTGGCACAGTACTAACAATTTTAATTCTTGGTTTTTAAGAGACAAGTTATGGTTTAAAGGGTTTTAAATCATTTGGTGTAGGCTACTTGATAATAAAGCGATGTTAATAATTTCTACAAATGGATTAAAGATACCAATTAACATGGTGGTAATGATTGTGGGCGTTGAGTTTCTTGTGAAAGTCGGCCCAAATAGTTAGTTTCCTGAATATTCTTCATTGAAACTTGAAACTATTCTCAACTAGCATGTGTGAGACATTTATCATTAAAGAGTAAGATATAAGCTTATAGGGTCATGTCAAATCAACCCACTTTTTTCGTTCATCTCCGATTTTAATGAAATTCGGTAAACTCATAGTGAGACAAAAAAAAGTACATATTGGATTTTTATTCCAATCTATTAACGATTTACAGCCATTCGAAATTTAAAAAAATCCCCAGAAATTGGAAATCCAGCATTTTCTAAATAGCTCCAGCAGCTGGTGCAATGAAGCTAGAGGGCTGTAAGTGGTATCATTTTGCAGAATTTTTCTTGCTCTTTACAGTGGTATGTAACACAATTGTGCTGTAATTGGAAAATTTCAAGCAATCCCCAAAAATTATTTTTAAATTGTCTTGAAAAGTTATCTTTGAAAATTAAAAAAAAAGAATACTTTGAAAAAAGTATAATCAAAGATACCGTACTTTGCAGTTTTGTTAAACATATGCCAGAATTTAAAAATGGGATGAGGATAGGTTCATAGTGGAAAAAATAATTTCTAATAATAAACTCCTGTATTTGTCCAGTTTTAAAGGTAGTTTTTCCAAAACAAAATGATGAAAGTTGTTTTCTCAACGGTTCTAACCGTGTTTCAGGAGGAAAGGTTCAAACTTCGGCTCTAGATCTAAAATTCATAATGAACATTCAGTGTTATGTTCGGAAATGCTTCATTAGCGAGTTATTCTGGCATATGTTAATGGGCCCCACTACACTAGTGGACATGACAAGCTCAGACCAAACCGTACAGGCTGATCCATCTAGTGTATAGGGCTATCTGTGGACCAAACCGGTCTGAACAAACAGTCGGCAAACAGAAGTCTGTCGTAGTGGCAGAGCCATGGACGGCCACTGCAAAAGTGAAAACATGGAATTTGAGATATTACATTTTTTTAAAATACTATACTTTTCTCACTGATTCCATTCCTACTTGAATTTTTTTCCTTGCTTAAAATTGAAGGTCTTTATGAACGATCAATGAATTTTAGAGCTGTTCAACTTGACTGGCCTGTAGTACTGCGAAGTCGTAGCATTTATAACATTCATGTATTCTGTTAGTTCTTCAGGAATATCTCTTCAATCAGTAGTGATTTTTCATTGACATTCTACATATATATATATTGTCTCATTTGTTTTCAAAATGTTTGCTTGTCAAATGTTTCCACCAATAAGAAGTGAGATACTGTACAAAATTAATTATTTTGCATCACAATAGCACAAAACTTGCAGTTTGATAGAAATACACCTTATTTAGTACTAAACAACTAAATTGCAAAAAATATATATTAATATAGTGTATGGCATTTTTTTTTTAAGTCATTGTAATTTTATACTATTTACAAGTGCATGTCCAAGTTTAAAATATACTCTAAGGCCTGGGGGCTTGCTACATTGAAGTCATTCACCTCACCTAGGTAGGCACGTCTTTCACATTCATAAATAATGTGCTTCATTGTTTGCTCTTGTATGCAATTGTATTCACGGACAATGACAAAGATCTGAAGCAAATGATGAATAGATTGGTGGATATAAGTCGAATATTTGGACTGGATGTAATATTTGGATGTTAATACTGACAAAACCAAGTACATGATAATAAGTAAGGATAACATCAATGTAAAGAAATTGGAGTTGGAATGTGGTACAATTAAAAGAGTGAAGAAGTACAACTATCTCGGCACCACTGTGAATGATCAATGGGAGCACTTGCAAGAAGTTGAAGCTAGAATTGAAAAAAGCAGATTTGTTTTTAATAAAATGTCATCCATTTTTAAGAGCCCTAACCTGAAATTGAAAACAAAAATCAGAATGATGCGATGCTATGTGTTTTTGGTGTTATTGTATGGGGTAGAATCGTGGACGCTGACAAAGGCTACAGAGAAGAAGTTGGAGGCATATGAGATGTGGCTGTACAGAAGAATTTTAAGGGTTTCATGGAAGGATCACGTTACTAACTCTGAAATCCTTAGAAGAATGAATAAAGAAAATGAGTTGATGAATACTATCAAAACCAGAAAACTCCAATATTTAGGTCACATCTCAAGAAATCAAAACAGATATGACTTTCTTCAGTGTATATTACAGGGTATGGTCGAGTGTAAAAGAGGTGTTGGGAGAAGGCATATTTCATGGCTGAAAAACTTAAGAGCCTGGTTCTCCATGACATCAGCTGAATTGTTCCAGGCAGCTGTAAATAGGGTGAAATTGGCCAATATGTTAGCCAACATCTGGAACAGATAGGCACCTAAAGAAGAAGAATTGTTTGCTCTGGCGCCCCACAATCACATACTGGAGAGTCTGAGAAGCCCCATTTGTAAAAAGATGCTTTGCATCTACCATGCATTGTATGGATGTGATTCAGTGTCACCCAGGAAGGTCTAAGACTGGTGGTATGGTGCACTGTCTGAGAGCATCTGGTATCTCTGGGGGAGCCTCCTCTCTCCATCTATCAGTCAGAGAAAAGTTTTCACTCCTGAGGCGTTCAGCCAGCTTAATTGTTGGCTTCCTAGACTTGAGGTATCTTCTGTCCAGGTCTGGGGTATCATGAATTGGAAGCTGCTGGTTGGAGCATATCCTGTTGTAAAGTTGGAGAAGGGCCTGGGATCTGTGTAGAGTGGGCGGTGGAATGCCACTCAGTATGGGAAGCCAGGATACTGTAGTTGATCTCAGGGCTCCAGTGACAATGCACATTGAGTTGTTCAGTTGCACATCCAACATCTTGGTGTAATAGCTGTTCATCCAGGCTGAGGCACAATACTCTGCAGCAGCATATACCAGGCCAAGGCTAGAGCACCTCAGAGTTGATGCAGATGATCCCCATGTTGTGCCACATAGTTTCTGTATTATATTATTTCTTGTCTTTACCTTGGCTACCATGTTCTTCAGGTGTTGGTTGAAGGAGAGAGTTGTGTCAATAGTAATACCAAGGTATTTTGGGAAATTATTTTGGCATAGTGTAGTGTTGTTCATTGAAACCTTCAGCTTGGCATTTGCCATCCTGTTATTCAAGTGAAAGGCTGACACTTCAGTTTTCCCCAAGCTAGTGCACAGTCTCCATTATGAACAGTAGCCTGCTAGGGTGGCCAGGTCACTGTTTAGGGTCTCCTCACTGCTCTCTAGATCTTTGTTCTGTGTAGCAAGGGCTATGTCATCTGCATATGCAAAGACTCTAGATCTGAGACATATAGGTTGAAAAGAAGTGGAGCCAAAACAGAACCCTGAGGCAGGCCATTATCCAGTCTCCTAGTTCTGCTCATCTTGTTTCCCATTGAGACCTGGAAGGATCTGTTCTTCAACATGTTATTCAGGAGTCTAGCTATCAGTTGGCAGGGAATGACTTTCAGCAATTTAAATATAAGCCCTTCTCTCCAGACAGTGTCATATGCTGCCTTCAAGTCAACAAAAGCTACAGCTGTTTTCTCCTTTAGACCTGTTCCTCACAGCTGCGCTCTGGCCTGAACCCTGCCTGTTCTACTGGAATAACATTAAGAATTGCTGGGCTTATTCTCCTGAAAAGCAGTCTTTCAAGTAATTTATAGAATTTGCTAAGCAGAGCAATTGGACGGTAGCTATCAGCACTGTCACTTGGCTTCCCAGGCTTCAATATTGCAACAATCTTAGATCTCTTCAACTCATGGGGAATTTTTCCAGTCATCAGTATGCTTGTATAGAACTGACTCAGCCATCTTAAAGTATTTTTCTGTGCATGTAACAGGAACTCCAGATGGATACCATCAAAGCCAGGGGCTTAACCAGGCCTCATGTCTCTCAAAGCACTCTTCACATCATCTATGCTGAAAGGAGCAGAGAACTGTTCATTTGGTAGGGCTCTCTTCTTAAGGTCTGGCAGTTGATCTTGTATGTTCTTGGTGTGCTAAAGATTGTGATCAACCCTGGAAACTCCAACAATATGTTCTGCGACCTGGTTTGGTTCTACTTGATTTTCTTGTCTGGCAGGCTTCCTGGCTGCACCAAGTTTTCTTAACAAGCTCCAAGCTTGACAGCTGGAGTGCCTGAATTTGAGTGTTGCATCTCTCATTCCAGCCAGGGATGTACTCTTTTCTATATCCTCTGGGAATGGACTTCTTTGCAGTTGATATCACTGCACCCACAAACCTCCAGTAGTTTTCCTTGATAGGAGGTATCCATCGGATGCACTTATCAAGATCCACAGCAAACACTTCCCAATTTGCCTTAGAAAAGTTCCATCTTGGTCTGTTGACTGATCTTATGAGAGGTATCTGGATACCAAGGTCTATAAGGACAGGCCTGTGCTGGCTATAGGGGAAATCAGATAAAACACATCTCACTGCAGGCAGTGGTTGTCCCAAGCTATTCTTGCTGATAAAGCACAGATCAGGGTTGTAGTCTCGACCCCATGCAGCTGATCGAAATGAGTCTCTATCTTTGGCATCAAAAACATGTTGTTGTCCTCTGACCATTCTACTAGTGATAAGCCACTGCTGCTATTTTGAGCATAGTTCCACATGTCAATTGCAAAATTATTATTATCCATGCAATCCGTTCTAGATAACTCACCCTCCAATAGAATGAAGGAATTTCATAAAAGGATGAAAGGAATGTATTTAACCTGAAATTTTTAAACAAGGCTAAGATCAGTAAATGATTTCAATTTGCGAGTGGAGAGGAGACTGGTATGGAGGCTAGCGGCCAATCAGTCAGTGCGATATGTCTCCCCCACCACTCATATGTCTTGTCAGCGCCTAATTATGTACGATAGCATTGTTCGCTAAATCATTGCCAGTTCTCAGTTTCTACCCAGAGGCATTAGCTCGTTTGATGTTCATATGTGACAAAATACGAGCTCGACATCTGTCAAGTTGAAATATTTCTTGTTCATTGTTTGCTGAGCTATCTATTTTTGTATTTTACAAGCTGATCACCAACCATGACGTTGAAATCATTGAAACATTTTTAAAATGTATCCTTCCACTGAATAGGCCTAGTGAATTTCAATGGGAGTCTCAATTCAATTGTTGGTTGATAGAAAAGGCACCATGTACGTTCGACTTTCTACAGTACCGGTACTGATTGCAGTAGGTAATTGGTAGATATTCCCGTAAAGTTAATTTATTTGGTAAAATGCTTAAATATTGTGCTAGGAGAGAAATTAAAGTTGCAGGGTACTTGGAAGAAGCAGAATAGCATAAGATTTAAAACAAAATCAAATATCTCGAATTTATGTATCTTTAGTTTTATAGAGAAAAGGATGAAAGGCAAATCATATTATCTCTGTTATGTAATTTCTGTCCGACAGTGCTTACACATTGCATGGACAGCTGACCAAAGCAAGGTCAAGACAGTTGTCTGTGGTTCGCGATTACAGCCCAAATTGTGTTACATATCACTGTGAAGAGCAAGAGCCATGCTGCAAAGTGATACCACTTACAGCGATGTAGCTTGATTACACCAACTGCTAGAGAAATTTAGAAAATGTTGGATTTCCAATTTCTGGGGAATTTTTTGAAATGTCGAATGGTTGTAGCTCGTGAACAGATTGGAATAAACATGTAATATTATGTATTTTTGTTACTCTATTCACTCACCGAAATCGATGAGTACCGTATTTCATCAGAATCTGAGATTGTAAACGAAAAGAGTGTGTTGATTTGAGGTCAAATCCGTTGAATAAATCAACAAAAATGATTCCTTATAGACTGCAGTAGTTGCTTTACTTTTGATTGAACTAAGTTTTCAAAAACCAGAGTAAATGAACCAAATTAGCCTTTTATTGAAATTGAATATTTTACACTTTTATTAGATGAGTATGAACAATATTAGATTGAGATATGAAATTGTTACCCAGAGTTGAACTCTGGGTAAATTTATTACTTTTCTTTAGTAATAAGTTTTATCTATTACTATTTTACTAATTGAAGGAGTGTTCTAATGCAGTAATGCTATTTCCGCACTATAACAACATTCTTTGCCGGTCAAAATCTATCTTCTTCAAAGTGTGTATTTGTGGCAAGTACGGGATAAGAAAGTGAAAAATGAACTTTGTCCTGCCACGCCTGTTCGGTTAGAAAGTATAGGCTTGGATGCTGCAATACTATTTCAATTATTATGAGTTCATTTATTGATACGATAATGTTCAACAAGCTTTTTGTTCAAAACTGGTTTCTTAACAAACTGAACTAGGAAATCCAAATCTATTGGGAGGTCTTACTGGTAAATTGCTCTTGAATCATTTTATTTCAAGTTCATTAAAAATATAGTTTTAATTTTCTATTCCGATTCCAGGCCATCGATGGAACTTACATTGACAAGAAATGCCCTTTCACTGGCAATGTATCAATTAGAGGTCGCATATTGACTGGCGTTGTCCAGAAAATGAAAATGCAGCGAACAATTGTCATCCGCCGAGATTATCTGCATTACATCAGAAAGTATAATCGTTTTGAGAAGAGACACAGAAATATGTCCGTTCACCTTTCACCATGCTTCAGGTAAATATTGTTATCTTTGGCGTATATAGCTTCTTATTGTTTACAAGATGAATATTTTAATAGTAATTTGTAATAAATTGACATGTGCTACCTGATGAATTGATCATTAGGCATGTATTTTGAAAGTCAGTCTTAAACAAGTCAATGAAATTGAATTTTTTCTAGAATAAAACTTATTGATTATTTTTTCAAGTCCAAGTATTATCCGTCCTGATATTTAGTAAAATAGGAATAACTTGTTTCGACACGAATTGACACTACATCAAAATCGCCAAATAAAAAGATGTAGACATTTTATAAAATTTGCTCTTAATTATTATGATGATGCAGCTCTTAATTATTATGATGATGCAGTCATGAGGTCACAACGGTCTTCTGAACAGATATAAAGCAAGGAAATTTGTGACCTTGAGCAAGAGCTATCTATTCTAAAATTATTCTGCTATTAGTACAGCTATAAAATTTCCTCTCATGCTTATCCAGATGATATTTATAACAAACATTGCTTAAACAGCTTTACCATGATGATCCTGTCTCGACGGTCTCCTGATAGAAATAATGAGTGACAGCTTTGTGACACTGAGTAGAGCAGCCATTTTCTATGCATAATTCTTACTTTAAACTCCAGCAATTGTAACATTTCTTGAAGTGAATTATTTTACTCATTATGATGCTATAAAGAAAGGTTCTCCCATGTTTGTTACCTGTATAATATTTAATTTATAACTAACATTTCTTAACAGCTTTACAATGATGATCCTGTCACGACGGTCTTCTGATAGAAATAATGAGTGACAGCTTTGTGACACTGAGTAGAGCAGCCATTTTCTATGCATAAATCTTACTTTAAACTCCAGCAATTGAAACATTTCTTGAAGTGAATTATTATTTACTCATTATGATGCTATAAAGAAAGGTTCTCCCATGTTTGTTACCTGTATAATATTTAATTTATAACTAACATTTCTTAACAGCTTTACAATGATGATCCTGTCACGACGGTCTTCTGATAGAAAAAATGAGTGACAGCTTTGTGACACTGAGTAGAGCAGCCATTTTCTTTCTTTCCACTACAACTATTGAAAAATTTCTTGAAGTGAATTATTATTTACTCATAATGAGGCTATTAAGAAAGGGTTTCCCATGTTTGTTACCTGTATAATATTTAATTTATAACTAACATTGCTTAAACAGCTTTACCATGATGATCCTGTCACGACGGTCTTCTGATAGAAATAATGAGTGACAGCTTTGTGACACTGAGTAGAGCAGCCATTTTCTTTGCATAATTCTTACTTTACACTCCAGCAATTGAAACATTTCTTGAAGTGAATTATTATTTACTCATAATGAGGCTATTAAGAAAGGGGTTCCCATGTTTGTTACCTGTATAATATTTAATTTATAACAAACATTGCTTAAACAGCTTTACAATGATGATCCTGTCACGACGGTCTTCTGATAGAAATAATGAGTGACAGCTTTGTGACACTGAGTAGAGCAGCCATTTTCTTTGCATAATTCTTACTTTACACTCCAGCAATTGAAACATTTCTTGAAGTGAATTATTATTTATTCATAATGAGGCTATTAAGAAAGGGGTTCCCATGTTTGTTACCTGTATAATATTTAATTTATAACAAACATTGCTTAAACAGCTTTACAATGATGATCCTGTCTCGACGGTCTCCTGATAGAAATAATGAGTGACAGCTTTGTGACACTGAGTAGAGCAGCCATTTTCTCTGCTTTCTTTTGTCTCAAGCTACAACAAAAGTTACTGAAGCATTACTCCCCAAAAATTATTTTTTACATTGCAAACTTATCTCAAGCAGCTTTACTATGATGATACTTGTGACGACGGTCTTCTGATAGAAAAGAATGATAGATGACTGTTACCCTGAGTTGAGAGCAATTTTTATTCAAATTGAATTACAGTATTTTGTCATTAGAACTCTTCAAGTCTTTCCACCTATTCAGATGATAATTACATTGACACTTACGTCGGTCCTCATGAATGAAAGTAATGTAAGAAAGAGTAATGAAAGAAAACAGACACTGAGTAAACGAACGTTTGCTTGATAACCCGTGTTACCAAAACAGAAAATGCTATCTTGTTGAAAATGTTCATATGATCTTTAAATATCAGAATAGCATGGAAATTGTCTCAGTCATTTGTTCTCTAAAAATATCCATATTTATTTCTTGATTTTTAAAATTATGATTTTATTGCGACGTTTATCTGATTAGAAAATGAATTAACTGAGTGAAGCATTTGTAAAATGAAACCATTGGTTTGCAATCTTATTACAAGTGAATCTGCAAAGGAGTCCAATCATATTGTAGCAAACATTTCTGTCTGCTTTGGTGGATTCAAGCTTTGATGTACAATAGACTATTTTTGTTACTCATATTCTGTTCACAAATTATGTAGGAGTTTGAGTAGAGTGATGTGGGCCACTGGCTTGCTTCACTGCACACCTGCCTACACCCCCCCCCCCCCCAACCCACAATTCTTTTGTTGTGTGTTGCAGTCTCACCAGTAGAATTACTCTTATTTATCTAGTTCCCTTCTCTTTATGCAGATTTTAGACATGAAAAAATCCTGTATATTTACAAACTTTGCGCAATATTAAAAAATAATTACTAAGTCATAGAAAAAATGTTAAATAAGTTGTTATAGACTAACTCAATATATCATACAATGATAATAACATATTCGGGGGTAAACATCAATTATTCTTCCTCGATTTCATAAATACCCAAAATACCTGGGTATTTATGAATTACCCAGGATATTTACCGCAAGTTATAAATACCCGGGTATTTTACATAATTAAGTTTGAGAAGTATTAGGAATAATATTATTTCTATTGAGATTTCACTATGATGATTCTGTCACGACGGTCTTCTGACTTATCTAGTGAGCGATACAGAAGTGACACTGAGTGAGCCATTCTTCCTCTAAATTTTAATCAAATTACTATGTACTAGTGGCTGTACAAGATATCTAAGTTCTAATTTTTGGCTTTAAAATATGATGAACGGTATTTGATATAGTGTTACACATGACAAAGCTAACCAATCGTAATTGAATGCTAATGAAGAGAATGTCGATTACGATTTATCTCATATAATAATTGTTTAGACGGTAAATTCCGAATTCTCACTTTAATTCTATCAATTATTGAACTGAAGACTTTCCATTTGCGAATATTGACTATTGACAACAGTAACAAATGTATGTCCAAAAATTCTATGAATGCCGTCATCCAAAAAATCTTTCCACCGCCTGCACTCAAACCCCGGACCTTCTCTGTCGCGGAGAATGCTCTTACCATTTAAGCTACGGTGGAATCACATTCATCGAATTCTATTTGTTACTGTTGTCAATATTCCTAAGTCGAAAGTCTTCAGTGCAATCGATAGAATTGAATTATTCACAATTTATCACCATCTGCATTGATCGAGCACTTGATAATACTGTAACTGTAATATCTAAGGATTATTTCTACCATTAATAATATTGTTTGCCCAGAAAGCATATTAATTTTACAGATAGTATTTTTTAAAAAACTTACATATTTTTTTGTAACTTTTACTAATTTTTTGCAGAGATGTGGAGATTGGTGATGTTGTGACGGTTGGTGAATGCAGACCTTTGAGCAAAACTGTTAGATTCAATGTATTGAAAGTAACCAAAGGTCAAGGTTCAAAGAAAAGTTTTAAGAAATTCTAAACAGTTTGTGATGTTTCATTAAAAAAAAATAGAAAGCTATTTTGTCTTTTGTTCTGAATTTTTTCAACACAAAAATACCTAGTGAGTATTGGAAAAGTGGAAAAATTCTAGGATTTTTTCAGTGTGGAAGCTAATACTATTAATACTAACCCCCGGTTGCACAAACGTCCTGTCATTATGATGGTTCATCATTCGTAACACCCTTATACCAAGTAACTGTGTGAAAGCACATGATTATATACATACTAGCATTTGTATGGTTTATGTATCTTGAATGGTGGAGTACCTAGTATAAAATGTACAAAAGTAGTACCATCATCCACGCATATGCGCCATCTTGTTATAACTCAACTCAGCATAACCCAAAACATTATATTGCCAAAATTATATTAATGGCAAATACTAGTCACTATTTTATAATTCTAAAAGCTAATATACTCTCCAAACCATATAATAATATGATTTATTCTTATTATTCAATTTATAGCAAATTATTCAACTAATTTATTCACTTTATTTCATGCTCTGAATGATGAACCAGCATAATGATAGGAGTTTGTGCAACCGGGGTAATATTGATCTTTGACTAATGACTAGTCTGTGGAAAGCTCAATTTTGAATTATACCATCCAAGTATTTATTCAGCATATATAAAGCATGTATTTATTCAGTTTTACATAATTTGAAGTTTGAACTGGAGGATATAATTTGATTTCAGGAGTTTTTGTAATTAATCAATATTATTGTCAATACAATGCATATATTATTTTTGATATACCATACACGTATTTTTGATCTGCAGCCTCTTGACGAATGCCACAATTGATAATAAATCACAGGATCCGAGTAATTAATTAAAATTTCAGCTGATGGCTCCAAACATGTCATGCCTTCATGAACTTAGTCATTGTACACACTTAAGGGGGCCATACATTCTTAATTCATAGCATTCTTAATTAATACATATGTATCTGAGGGAATTTTTCCTGACCAGCTGAAAGTTTCTAGAATAGTGCCAATTTACAAAAAGGGTTCAAGAAATGATACTGCTAGCTATAGCGCCTATAAGCATCTTGTCTTCCATTGTAAACCAATTCCTCAAATAATTCACTGCTAATGACATTATTCCATTCAAAATGCGAGATAGTTGAAGAGCAAAAATTGTTTTCCAAAGCTTCATTGATGAGATATGCGGAAGATAAAAAGTTTAAAAACTGTTTCAAAGAAATTTATTCACCTGATTTCATAAACCTTTTCTCAATCAAACGTGATGATCTCTTGTTTCGATCAAGTTTATAGAGCGGTTCTAACTTTTTAGACATATCGAACAATACGGTACCTACGGAAAAAGAAAATTTAATGAATTGATGATGAAAACTATCTTGCTTATGTTATAACACTGTAGGATTCCACATAATAAATGTCAAAAATTGACATACAAGTTTCACACAAAAAAAAAAACAGAACAAAAGTAGAGGACTTCTAAAAACCGAACCGTTGTTTGAAACTAACAGCAGAGGGAATAAAACAGACAGAACAGAAGAGGGAAGTATTGAACAAACAACTTTGTTTTCGGCAGAGGGAAAACTGAAATGGGAACGTGAATGATAACGTGCTACTAGGAGCAGTGTGCTCTTCCATTTACCGTATTTCGTTCCTTGTTCGGTAAGCTAATTTAATCTTCCGTCCTCTACGGGTCGTGGCGCGGCAGCATCAGCACACGCTGCCGTGGAACCGTGGAATACGCACGCCTCTCGTGGATTGAGAGAGGCATGGCACCACTTCCGGTTTCATCATCATCTCACGCCAATATCAAATAACTTTCATTTTGAGTCCTAAGTAAATGTGGAGACTACATACACGCTTCACTTGACTAGGTTTCAATCCTTTTTATTTCTATGGCAACGGGTATCAATTACTACTTTTTACTCTCGGATTCCTCAAAGTGCTATTAAATTTATACTGAAGACTTCCGCAGCGGATCTTGACAACAGCACTGAATAGCTCATGGAAATCGATGACTGCTACTGTACAAAAATGTCAGTCACCACCGGGAATCGAACCATGGACCTCCAAATTGCCAGTCGGGCGCGTTAACCACTATACTACAGTGACCCTTCTGTACAGCAGCGCTCATTTTAGACTTGACCATATCGGCTCGTATATCACAAGTTAGTTTTGAAGTAACTGACAATAAATTTAGCAATCTGACAAATCTACAGAAACAGAATTTATTAATTTCGAAATCCTCAAAGTGCTATTAATTTATACTGAAGACTTATTCATCGATTTCCATCAGCTATTCAATGCTGTTGGCAATATCCGCCATTGTGGAAGTCTTCAGTATAAATTGATAGCACTGTGAGGAATTCGAAATTAATAAATTATGTTTTTGTAGATTTGTCAGTTTGTTAAATTGTCAGTTAGGTTACTTCAAAACTAACTTGTGATAAACGAGCTGATACGGCCAATTCTAAAATGAGCGCTGCTGTACAGAAGGGTCTCTTTAGTCTTCTGTACGCTTCTTAATTGGGCAGCATAGGGGAAACGGTGTATAGCGGTAATGGAAAAACCCCGCATTTATCAGTGCTTAAATGACTTGTTTTGTGATGTGAAATATTATTTCTTTTAGCATGATTGTTTCATGTAGTGATTATGGATGTACCAATCAGTGCAAGCATGGAGGAAATATTTATGTGTATGGTAAGCGTAGCTTTATAAGATTGTTTTTATCTCGTTACTTTTATAGTTTCTTTTTTATTAAAAATACTGAAATACCATATTCATCACTTCAATCTTGTTCTTGTAAGCATTAATTACTCGTGATATACAGTAATATTAATTACTGCATTAATTATTAAAATAAGCATTAATTACTCGTGTTCTACAGTAATATTATTAAATAACTTTTAATGATGTGATTTCACTTGATTTGCTTCATTAATGAACTACAGTGGCTTTATTGAAAATATCAATCCTGAATTTTCTCAGAATAAAAATCACATATTCGAATTCAGGGAAGCACAGTCCACAAATTATTACTACAGTACTATATTTAACACAAAATCATGAGCTATTTTTCAAAAAAGAGTTATTGAAATCCATCAAGTGAGGTGCAAGAAATCTCTAAATGAAAATTGATTTTCCCCCATAAGAACCTTTGTTAACTTGGCTCTTTTGCCCGATTTGGCCTTTTCCCGCCAGAAAAAAGTGGCTTCACTAGGCTATTCCATAGCCTTGAACGTTAACTGGCTTTGACGTCTAGAACTCTTGCTGTTAAATCGGCACAGGAATCTTTCTGGTCAGTGGTGGGGGTTGCCTGATCGTAATATTAACAACGCAGATCATTATGGAACAAGAAATCCAGGAATCGAATTCTTATCTGCTGACTGCGTTTTGCATTTATGTATTAGCATATTGGCCTAATAAAATATTCTGTTCTGTGTACCGGTAATCAACATTAAACTACTCTGGAGAAGGGAGCTTATGTCAGCGAATACAGAACTATAGATCATGTAATATAGACACATCATGAACTATAAACACATCACACGGACAGCTGTTGTCACTAAACAACTTCCCCTGTAGGGCAACCCCCACCATTGACCAGAAAGATTCCTGTGCAGATTTGACAGCAAGAGTTCTAGACGTCAGTGACATCACTGGCTTTGAACATTTGCGCATGCGCTCCTATTTATAATGTCATGTAACCACCATGGTAATCGACAACGTCAGTACAATAATTATCACCTACACACTAGATGCATCATTAAAAAAACTCGTTTACACTATAAAATGGCCTAAGCACCAGCCAGTCATAGAGTTCTATCTTGAACCTATCCTTACTTGAAACATTTGTTAAAAATTCAGGTAACCTGTTATATAGTCTAAGCCCTAAGTTGTCATATGATTTCAAAGATTTTGTAAGACGATGATAGGGTATCTCAATATGTTTTCTGTTTCTAGTAAAGTTAGTGTGAACATCGGATCTCAGCTGATAGTTATGGAGGTTTTTCTTTACATGAAGGATTGCATGAAATATATACACATTAATGACTCTCAGTATCTTTTTCCCTTTGAACAAAGGCCGGCAATGTTCCAAATAGCCAGCGTTAGATATTGCTCTGATAGCTTTTTTTTGCAGAATTAAAATCCTGTTGATATGGCTGCTGTTCCCATAGATGAGAATGCCATATGCCAGTATGCTCTGAAAATAGGCGAAATATGAGGACCGTAGATGCTTTTCAGGGACAAACTCTTTCAATTGCCTAAGTAGAAATATAACTCTAGACAGCTTTGCTGAGAGGTAATTATAATGTGAGGTTCCCATGACAGTTTTCTATCAATCATCAGACCAAGAAACTTGACTTCCTCACAGTTATTGTCAACATTAAAATCTCTTAGACCAAGTTTCATAAACTGGGTTTTGGCTTCATTCAACATGAAACCATTAGCCCTAAACCACATTGATGCCTGGACAAGGGCATCCTCAGTCAATTTTTGAAGAGATTTAAAATCTGGGTGAGCATTTAAGAAGGTGGTATCATCAGCATAGAGAAGGGTGTGATTAGTCATTACCTGGGGCAGATCATTAATCATTATAACAAATAAAAGAGGCCCCAGTACAGAACCCTGGGGGACGCCATATTTTACTGTTGCAAGTTCTGATTTCTCATTTTTGATACACACAACTTGCCGGCGATTGCTCAGGTATGATTTGAATAGATTTAGGCTTTTGCCATTTATTCCATAATGTGATAGTTCACCTAAAAGGACGTCATGCTCAACACAGTCAAAAGCTTTGCTCAGGTCACAAAATGCAGCCTGAGCAATTTCTCTTTTTTCAAATGTTTCTAACACAAATTTTATTAAGGAGTCAAATGCATCAGTAGTTGATCTACCCTTCACAAAGCCAAATTGCTTTATGGAGATCACCTTGAGTTTGTCCAAGTAGTCATAGACCTGCATGTACATTGCTATCTCAAGTAGGTACTTTTGAGAAGATTGGCACTATTTGTATAGGACGAAAACTGGAAGGAACATTTTTAGGACCTTTTTTATACACTGGAACTACCTTTTGATACCTTAAAAACATCAGGAAATGTACCCTGGGAAAAACATTTGTTAATACAACAAGTTAATGGTAGAATCACAGAATCCAAAATGTGTTTCAAGTGCTTGCTTGATAGGCCATAGAAATCTTCACTATTGGACACCTTCAAGTTCTGTACAATTCTGACAACCACTTCCTGAGCAACATCATGAAATCTGAAACTATTATCATTTACATTGATGGCAGTGTTTTTTAACAAGCTGCTGGCAGATACTGTGGGTTTGACAATCTTATCATGAACTTCTTCAACTGCTTTAATAAAGTACAGTAATCATTCAAATTGTTTGGATCGAGCTGGTTGATGTGACTACAATTTGTAGAGGATATTGACTTTATAATTTGCCATGCTTTTCTGCAACTATTACCAGAATTCTCGATTGTGTGTGCAATAGAACGCTTTTTAGCCTCATTAATTGCTGTTTTATATAGCCCTCTACATCTAATATATATTGTTTTAGCCTCTTCAGTTTGTTCATTTTTAAATTTTTCATGTGCAAGAGTCAACAGAACCTTCATTCTATGGAGCTGAGGTGTGTACCAATTAGCCTTACACTTGATTTTTTTATTTTTACTAATGCGTAGTCTATTATTTCTTCTACATGTTTTTTGAGGGATGATCACATTGAAATAGTACAGCACTACATTGAGTAGGGACTCACACATATCATTTGCATCTGTTTTATTCAAGATTGCCCTCCAGTCCACAAGGTTGAGTGATTGTTTTAAACTATCTAATTTTTCTAATGTGACAGGCCTTGTAGTGATTGTTAAGGCATCACCAGCATTAGGATCAAAAACATTTAGCATTACATCAATCCATGTACAGTCATGATCAGAGAAGGGGAAACTCACAACATCAGAACATGCCAAATCAGGATTTAGATTGGAAAATATATTATCAAGACATGCATGACCTCTGGTTGGTTTAACATTGAACAATCTATGATCAAATTGTTGCAGCAGGTTTTCCAGCTCAATAACTTGGTGATTACCTAGAATGATATCAAAATCAGAGTTGATATCACCACCAAATATACAGTTAAAATCTCTAAAACAAGGTTTTGTGAGATAGAGAAGAGTTTCCTCAAGCTTGGCAAGAAAGATCTTAGGATCACCACAAGGTGATCTATAAAGGGATACAATTGATTTCAGTTCTTTGATAACTGTACAAGTAGCCTCATAGTCACGTTCAGTGCTCAGAAAGTCAAGACTCAAGCCCTGACAGGAGAGCAGCAACCCTGTACTGACAAAAATTGCAACTCCCCTATTTTTATGCTCAGTTCTGCAATAACTACTAGTTGAGGTGAAATCATTGAGTACTGTACACAATCTCATCAGAATGCAAACAATGCTCACTGACACACAATACATCAAGTTTTTTTATCAATCAAGAAGTCATTAAGAACAGCAAGCTTACCCCTTAGCCCTTGTACATTAAGATAGGCAATCTTCAAATTTACCCCATGATTGCAACCTGTATCAATGTTATTATTTACCCCTTTGATGTTCCAGCAGCAAGCAGTCTCAGCATGACTGACAACAATGTTTGCACTCTGACACTGATTCAAGAGTGATCTTTCTGCCTGGTTCCTTCTAAAAAATTCCTTGGTCTTTAAGAAGTTAAAATGGGTATATCCTGTATAATATTGTGCTCTCCAAGACTTGATTCACAGTTAACAACAGAATGGTGTGTCATTATCATGAATTGTTCCTCATTTGCCTTGCCTTTATATTTATGAAGAATATTTTTTATTAACTTTTCATGTGAAATTTAACGACTTGCAGTCAAATATTTGTTAAGAATAAGTATAATAACTCACTTAATCTGGCCGAGTACTTTCGAATCTATGAGATCCATCTTCAGAGGCGTGGGTTCCTAGATCATCATGTCAGTTTTTTGGTTAGAAGTGTTGTGGTTTTTGTAAAATGTGATCAAAAAGTTTGTGAGATTTAGAATGTAGTTGTTCATTGAGAATGTTTTGTTTATTGTGTGTGGTGTGTTTGTATATTTCAAATTTTTCCAAGGTGTTGAGTTCGTGTCCTTTAGATTTTATGTGTAGGTTGGTACTGATGTCAGTAAAAGTGTGTCCAGTTTGAATGATATGGTCGGCAAAATTCGATTCAGCTTTGGATGTCAGGGCTTGAAAATGTTCCTTGTAACGTTGTTTGTAACGTTTGTTCCTTGCAAGTCGTTAAATTTCACATGAAAAGTTAATATTAACAACGCAGTTCGTCATGGAACAAGAAATCCAAGAATATTTTTTGTTATTAAATCAGCCAGCTTAGTCTTCCCCACTCTGCTCAAATGCATACTGTGTTGGGTATGATACCTTGAAGGAAAAGTCCAAGTATTTACTACATTCACATTATATAACATTGGAAGGGTTTGTATGATTCCATTCAGCCTCTTAATAAAGTAATTTACTTGAGACTCAGCATGTAGGTCATAGCAATAGGGTATGGTAGTGATAATAAGATTGCAATTCCTATAAAGCTTACCAATGTGATTCAACCTCTCTGCAAAATTTTGAATTTGGTACTCCTGGAAATGTTCATCTACATCATTAGTACCAGCCAGTCATCCTTTGTCATGGAATCTGGATTATTAGACAGAATCATTTCGTCCATTATTTTATGAGAGGGAGCGCCAGATGCAACATATGATTCACACTCAAAGCGAAGAGGCAATCTTTCCCAAATTTAGATTAATAGATTTTTTGTGAACTCGTCCTGTTCAATAATTTATGGAAATTGAGAATAAGGTATTGCTTGGCTCTACCATATGATTTTGAGCATTAGCACCAAATAGTGCCCAGTCAAAACCCACGGGACAAAGGCCTCGGGACTATATTTCCGGGTGCGACCATAACCCACGAGACAAAAGGCCTTAGGACTGATCAATGCCGTAATCTCATTTGGTGCTAATGCTCAAAATCATATGGTAGAGCCAAGCAATACCTTATTCTCAATTTCCATAAATTATTGAACAGGAGTTCACAAAAAATCTATTAATCTAAATTTATATAATGATAACTTTATAATGATGAAAGCTTTTGTTCTTTTAAATACAAAACTTGACACAATATCATTTTGTAAGAATTTCACGAAGTAACAAAAAATAATTATTGATCAAACTCAGGTATACTTAACACTTGCAAAAATTACAATTCATGCTATTTGCAGACAATTGATTCTGTAATATTGGAAGATAATAAGGCATTGACAGGTCCTTGATAAAGTTACTCAGAACAAGCATTAGGGAACGTTGGGGCCAATTCAGGAAAACCCAATTACCAGATAAATGGTTTAATTTATTAACTTTTCATGTGAAATTTAACGACATGCAGTCAAATATTTGTTAAGAATAAGTATAATAACTCACTTAAACTGGCCGAGTACTTTCGAATCTATGAGATCCATCATCAGAGGCTCCTAGATCATCATGTCAGTTTTTTGGTTAGAAGTGTTGTGGTTTTTGTAAAATATGATCAAAAAGTTTGTGAGATTTAAAATTTAGTTGTTCATTGAGAATGTTTTGTTTATTGTGTGTGGTGTGTTTGTATATTTCAAATTGTTCCAAGGTGTTGAGTTCGTGTCCTTTAGATTTTATGTGTAGAATGTGTAGGTTGGTACTGATGTCAGTAAAAGTGTGTCCAGTTTGAATGATATGGTCGGCAAAATTCGATTCAGCTTTGGATGTGAGGGCCTGAAAGTGTTCCTTGTAACGTTGTTTGAATGTGCGGCCTGTTTGTCCTATGTAGAATTTGTTACAATCAGAGCAGTTTAGTTTGTAGATCCCTGGGAGATCGTATTTGTTTGTGTTCAGTGTGGTTTTGAGTGTAAGTGCATTTTTTATTTTGTTTTTTGTTCTGAATGAGATGGTGTGACCGGCTTTTTTGAAGATTTTTGCTAGTCTGTGTGATTGTGGATTAATGTATGTCATTGTGATGTATTTTTTGTCAGTGGTGTTGGTGTTTTGTTTTTTGTTCCTTATTTTATGATTGAGTTTGTCAATTAGGTCGTGTTTGTAGCCGTTTTCTTGTGCTAGGTATTTTATTGTATTTAGTTCAGTGTGGTAATTGTCGGTGGAAAGCGGTGTGTTGTTGAGTCTGTGTAGCATTGAACTGAATGCTGAGTGTTTGTGTTGTGTTGGATGATTGGAGGTGCTGTGTATTAGGGTATCTGTCATTGTTGGTTTTCTGTAGATGTTGAAGCTGTGTTGTTGGTTTGTGTTCTTTGTAATTGAGAGGTCTAGGAAGTTTATTGAATTGTTTTTCTCATATTCAGCTGTGTATTGAATGTTCTTATGTATTTTGTTTATGTATGATCGAAGTTGTTCACATTGTCTTTTTTTTCCTCTGTATAGCAATAGAACATCATCTACGTATCTGTGCCAGTATATTATGTTCTGTGAAAATTTGTTATTAAAGAGTATATGAGTGTTTTCGCAGTGTTGCAGATAGATTTCAGCAAATATGCTTGAGATTGGTGAGCCCATTGGCAGTCCATCAGGTTGTGAGTAGAATTTGTTGTTGAAGGTAAAGTAATTTTGTTGAGTGATGATTTTTAGGATGTCTATTATTTCATTTATATGTTCTGTAGTTGTGTTGTTGTGAATAAGGATGTTCTGTATTATTTCTATTGTTTCATTGACAGGTATGTTGGTGTATAGGTTTGTTATATCGAAAGATGCAAGAGAGGAGTTGTGAGGAATTTGTGTGTCTTTTATTTTTGCGATAAGATCGCTACTGTTTTTTATGTATGTGTTGTTGTTGATATTAATTAGTTTTCTCAGTGTTTGATCTATGTGTTTTGCTAGTTTATAGGTTTGCTAGTGCTATAAACTAGCAAAACACATAGATCAAACACTGAGAAAACTAATTAATATCAACAACAACACATACATAAAAAACAGTAGCGATCTTATCGCAAAAATAAAAGACACACAAATTCCTCACAACTCCTCTCTTGCATCTTTCGATATAACAAACCTATACACCAACATACCTGTCAATGAAACAATAGAAATAATACAGAACATCCTTATTCACAACAACACAACTACAGAACATATAAATGAAATAATAGACATCCTAAAAATCATCACTCAACAAAATTACTTTACCTTCAACAACAAATTCTACTCACAACCTGATGGACTGCCAATGGGCTCACCAATCTCAAGCATATTTGCTGAAATCTATCTGCAACACTGCGAAAACACTCATATACTCTTTAATAACAAATTTTCACAGAACATAATATACTGGCACAGATACGTAGATGATGTTCTATTGCTATACAGAGGAAAAAAAAGACAATGTGAACAACTTCGATCATACATAAACAAAATACATAAGAACATTCAATACACAGCTGAATATGAGAAAAACAATTCAATAAACTTCCTAGACCTCTCAATTACAAAGAACACAAACCAACAACACAGCTTCAACATCTACAGAAAACCAACAATGACAGATACCCTAATACACAGCACCTCCAATCATCCAACACAACACAAACACTCAGCATTCAGGTCAATGCTACACAGACTCAACAACACACCGCTTTCCACCGACAATTACCACACTGAACTAAATACAATAAAATACCTAGCACAAGAAAACGGCTACAAACACGACCTAATTGACAAACTCAATCATAAAATAAGAAACAAAAAACAAAACACCAACACCACTGACAAAAAATACATCACAATGACATACATTAATCCACAATCACACAGACTAGCAAAAATCTTCAAAAAAGCCGGTCACACCATCTCATTCAGAACAAAAAACAAAATAAAAAATGCACTTACACTCAAAACCACACTGAACACAAACAAATACGATCTCCCAGGGATCTACAAACTAAACTGCTCTGATTGTAACAAATTCTACATAGGACAAACAGGCCGCACATTCAAACAACGTTACAAGGAACACTTTCAGGCCCTCACATCCAAAGCTGAATCGAATTTTGCCGACCATATCATTCAAACTGGACACACTTTTACCGACATCAGTACCAACCTACACATTCTACACATAAAATCTAAAGGACACGAACTCAACACCTTGGAACAATTTGAAATATACAAACACACCACACACAATAAACAAAACATTCTCAATGAACAACTAAATTTTAAATCTCACAAACTTTTTGATCATATTTTACAAAAACCACAACACTTCTAACCAAAAAACTGACATGATGATCTAGGAGCCTCTGATGATGGATCTCATAGATTCGAAAGTACTCGGCCAGTTTAAGTGAGTTATTATACTTATTCTTAACAAATATTTGACTGCATGTCGTTAAATTTCACATGAAAAGTTAATATTAACAACGCAGTTCGTCATGGAACAAGAAATCCAGGAATTTAATTTATTCATCAATCCTAGCTAAATCATTATTACCATAACGCTGATGATTCCACAGTAATATTAATGATTTTAGTTGTATGAAGATTATTATAGATGAATTTACCCAATTGAGCTCCCTTCACTTAATAATTAGAACAGTCATTCCATCCCATCTTACTATTTTTTCATCCAAATCTACTTAATAAAACGAACCTCTGTATTACCTCCAATTGCATCATCACTAAGAATTTCGAGCAACTACCATAAAAACGTCAATTAAATCTTATGTATGAGCCAAGAAAATAGAAAACTTGATTATTGAATGAATTTGAATGAAGATGCTTACATTAGTTTGAATAAAGACAGTTGACAATTTAACAAATCAAATTTCAAGAATTACTTGACAATCGAGGTAGCAGTGGTACTGTGCATACGTTGTCAGAACAGGCTCTGCGAATTTTGAAGCATAGAATATTAGTTCGAATGGATAAGTAGTATTTTTGTTTATTATTATTAGTATTTATAATATCTTAATAATTTTCATCATTAACTTGTCTAATATAAGTTAAAGTATTTAAATAAAAAGTCAAATTCTATTTTCGAGGTTAGGTGTACCGATATTGATAAATTTTCTTGTAATTAAATAGTCTCAAGTTGACAATTGTAATAAATTAAGTAATATTTCATTAAACATTTAACTAAAATCAATTGAAAACAATTTTTAGCTAGGAAAATGAGTCCAAACAAGGCATCTAAATCTAATTGTTTAACTAAAACTCAGGTAGCTACGCGATCTCAGCAATTATTAACAAAAAAATCTCCAACAGCTCTTAAAGCTACTGTAGATGTAGAAGAAAAGGTTGCTAAACTATTGAGTGATCACACCAAATTGAAAACAAAATTAGAAACATCACTAAAAAATTCTGAGGAAGAACGAATAGTGGATCACATAAAATCTCTGGAAGTTATTGTAAAATTGCAGCAGGAAGACCATAAAACTGAAATACTAAATCTCACGAGTCAATGTAGGTCTATGTCAGAGGAAATCGAAATATTAAAATCAAAAATAAACTTGGCTAATGTAAGATCTGAACCTCTGATCAATACAAAAAAGTAGAACCTAAATCAAATGGGGAAAAAATAAATAGAAATGGTCAAACAAAAACGTATAGTCAGGTTTTGCAAACAGCAACCAAAGTACTGCTCTTGACATCCAGTCATGGACGAGACTGTAGTGACCTACTAAATAAAAGATTAAAAAATAAGTATGAAGTTCAGAGCTTTTTCAAACCAAGTGCCCCTATAAACGCTATCGTAGAGTCAGCACAGGAACAAACTAGAGATTTTGGAAAAAACGATTTTCTAATAGTACTGGGTGGCTCAAACAATATAAATGAACCTAATCTAAAACATCTTCCTGAAATAAATGGAAAAATTAAAGAGATTGTGCCACTCAGCCAAAAAACGAATGTAATAATAAGTACAATTCCGTATAGGTTTGATAGGCCAGAGCTAAATGAAGCCATCAAGTCAACAAATAAATCAATTCATAATACAATCAACAGCCTAAAAAATAAGAATTCTAAGCAGTTGGGGATTTGTTTTCTAAATGAAAGGCTGAAAAAACAAAACTTCACTAATCATGGTCTACATCTAAATCAATCTGGCAAAGTAATATTTTGTAATAGGCTGGCAGAGCTGATTGAAAGTCGTTTGCATTCTACTGTCAATAATTCTCCTAAACAATCATCTAACGAACCTTTTTTAGTAAAGTGGCTCAAAACCGGGAAGGGAAACTAGTTTCAGATGATAAATTCATATCTTCAATTGTATTAAAAGACGTTAATCGATCAAAAAATCAGGATAGCATTAGTGGAAGGAACTCTTGTAGCAATCTGATAGGCTCTCAAAGATTCTAAGAGATTAAGTAAATCTACTTCAATATGCAAAAGCAACGATAAAGTAATAAGGGATGATAGGGAAGTACCGGTACTCACTGTGTTCCATCAGAATATTCAATACATTCGTAACAAAATAGATAGAATCAAAGTATTTTTTAAAGAAGAGGCTCCTGATATAGCTATTTTCACAGAGCATGGTTTAAAAGAAGATGAATTGTCACAACTTAATATTCCAAACTATTCATTGAAAACGTCGTATTGCAGGACATCTCATCGAAGTGGGGGAGTAGCTATCTTCACTAAAAATGCTAAGAATATGCAAACATTTAATTTAGAGTATGTAGAGAAAATTGCTGTGGAAATGGATTTAGAAGTTTCTGGGTTAAGAGTAAAAATCGACAATAATTTCGAAGTAGCGGTGTTAGGTATTTATAGGTCACCAAATGGGGAATGGAACAATTTTTGTGAACTATTCAATAGGATTTTAGAGATTACTACTACTCGTTTTACAAACGTTATTGTAGCGGGAGATTTCAATACAGAATAAAATGACAGAAGATTTAAGGGATATTATATACATGAATAACTTGGAAATAAAAGTTCATGAATATACAAGAGTCACAAGAACATCACAAACAATAATTGATAACATCCTTACTAATATAGATTACTCTAAAACAAGATTAGGCGGCTCGGAACTATCTGATCATGACTATCAAATCTTAGAGGTGGGGTTGCAAGGTTATAAATCAATTAAAAAGAGTAGAGTAATGAAAGAAATTCAACAATGTGAACAGGGGAATATTGATTGTTTGAAGCAGAATCTGCTACAAAAAAACTGGAGTAGGGTTTACAATAGCAATAGTTTGAATAACAAATATGATAGTTTCATTAATATTTTAAGGTTTCATATTACTATGAGTTGTCCAGTTATAAAAGTCCCTGTAAAAAACAAATTAGACAAAATTGAAGAGTGGATAACAGATGATATCCTTGCAGAAAGAAATAGGGTTGAAGATGCATATGATGAATTCAAACTATCTAGAAATATGTTAAGTGAAGATAATTACAAAGCTCTAAAGAAAAACTATACGAAAGAAGTGAAAAGAGCGAAATGTAAGAAAACAGCTGAAATTTTGAATAATAGTGTGTACTTTAACACAGCAGTGTGGGATGTAATAAACAAAAATAGGCAAGTAGCTCATGTAGATGCTTATACTAGTGTCCCCAGAATAATTAACGAAAATGACAAATATATTGATGATAGTATAGACATTTGTAATTTCTTTAACAGATATTATCAACTGGTTGCTAAGAATCTTCAAAAATCTCTTAATACAGGTATTAAAGACATGAGGAATACTCAGGGGATTCAGAATGAATTAAAATTCCACCCAGTATCCCAAGACGAGATGTCAAATATCATTGATAGTTTAAATAATAAAAAAACTGTAGGGATGGATGGGGTATCCAGTAAAATTCTGAAAGAATGTAAAGATCAATTTGTTAGACCCTTTGATTCATCTGATCAATCATTCATTAGAACAAGGTGTTTTTCCAGATAATTTAAAAGAGGGGAAGATCTTGCCAATCTTCAAAAGTGGTGATAGAGAAAAGGTAGAAAACTATGGGCCCATTAGTTCGGAACCCACCTAAAACTGTTGGTCCAACTCATAAATCACCATCATCCAACTCATTACCCACGCACAGGTATCAGACCTATGTGGGCTTCATCCTAAGTAAAATCATGTAATAAGTAAAATTTTTGAAAGAGTAGTTCTAAATAGGTTTCTTCTGCACCTTCAAGAAGCTAACTTTATCTGTGATGAACAGCATGGCTTCCAGAAAGGGAGATCAACAAAGACAGCCATAGTTTCTCTAGTTGAAAAACTTATAGATATAATAGATTCAGGTGATAAAGCTACTGTAATCTTCTTAGATCTGTCAAAGGCATTTGATTGTGTTAATCATAGAACTTTATTGGAAATACTGCAAAATGTAGGTGTAAATGGGGTTGAACTGAAATGGCTTGAATCATATCTTATTGGGAGAAAACAATGTGTAGAACTAACTACAGTAGTTGGTAATAGTATAGTAAAGAATAAATCTAATAAATTAGAGGTGCAAGCTGGAGTGCCTCAGGGGTCAATACTAGGTCCATTGCTTTTTTTGTTATATGTCAACCGTTTACCTAAAGAATTAATTAGTGGTAGAGCCCTCTTATTTGCTGACAATACATCACTCATTCTCAGCAATTCCATTCTAGATAATTTAGAAATAAGTGCCCATATATAGGTGTGCAGTCCATTGTCCAATTTTTAAATCAGTTGAAATTAACTATAAATAGTAAAAAATGCCAATACCTTCAATTCAAAAACAAACATAATTTAAATGAAGATAGGGCTATAAACGTGTTTGTAAACGATAATCAATTAGACCAGGAAGAAAAAATTGCATTTCTAGGAGTTATGTTGGATAGACGATTGACCTGGACTCCATACATTGAGAAAATATGTAGTAAAATTTCATCTGGGGTATTTGTCCTGCGACAGCTCGCTAGATTGAATGACAAAAAGTTACTTTTTACAGCTTATCATGGGCTCTTACTGTCACATATTAGGTATGCTATCTTAGTATGGGGTAATTCATCAAAACAAAATCTTGATAGGGTGTTTAAGATCCAAAAGAAAGCGGTTAGGTGTATAGAAAGAGTAAATAGATTAGATTCATGTAGGCCATTGTTCAAGAGACTTGGTCTCCTAACTGTACCCTGCTTATATGTGTATGAAGCTACTTTATATGTAAAAACGAATGATATTAACCAAAATCTTGATGTACATGATTATAATACAAGAAGCCGAGGAGATTATCACTTGGTGAGTCACAATAGTAGCTTATTCAAACAAAAACCTAGTTATATTGGTAGGAGATTCTACAACAAGCTACCGCAGTTTTTGAAGAGTCTTGAAAATATAGAAATATTTAAAAAACAATTGAAGAAATATTTAGTTGATAAAGCTTTTTATAGTGTACAAGAGTTCCTTTCACATCAAAATTAAGCCTCACCTCAACTAATTGAAGTAATTATGGTATCTAGTGTATAATATTGTTGATCTGACTTGTCTCATACTCCTTAACTGGAGTCTCCAAGACGTAATCTACAAAAAAAAAAAATGTTATTTTATGATTATCAGTAGCCTACCTGATAATACAAAACAATTTGGTATTTATTGAGTATCCAAACTTTTCGAATTTTCCAACAATTTTTCCCCTACAGACTCAACACCACACACTAGTAAGTAATAATACACTGATATTTTGCGGGGGCGAGGCTTATTTGGCATTTAAATTAGAGTTTTCTAATGGAACTATTTTTTTTTGCATATGAATATTTGCATCTGTTGAATATTATACCATATATATGTGACTGGTTTCCAGTTGACCGACCAAAACAAACTTCACGAAAACGAAACGAAAAAAGTAAAGCGTATATTGTGTAACATTGCCAGACTAGGCAAGGTTAGATTTGGTTTGGTTAAGTGGAATCATTTAGTTTTCTTTGGTCGGCCAACTGGTAGGATTGGGGAACTGAAAGGTAGGGTAGGGATGAGCATCGATGGGAAAACATCGATGTTGACCATCGATGTTAACATCGAACCATACCATCGATGTGAGGAAAACATCAGTCTCTAAACATCGATGTATTTCAGTGCAAAACATCGATGTTTTAGGAAAAAATCATTCACTCATTGCTACCAAAGTACAAATGTTTGATATTGATTTTTTCTTCTTATGGTTTAAGTTGATGCAAAAAAGTTTTTTTGATAGTATAGTTCAAATCTCACAATTTTAAGTGAAGGACAAATAAGTCCCTCACAGCCCTACAATCAAATCGGCTTATAACTGAGGGGCCCAAGTGTCCCCCAAATTCAATCCTGATATAGCCTGTGCTTTATATAATATTTTACTGCTCTTTGATCCTTCAATGGCTGTAATTTTTTGAGAATAAATGGTTATTTTAAAGTAAAACCATTGAAGCAATAAAAATTGACTGTTCTTGGATGAGTGACTGGCAAGAAAACTTCACGTTATCTGCTTCATCATCACTTACCTGGTGGTTTGAAGCCCACCAAAAACTGTAGGTCCAACTCATCATTCACAATCACCCACTGATACCCACGCACAGGTTTTAAATCCATGTAGGCTTTATCCACAGCAAAAAAATGTTCATTTTCAGACTCCTTTGAAAAATCAAGAAGACATACCTCTAAATCACTGTCAACTACGAGCCTGTCAACATCATCATCTAGAATGTCACTCATGTCTACATCTACATTTACTATTATCTCTATTAATATTACTTTAACACTCTTAACCGACTGGTCTTGCTTGCTTGTATACGATTTTTCTAAAAAACGGTGTGTTGAAAATAATATTCGCAGTGGCTACAGTCACGGCAGCCGGGTCTCCATTGGGTAGCCGGCAGATAGATGACTCATTTACTTTGAACATTTGCGCCTGCACCAAATCTCCTCTTTCTCAACCGATGGGTGTATACTCACACCCGTAAAGCCAACTTCAGGAAAGTGGTTTCCTAACTTTATTGCGCCTAACCTGTTTCCTGATAAAATTGATAAACATATAAATACTGTTAACTTTTCATGTGAAATTTAACGACATGCAGTCAAATTTGACTGCATGTCGTTAAATTTCACATGAAAAGTTAATATTAACAACGCAGTTCGTCATGGAACAAGAAATCCAGGAATATAAATACTGTGTTTGCATTTGCACTGTGTTCGGAGGCGGTAGTATTTTGGAAATGTTATATTTACTCGACTTATATTGTCTTATGGTTTGGAGCTCCTCATATGTTTGCTAATTATGAATTTTTCAAATAAAAATAGAAATTTTTTATAAATTTAAATGTTCTTTTTTATGAATTTTTCAAATAAGAATATAAATTTTTTAAATTTAAATTTTCTTAATTATGAATTTTTTAAATAAAAATAGAAATTTTTTATAAATATAAATTTTCTTGTGAAAATATTGTGACCCCCAAAAATGTTTAATGAATTATTGCTTCCTGAGGATTATTGCTTCTTGTGAGAAAATTGCGACCCCCAAAAATGTCAGTTTATTGCTTCTTAGGGTGTGTAAATGTCAAAAAATTGTTGGAAAATTCGAATTAGTCCAGTGTGCTGTTGAGAACAAAGTTTTAGTAATTGAAAAATACAATAATGTGAATTACGAGTTATCTATCATTCACTAACAGACTGTTAGACATAAATTTTTAGTACGGTAAAGCATAAACGCCTTGAAAAGAAGACTTTATTCTCTCTTAGGGGTTTCAAATGTTGAATTTAAATGAAAAAAAAGAGTGTTCAATATGGTTCTTTTCCAATGATGCATGAGGCTTCATAGAAATAATGATCTCTAGATTCTAGGAAAGTGCGAATGAATGTAATAACAAGGGCGGATTAAAGGGGGGGGGGGGCGGAGGGGGCGACCGCCCCCCCCCCGAGGGCTTGCACATTTTAAAAAATTAAAAAGGGTAACACTTGTGACATGCACACGGTTAAATTTTAATTGTCCCGCCACAGACGGAATACCTCCAACTTGTCTTACCACTCCGCCTCCGCCGGCCGGGAATTAACAAATGTTGTAATACTTATTTTGCCTTATTTTCTATATTACCTTTACTTTATCTTTAACTGTTGACATAATTTTAATCCAATGACGAATTAACAAATGACAGAGAATGAAGGAAATCTAATATCAAGTGAAATTAGTTTGAATAAGATTAATCTTTTATAGAATAGGTAGGGGCATATAAATTTCTGTTTGTTTTTGACCTAATACATATTTATTGTAGTACTGGTATTATGAAACATGAAAGAATGTTGAGATTAATTTAAATATATATATATAGGTCTAAAAATCATCACGATTGCTTAGACTCTGTTCATTTCTCTGTAAATTTTGATAAAAATTAAGCTAGCAAAGCAATTTTTGTTCAAGACATATTGTATTGTATAAAAATTTGTATTCCTAATTCCACATGAATATACAGAAATAAACTACTCTAGCTAGGGGAAATTTGATTGTTCTTAAACACGAGAAAATTATATTTCTACTACATTTTAAGTGCTAGAATGGTGTAAAATGTGGTTAAAGGCTACTAAATTTCCAAAAATTTTATTCCATACCCCCCCCCCCCCCCGACCAACGGGTATTTTTGGGGTATGTCGCCCCCTCCCATAAAAATTCATTAATCCGCCACTGTGTAATAAGCGGTATACTGTGATAATCAGGAAATATATATTATTGCACTGGCATTAAATCTGCCATTCTAATATACGTAGTATTCAGATACCGGTACTCTACGTCAATATATTAATATACCCCACTCTAATATAATGATGCTATATTTATGCAAGCTACGCTGGGGTACTGAGCCGTAACCTTCATACAGAGCACTGACATTATAAATAGCAGTGCATGCGCAAATGTTCAAAGCCAGTGATGTCCCAATCTGCCGGCTACCCAATGGAGATCCGGCTGCCGTGACTGTAGCCACAGCGAATAATATTAGCAAGTCCGCGTTTATAAAACATCAATGTACGAAAACATCGCCGGTTAACATCGATGTATGAAAAACATCGTTCCCTTACCATCGATGTCAAAAACATCGAGCATCGACATGGAAACATCGATGTTTTAAAAACATCGACCATCGATGCTCATCCCTAAGGTAGGGAAACTAACCAATCTACACATGTGAGAGAGAAGTTGAAAACATTAGTTTTCTTTGAAATACTATAATTTTGTATTTTCGGCCAGAGAGTCGATTATTGTTAGATCACATGATGATAGATAGTATTTGGAAAATATAGCTTTTTCTTGGAAATGCTATGATTTTTTATTTTCGGCAAGAGTTGATTGTTTGTATTTATCCATTATGTGAGACGCCGTTTGTAAGTAGAGATTTGTGATATGGAGTGCAGCCTGAAATTTTTAGGATTTTGAAGTATTGAAAGGTTAGTGAGCTTAGTTTTTTCGTTGTTTAATGCATGAAAGAACTGAAGGTACGAGGTGGTTCCATCATAGGTCATAGCCTACTAGCCTTGTTATGTTACTTGTTAGCCACTAGGGAATGTTTGGTTAGGCGCACAGAGCGCAAATTGTGTTTGGGGGCGGTAGTATTGTGGCAGTGTTATATTCACTTGATCGATGTTGTTTAATGGTAAATTAGCTTGATTTGTGTTGTTTTATGCATTAAAGTACTAAATCTCTGAGGTGGTTCAGTCACATCTAGCCTTGTTAGCCACCCAGGGAAGGTTTGGTTAGGCAGTGTTTGGGGGCGGTAGTGCTTCGGAAATGTTATATTCACTTGATTGATATCGTTTTGTGGTTCGGAGCTCCTCATATGTTTGCAAATTATGAATTATTCAAATAAAACATTAAATAAAAAAAAAAAAAATTTCCAAAAAATTTTATTTTTTTTTTGTGAAAAAAAAACGCGACCCCCCAAAAATTTCAACGGATTATTGCTTCGTGGGGTGTGTAGATGTCACAAAAAAAAATTGTTGGAAAATTCGAAAAGTTTGGATACTCAATAATGACCAACAATTTTAGGTTAGCTTGTGACCACGTTCAATGTAATAAGCGCCTTTCCAAGTTAAACTTAGATAAGTTGTGCTTAGATCTACATGAGTTAAATTCATAAATATGGGCCATACTACCCCAATTCGTTGATATGGGACAACACACCCCTATGTCATGGGTTGAATTTAATAAATTAGTTGAAATGCTCAAATTCACCAATTTGTGGAAGGGCTAGGTGTTGTGAGCAGTCCTTATCACAAATAATAGTTCTATTTAATGGCAAATTGTATTTATTTATTAGCCAGCTCTATGCTAGGCTGAATTTGAAAAGTGTCAGTCACAGCTGACAGCCATAAAGAGTATCATAACCTAGTTTCGACAAATAAATGTAAACAATGGGCAGTTTTTTTGAACATACTACTGCCTTTGCTCTTGCTTTGTACTTCTAGTTTTTTAGTAATGAATTAATTTGGGGCCCATTTGGGGCACAGTTCGATATCCCATCCAGTGAAATAATCGCACGAGCTTCGATACCAGATGGAAGTATCGCTACTGTTTAGCTTATCAACACATCTGTTCTGTATCATCCGAATGATACAAAACAGCTGATAACGTGTTATGTTGCGTTTTAACTACACATTTACACTTCGAGGACGATTTGCAGTCGTCAATTGACTGCAAGTTGTTAAATTAACAACAAAAATATAATATTAACAACGCAGATCGTCATGGAACAAGAAATCCAAAAATTTTAAACAGTTTTTCTTTCAAAAATTGTCTGTGCAGACATCAGGCAAAGCCCACCAAGCCTAACAAATATAATATGGTTAGCAATATGCTTGTGTATTTTGCAGGAGGACACCATTTGTACGACTGTAGTTTTGTCTGAGGTGGTTCAGTCACGACCATATAAATCAACACATGTGTGACATTTCGCGCATGCGCAGAAGCATAGTCTGAGTGAATGGAATGAAGTGGAATGGAACTGCATAACCAAACCTTTCCTAACCTGGCTAGATGTGACTGAAGCACCTCTGTAAATTTGTCATTGAAATGCAACGTACCATTTTATTGGGAGGACACCATTTGTACGATTGTCGTTTTGACCGACCTAGTAAACAGAGGTGGTTCAGTCACATCCAGCCAGGTTAGGAAAGGTTTGGTTATGCAGTTCCATTCCAGTTTCCATTCCATTCACGCAGACTACGCTTCTGCGCATGCGCGAAATGTTCGCACATGTGTAGATTTAAAAGGTCGTGTTCAGTCACATCTAGCCAGGTTAGGTTAGATTAACTAGCAGTACGTCAATCAAACTATTAGGTCGTCCTACAGGATACCACCCATATTTTGCATATTCAACCCAACCTCACCTAACCCAAAATACCCTAACCTCATAAACCTAATCAGCCAAAGCCAACCTAACTTACCCATAACTAACCAAAGCCAACCTAACCTAGCTTGAACTTTACAATACCTCTAACTAACCAAAGCCAATCTAACCTAGCCTAACCCAACCTAACCTAGCCTAGCTGGGTTAGGATGCCTTTGGTTATGCTAGGTTGTGTTGGTTGAGTTTGGTAATTCAACCTTACTCCACCTACTTTAACTCAACCTTAACAAACTTGTTCTGTTTCATGAAATGTAATTTCATTTCATTAACATCAAATTATCACTTCAATTTTCATCTGTTATTAGGCGTTTATGCTCAAAATGATTATGATGTTTGTGGTGAGCATGGAAAATACTTTAAAATTATACTATAGAAAGTTGAAATATTGGTAAGCTCTTATTTGGCACTTTTATCATTATTTTGTTATAAGGATTAATGATGATGGGCTAGGATATGTTTAAATTTAAAAACAAAACTTGATTTTATTACTAATTATATAAAATGCATTAATTTTCTATAATAAACTCATGCTACTGAACGATAGTTTCGTAATAGGATAGAAACAGACGAAAGCTGAGAAAGGTACAGAATGATACGGAAGAAAGCAAGAGAACGATACGGAGCAGTTCTGTCAATAGGTATTGGCACTAAAACATATACGATTCAAATATCATCTTCAATGCCACAAAAATGTTATACCCATGTTAAATATATACCTTAGTTAAATATATACATATATGTATTACTTTGTATAAATAGAATGAAATTATAACTTAACCTAAACCTACAACACTACCGATCCAGTTGCAAATGAACATATCACATTTCAGCCTACGTGAGTAAATATTTATTTATTCTCTATTAAAATTTAATTAAATGTTTTATTTTTGTATTTATAATATTGTAAAGTAAACAATAATAAACTACATTTTGTTTACAATACGATTCCAGACATCAATTCATGCGTTAAAATGCAGTTTTATACAGACACTTTGATACGCAAAACATTTCTGTAACACAATTCCAATCGATAGTAAGAAGTATCGATATCGACACTTCCATCAGGTATCGAAACTCAAGCGATTATTTTACTGGATGGGATATCGAACTGTGCCCATAATTTGTTCTACTATTTTCTTTTATAAAACCAGTTTCTTCTAATTAATTATTCTATTTTTGATAGTGCTGTTGCTCATTTTTCGTATCAGAGGTATGACTGTGATACTTTATTACAATGTTTTGTTTCAAATCTATTAATTTCCTTCAGATTATGGGAATCAGAGAATGCGCCCTGACAGTATCTAACATAATATCACAATGACCAAAATCAAAAAGATAAATTCAAAATATCTGAATTTTGAAGATAAATTCAAAATATATGAATACCTGATCTCAAATTTTTATTCATCTTTCATAAGAAAGATCTAAGACAAAATGATGTCATAAGCCCTGTATAAATTATAAACACACGAGATACTTAGTTAATGTCAATATTTCAACAAGCTGTGTCATCAAACGGAATTAAACTAGAACTGCACTGATGCAATTATTTCCATCACTGGATACAGTGGTTAAATAGTGGAGGAAGCGATGCCTTCTCTCAGGGTTTGCAGAATTTTCCGTCTGATACTTTTGAAATACTACTATTGCATCCATGACTTCGACATTCTCAATGCAGAAATTTAATGGATGAAACAATGGATGATAACAACTCTTTGAAATTTACCAAGCTATTGGAATACCAAGATTAATTTTTACCAAGTTATGAAACTGCAGAGTTTTAAGAGGCTAAAAATACTGATATGATTCTGTCAGCTCAGTGAGGAAAACAATTTGAACCTACCTCATTCCCTATTTGTGCAATTCTTTCATTTTACTTTGCTATTTTGAAGAGGTACAGAGTCTGGTAGAAATTTGATGCCACAAATCCGCATATTTTGACAAGCTGGGGTTTTAATGTAGTAGGTAGTTATGCCTGACCCTGTAGTTATGCCACTGCTATGTGTGATGAAACGATACACATTAAAATGTTATTAAAATCCGTTGAAATTTTTTGGGGGTCACGTTTTTTTTCACAAAAAAAAATTTTTGGAATTTTTTTTTATTAAATTTTTTATTTGAATAATTCATAATTTGCAAACATATGAGGAGCTCCGAACCACAAAACGATATCAATCAAGTGAATATAACATTTCCGAAGCACAACCGCCACCAAACACTGCCTAACCAAACCTTCCCTGGGTGCCTATAAAATGACGTACAATAAAAGTCCCCTCCAAAATAAGAAAAAACAAGTTGAAAAAGTTTAATTTTTAGGTACTGGTATTTCAACTTTTATCAGTAAAAATAGTGGGTTCACCGTAGAAATGAATAGGACCATTATTGTAGTCCACTAATGTAATGGAAGAGGAAGCAACCCTATTCAATGATCCGATACCGAGTTATGGAAAAGTTTCATCTTTTCACTAATACTTGTAATATAAAACCTTATTAGCTAGGCTGTAGTACGTTTTGTTGTCCCACTATGCAAGATTAGTGGCACGTGGTGTGATAATACAGAGTAGCAGACAGCCGTGACCGTGAGTGAGAGGGAGCCGAGATAAATCGCAAACATTATCTCTTCTAATCTTTTGCATTCGAACGAAATTGTTGGCCTACTCCAAAGGTTACGTGCGACCTCCCCCACCGCAACGGAAACGGCTATATTGGACTTGTCATTAATCTACAATATTTTGGATCTCGAAATATTATAAATTTGGAACAGATTTATATTTTTGTGGTGTGGGCCCCTAGGCGCGCGCCTATGTAGCCTATGCTTAAATCCGGCCCTGGCTGTCTGTCCGTAGCGCTTTTGACTGAGTCTTTATGATACAGTTGGGCTCGTTTCACACACACATCGATTTCAGCCGTTCAATATAATTTCGAACAGAATGAACAAAAGTGAGCAAACTTTGAACGATAAAATTTCGAACCGTTTTATGAGGATAGACAGAGATAGAGAAGGCTTGACACGTTTCAAGTCTCCACTATTTGTTTCAATAACATGACAAACTATATAAGACCAGAAATGTATAAATTCCTAAAATATTTGGTGTCAACTTCAAGAAATTAATTGTATCAAATTAAAAAAACAATCGTTTTTAGAGCCAATTTTCTACTTGAAAAAACGTCAAATTCAGTTTGAACGTTTGCATTGAATAGTTACTTCTGAGTGAGTGAGTAAAAGTAATACTTTATTCTAAACTTTTTAGTATGTGAGTATAATCAATATGATTAAAATAACTACCGGTACTAAATAAATTGTTGCAAATAAAAATCTAACTATAAAATTAGTGAGACTTAGGAATTGGTAGAAAAATTGATGAACTAATTAAAATTTATTATATTTGAGAAAATTATCATAGCTCACATATATAAATTATTATCATAAAACTGAAATAGCTTTTGTTTCTTCATTTTATAATTCGGTCCTTAAAAGCTTCAGTATTACATGTATTATCCTTAGAAAGTGGGCACTGCAGGGGCTTGGCACAACCCAAACTATGGGTGCAATCTATGGTGTAATCTGGTGCACCTTTGACCACATTACGTCAGCCCCCCCTCCACCATGACAGAAACTCCCCACCATCGTGCCGACACTCTTATCCCCTTGACTTCCCTCTTCAAACCTTGACACCCCCTCTTTTTGCTCCCCCCCCCAAAAAAAACCCGGAGTGATCCGGTTATGCTTATGGCGGAGGGTGGAGTGGGGGGGAGTTGTGAGCATGGAGTGGGGAAACAGTGATGGATATAAATATAAGATGGTACAAGAATGAAGCCTTCTCTATTCTGCTCTCACTCTCTCAGAGCTACTATGAGTTACTTCAAGTCTCTGCACGTCTCTCTACAAGTCATTTGCCATTACTATTAGTGAGTACTTACCACTCTTTAACTTGAAAGTTTTGTTACTCTATCTTACTCAAGTTCTTTTACTTAATATGAAATTGAATCCAAAATTTTAGTTTTTCTCTTTTACCTCAGTTACTCAAAGTACAGATAAACTGATCCAATGGAGTATCAAAAACCTGGTAGGATAAATAGCCTTTTTTCTCATTTTTATTCTGCAGAGAACTGAGTCAGCTGATGGGGAACAAATTATAATGTTTAGAAATCAATCAGCTGACGATTTTTCAAGTATCTTTCCACACAAGATTATATCACTATTTTATAGTTTAGGATACCTATTTTCCACACAAGATGCTTAGTATTTGTCAGGTTGTGACATCATGGGGTTAAAGGTGAAGGGAGAATGCTTAAATTTATTCTACTCACACTAATTTTCAAATGTTTGAAATCTACTCATAAAAATATACAGTTTTATAAGTAAAATAGCCATCTTGTCTGTAGGATACATACTGTGTAAAGTAAATTAATAAACCTTTTTAATTAAATTTTGTTGTGATCATACAGCTGTAAGCGATAATTTTGAAACCATTTTAATGTTAGTAGTAGTGAATTTTATTGTTTGTAGATCATGATTCAATTCTGCACTACTATTAGCCTCCATGAACAACCAACCATACACTCTAAGGGTGTTTTTATAATCATAATAATGTTGAATAACCAGACTTGGGAAAGTTAGTCTAATAAGCAGCTTATAGAAGTTGGAGTTAGTCAGCACTAAAGTAACTGTTTAAAGTTAGAAGTTAGTCTCCAAAAAAAGTAACTGAATAAAGTTATGTTAGTAAGTTTTCTATTCACTTCAACTAGAAAAACTAAACCAAGTTACAAACCGCGGTTATTTTTTAAAATTTCCAAGCATTGTCAAATAAAATAACTGATTTGTGGTTTATTTTATCTAACATAAAATTGATATAACTGTAACAAATATACATAAATCGGGATAAATCAATATAAGGAAAGTAATAGCAGTTAGTAACAGCATTTAAAATTTAAAAAAACATAATGCACAAAAGGTGAAATATTATGTGTGCAACTATAAAACTACATCATAGAAAACAGTAAACTGTCTGCTATGTTGAAACACCGCAATTTTATTCAAATATTAATTTTAAACACTTAAAACTCGCACAAGGGTCCTAGACACTTGAGGCCCTCGCATAACACTCTTGAGCTATGTGCACTTTCTAGAGGTTTTTTCTGGAAAAAATTATTTAAAGCTGAATTTCACACCATCCATAAAACATAACTAGAGGCCATTTTCCCAAAAATCCCACTGGAGCTCCCCACCACCCCCTCAAAGTTTCAAAACATCATTGATGATGCGAATTTAGATATCACTGTAACCAATCATCAGATTTGATTCTTCTATCATCATGCTAGTCATATAATGTGGGCTATAACAATGGTCTTATTCATTTTCACAATAAGCCTTATAGTTTTCCTCATAAAAATTAAAGAATCCTTAAAAGTGGAATCTTTTCTACTAGATTTCTTCTTATTTTGCAAGGAACTTTCTCGTTTGCCATTTTACAGGGAAAAGGTTTTAATAAAAGAGTAGGGAGTAAATAAGAATTTGGGCTATTTTTTCATCCCCTAACCTAACTCAACCACCCAAAACAACCCAACCTAGGTAACTCCAAGTTGATTTAACCTAACCCATCAGAATCCAAAATCTCTGTTCCCAGGGACTTTAACTAATTAAACTAATAATCAACTTTTCAACTGTTCGTGGGTGCGCAAATTGAAGGGTATCATCTATTTCAGTTGACTATCTATCTAATCTTGCTCTAGTCTCCATTTTTGTTATCAGTTTGGGAAGCTGCACTTCTCATCTTTAGCTTGTCTTTGTGGCTGTTATCACCTTTCAACTTTTAATCGCAGTAGCATATATCATACGATAAATTACACCAATCAATTCATTTTAAAAGATCTTCTTTTTATATTCCGGTGACAGAAGGATAGTGTGATTATAATTTATGTGTTGGTTTTTAGGTTCTTTTCTTCTTGTATTTCACTTTCTTCTTCTTTTTCTTCTTTGCAACAGACCTTCATGGACCTGGGCTCCATACATTGAGAAAATATGTTGTAAAATTTCATCTGGGGTATTTGTCCTCTGACAGCTCGCTAGATTGAATGACAAAACGTTACTTTTTACAGCTTACCATGGGCTTTTTCTGTCACATATTAGGTATTCTATTGTAGTATGGAGTAATTCATCAAAACAAAACCTTGATAGGGTGTTTAAGATCCAAAAGAAAGCAATAAGGTGTATGGAAAGAGTAAATAGATTAGATTCATGTAGGCCTTTGTTCAAGAGACTTGGTCTCTTAACTGCTTATACGTGTATGAAGCTACTTTATATGTAAAAACGAATGATATTAACCAAAATCTTGACGTACACGATTATAATACAAGAATCCGAGGAGATTATCACTTGGTGAGTCACAATAGTAGCTTATTCAAACAAAAAACTAGTTATATTGGTAGGAAACTCTACAACAAGCTACCACAGTTTTTGAATCTTGAAAATATAGAAATATTTTCAAAACAATTGAAAAAATATTTAGTTGATAAAGCTTTTTATAGTGTACAAGAGTTCCTTTCATATCAAAATTAAGCCTCACCCCAACAAATTGATATAGTAATAATTACTATATTTAATTATTATGGTAACTAGTGTATAAGAGTATAATAATTGTTGATCTGACTTGTCTTATACTCATTAACTGGAGTCTCCAAGACTGTTGATAGAAGGAAAGTGTGATTATGATTTATGTGTTGCTTTTCAGGCACATCATTCAATCATCTTTTTCTGAAGCAACTTCTTTCTGAGCAGCTCTCAATCGGCTCACTTCATCATTATCATCTATATTTCATCACCAGTTTACAAAAAACAACATCTATAATACAGAGTGAGTTTTAAACATACATACTTTTATTTATATATACTTCGATATATATATATATATATATATATATATATATATACATCTGGCTATCATTGTGGCATCTTTTCAAATTGGTTACGTTTTGGCATCCCCTTGAAATCAAGGAGTATATTGTTTTTTCATGAAAGTATATCAGGTTTTGTATGTGTTCCACCTCGATATTTCACTTTGGTTTTTTGAAAAACATAAAAATTAAAATCGATTTTTTTTATCCACTCCCTCGATCATTCAAACTCCTTTCAAAATACAGACAATGGTACTTCCAGAGTATACTTTCATACAGTTTGACTTCAAGATGAACTCCGGTTTGAATATCTATTACCACTTTGAGGCTTATTTGACATCCAGCAATGTTGCCAGATTGCTGAGCTACTGGATTTCAGAGTTTGTTTGTTTTTACATAAGTCTGGTTGGCCTGAGACCGGCGCCAGACAAGTCAAAGTGCTTGACAAAGCAAGACACATCTCTACTGAAAAAAAGAGTGCAACTCTGTCATGTTGCATCGACAATACATCACGGTTTTACATTTTTCACATTTGAACGCAACTACTTTTTGTTTATTAATTGCTCTTATCTAAGTACAGTATTAAACTTTGCTTCTATCTGAATTGAGGTATGACGTAATAATATAAACAAAGGATACATATAAGAACAATAGTATTTTTAAACTGTTTTATATTCTATGTTTTAGTTTTCATGTGTATTCTATTTGTATTCTTTATCCATTATCTCGATTCATGTATTAATTCACTATATTACTCACTTATATTAAATTAATTAAATATAAACTAGATAAATATAATTTAATTATATTAATATACATTAAATTGAAATTGAAATGTTGTATAAATTACAAGGTTGCCAGTTGAATTTGGGAAATTTTTGATTGAAATTTTTTTTAAATCGCCACTTTTGCTTGGGAACACTCAAGTACCCCCATCGCTCTCATGACGGAAGTAAAGAGAATACTAGATGTATAAGAACCCACTGATTACAATACATGTGAGTTTCAATGAATCCATAACACCAACAGAAATTTTTATGATCATTTGAAAAACGAGAAGTCGAAAAATCTGATATTTCAGTCAGCAGTGCACAAAAAACTGTAATAATATTATTTTGAAGGATGGAAATCGGAGTTCTGGGTATATAAAAACCCACTCATTACAGAACTGGTGAGTTTTAATCCATAACACAAGCAGATAATTTTTTATGGCCACATGAAAAATGAGAAATTAAAAAAATTGTTATTTGAGTCAGCAGTATGCACGAAATATTGATATTTGAAGTCTTAAAATCGAAATTTTCAGTGAGTTCAAAACATGTGAGTCTTACAACAGCAGAATTTCTGGGCATCTTTTACAAGCCCAATCATGTGGTGAAAAGAACATACATACATATGAATGCTAATCGAATAATTTTATTCAATTTCATAACCTATATGGGATGATTATTTTGTTTAATAAAACTGTTCATATCTTTATAAGATATTTAAGGTTTTGAGCAAAAAGGAATCAAACGAAGTGTCTATAGCAGTGGCGCAACCAAGGGGGAGGCTTAGGGGGCTTAAGCCCCCCCTCCAAGAACCCGAGCTCCTTAAAAAATGGTTGATAATTTTCAAGAAAATTTACTATAGAGAGTATGTGCTGCAGGCTGATCAGTGTTAGTACATGTCATGCATTCACACTTTTTAAGTAGAATAATGTTCATAGGTAGTGGCTTGACATGGGGGGCTTTGGGACTCATGTCCTTCAGGTCCTGAAATCCTTATTAAAATGATAATTTTCAAGCGAATTGACTGTATAATATGAACTAGGCTGTACATTTCAGACTTGTTTAAATATGATTGTTTATAACAATTATTAACAATATCGATATACTATTAAGAGGAATATTATGAGTGACTACCATAGGTGGAAATAGAGTTTGTAGCCTGGCAGAATGAAATTCGACCAGGCGGCTGGGTAAAGATACTTCGTTTCATTTATATCAATCTGGCAATCTTTTAACCAATAAGTACAGGACCTCCAGCCTCTAAAACTTCCTAAACCTGTGATACATTTAACGTTACAGTAATAATGTAATTTTTTCGGAAGGTGAAGCCCAGATAGTTCTGAGACCTGAGCGTGGGTAATGTGTTGATGAGTTGACCCACATTTTTCGGTGAGTTCCGAATCATCGGCAAGTGATTTTATAGCTGATAACCCTCTTTTTTGTTGGCCTCTTTTGTGATTCGGTCACCCTTAACCTAGGAATTTGCAGCTTAACTTATCTGACTGAACAGGTACCTGTTACGGTCCGCAGCTAACAATTTTCTAAAAAAGGTTTACAGGTTTTTGCAAAAATTTCAATAAGAGTGCAAAAGTTTATTCCTTCGAAAACACTTCAATACATAAATAAATATAGCAGAAGAGTGAAGCTATCTTTTTCAATGAGAGATCAATAAATTAGCACTCATTTAGAAAACTTTGGGCTTCTAAGGCCCTCATTCAGGTGGTGAATTGAATGCATTCGTAGTGAAATGAACTGTAAAATCACATTAAACATCAACTACTGCGATTATTGAGTTATTGTATTTTGGAAATTGAGATTGAAGAGTTTTTGAGATTGAAGGGTATGAGCTTGGTTATTGATTGCGAATAAAGCACCCAGAGTTTACAAAACCAGAATTTAAATTGGGTCAAAAAACAGAAGAATAGCAAGTGGAAAGCATCTGGTGCAAAATCAGTATGCTTTGATTCAATAAAGCTCAACTTTATAAAATTTGGGACCGTTCTTGACTATTAAGTACATTCAATTACATTTAAGTACATCCAATTTAAAGATTTGGTAATCCCGATTCGCGTTCTGACTGGCTTTTTTCGTTCACTTTAATACCAACGCAAAAGTCTCATGTGGGCATCAAAAAATGTATAATAGTGAATCTTGTAGCATGTTTCAGATAATTTTCCATTGATTGAATTCAATTCACACCATCTATATGAAGACCGTAGTAATTTCTAAATGGATAATGGAATAGCTGTAATTTTTCGCCCTCTTTATTTCTATAACAAAGCAGTCCGGACCTACATTCATTCTAATATATATATCCTCATGAGAAGCTTCTTATTCAGTCTGACAGAATCATTTTGAACTTTTGAAACACTGTACAAAAAATACTCATGATGGACACATTTTGTTTCCCCATAGCTTATTAACCAATACTCTTTTAAAGAGTCAAGTAATGAATCCCTGTCTCCTCATTAAACTTTATCGGGCAACAATCTTGTAAAAAGAGCTCTGAAAAATCCCATTTTTACCATCCCAAATATTACCTGGAAATTAAACCAAAAGTCTGTGTGTGCCCCTGGTCTTCAGTACTTCAGTTTGATAGTATCGTTTGAACTAGCCGGTTTAATTGGAGTCACCCAATAGTATTGTTGAGCGGGCGATTTTATCCAATCCTGTCCCTTGGCGCGGAGCAGCTCAGTATAGCGGGACGTTTGAAACTTCCCGCATAGTAATCAAAATGGAACTCTGTATAGTTTTTCGGCTGGGGAGGTAGAAGAAAACATGGGAAAAGTCAACAAAAAATCTTGAACGTTTCTCTTCATGCTATTAACATTCCCCTGAATTTTCAAATCAATCTGTCCAAAATTAACAAAGTTATGAGCATTTTTCGAATTCATGTCAGGTAACAATAAAAATAAAGTAGTATCCAAAGTGTCTACATAGACATTGAATTGATTTTCAAGTTCCCATTCCAATAACTTTCTTCTACTTCCTCCTCTTATTATCCTGTCTTCTTCTTCCTCTGTTCTTCTTCCTCCGCTTCTTCTTCTTTGCTTCCTCCTGTCATCTTCTTCTGCTTCCTCACTTCTTCTTCTCCTTTCTCCTGTTTTCCTCTTCTTGCTCCGGTTGCTTGGTCCTCTTTATTCTCTCTTTCTTCTTCTTCTTCTTCTTCTTCCTCCTCCTCTTCTTCTTTTTATCATCTTCTTCTTTTCTTTGCCTCCTCCTGTTTTCTTTTTCCTCTTCTCTTTCTGCTTCCTCTCTTCCCCTTCTTCTCCTTTCTCCTCCTTTTCTCTTCTTCTCCTCCGACTTGCACCGGTTGCTCGGTCTACTTTATTTTCTCTTTTTTCTTCCTCCTCTTCTTCTTCTTCTTCTTTTTATATTCTTCTTCTTCTCTTAGCCTCCTCCTGTCTTCTTCTTCCTATTCTTTCTATGCTTTCTCTCTTCTTCTTCTTCTCCTTCCTCCTCCTTTTCTCTTCTTCTTTTTCACCTCCGAATTGCACCGGTTGCTCGGTCCTCTTTATTCCCTTCCCTCTTTCATCTTCCTGTCTTCTTCGTCCTGTCTTCTTCTTCTCCTTCCTTCTCTTTTTCTCTTCTTCTTCCTCCTCTTATTTTTCTTCTCCCATGTTTCTCTTCTTTTTCTTCCTGTCTTCTTTTTCCATCTCTCCTTCCCCCTCTTATTCTTCTTCTATTTTTCAATTATATAAATATAATTATATTATATATAAATGATATTATATCTCCAGATATTTAAAATGTATAAAAGTTTAAAATGAAGGTCATGATGAAAATGAAACAAAAATTGGAAGTGGTGGAATATTGTAAACAGAAAGTGGCGAAAGTTTCAATTATTAACTGGTATTCTTTGCTTCCTCCTGTCTTCTTCTTCCTTATCTTCTTCCCCCTCTTATTCTTCTTCTGTTTTTTAATTATATAAATGATATTATATCGTCTTATATTTTAATTGTATAAAAGTTTAAAATAAAGGTCATGATGAACATGAAACAAAAATTGAAAATGGTGGAATATTACAGAAAGTGGCGAAAGTTTTAATTATTAACTATAGTAATTGTATTGAGAGCAAGTGAATTTTCAAGAATTTCAAAAATAAAGTTCAGGCAGGAATAAGAACTATTATATTATGAGAAAAAAGTGATATTGAAATGCATGAGATAGGCTACTTGTTGGAAAACCATCTTGCAGGTGGATATTTCAGGAACTGGAATTTACTATAATCTTGGTGAAGCTCGCCGGGTCAGCTCAAGCCATTCTCTAATAAGGTTGACATCCAGGCGTTGTTGCCAATCTTCTTTAACTTGATGGACGTCGAATTCGCGGTGGAATGAACAAATTTATACGTTTCATAGTATACGCTAAGGAGAGGGCCAATCTGACTAGCGCTACGTGGTGGTAGAATTCAGAAGCTTCCATGTATATTAAAATTCATTTCGACAACATTCAGACATCCAAGAGTTTTTTTACAAACTAGTGTAGAGCTGATGATAACTGACGAATTGTCACGTGATTTCTGTTGTGGGTCAAGTCGGCATGCCTGAAAAGGCATGGGGCGAAACTAACCTATTTCAAACTTTTCTAACGATTTTATTAAGGAATGTAATCGGGCGTCCGTATACGGATGCACAATTACACATGGACGTCCAAACGAATGTAAATCAACAATGTATGGATGCCGAAATGATGGTCAGATGTAAATATATATATATATATATATATATATATATATATATAAAGAAAAATGAATACTTCACTTACAAAAGAATTAATTTTATTAATTGAGAATTCCTTTAAGTGGTATTAAGGAATTCAAAATTAAGTTATTCTGTTTCTGTATATTTGTCAGTTTGTTTAATTGTCAGATACTTCAAACTAACTTGTGAATTAATGCTAGTTGTCGACATTTTCATTGGCAAACGTTGAATACAAATAATATTGGTCTATTATCCTCCATACTCAAGTCTATTATTTTACAATTTTGGTGTTGGTTACAAAGCCAGCAAGTAGCAAAAACGTTGAGAGCCTGTCTACATTTTTTTGCTACTGGCTGGCAGTGTAGCCAACACCAAATTACAATTTTATTGTGGCCAAAGCCGACATTGAACCGCGCAGGCTGACACTTCAGATGAGACATATTGAATTTCCTGTGATAACACCTATCAACTGTTTTGTTGAAAGTTTATTAAATAAGTGTTGGTTAACTTTAGATTTTAATTTTGTTTTGCAATATTATTTATTGTCTTTGAAATTCCATAGTACTGTAAAGGGGTAATTTTGAAAGTTCCATTAATTCTATAATTTGGCTTGGCATGCTGAGCTCTGCTAAAGGGTCGATTACATTGGGATAGCTACTCGCTAAGCGAGTAGCGAGTAGGAACGTTACTAACCGACCGTGCTACAGCAGCTCAGCATACGAAGCCAAATTAAAAGAAAATTTAACTTCCAGAATTACCCTCTACTATGGAATTTCGAAGACAATAAATAATATCTCAATGCAAAAATGAAATATTAAGTTTATCAACAATTATTCAATAAAATTTCATCAAAACAGTTCACACAAAATAAAATATATCTCATCTGAAGTGTTATGTTGGCAGTCTGCGTGGCTAAATGTAGGCTTTGGCCACAATAATATTGTATTTTGGTGTTGGCTACTCTGCCAGCGAGTTCCAAATGGGACCAAATTCAAAGTAGACAGGCTCTCAACTTTGAATTTGGTCACATTTGGAACTCACTGGCAGAGTAGCCAACACCAAAATACAATATTATTGTGGCCAAAGCCGACATTTAGCCGCGCAGACAGCCAACATAACAATTCAAATGAGATATATTGTATTTTATTTTAACTGTTTTGATGAAATTTTATTGAATAATTGTTGGTTAACTTCATATTTTATTTTTGTGTTGCAATATTATTTATTGTCTTTGTAATTCCATAGTATGAGGGTACTTCCAGAAGTTAAATGTTTTATTTAATTCGGTTTCGTATGCTGAGCTGCTGTAGCACTTCGGTTAGTAACGTCCTACTCGCTACTCGCTTAGCGAGTAACTATCCCAATGTAATCAACCCTTAAAGCATGGTCAGCCTCGTTTCTATTCGCTACTCGCTTAGCTACTAACTCGCCCAGTGTCATTGACGCTTTAGTGACATGTTTCACATGTGAGACTAGAAGCAACTGTACTAAATCGATTAGTATAGCCAACTGTTTGAAGTCATATGGTGAACTTACCATCAGTCAAACTGCAGTAATAAACTTGTCAAAAGTCGCCTAGCTTAGTGTGGCACTGGCTAAGGTATTTTTCACTGTGTATATTTAAACTATAAACTGATAAAAGCAATTCTCTTATAGTGAATATGAACACTTACTTTATGTGTGATGGCCATTTCGCACTGTTGTAGTGCCTCCTCAGACACGGCTGGAGACCAAATGAATGAGGTTCAAAACTGAGACTAGGCCACCATCTGTGTCTGAGGTAGTACTACAACAGTGCGAAATGGCCATCAAACACATGAAGTAAGTGTTCACATTCACTATGAAAGTATTGCATTTCCAATTTATAGTTCGAAGTTTAGTTTCACCAGTGGCTTTTTGAACACCTTCAAAAATGTTTTTCTTTTAAACTATTACAAAGAAACTTTTGAATGCAATAAAAATTCAACAGTTAGTTTTGAAAAATTAAACTTTGTCATTTTAATCTCTGATATAAACTTTATTATATATCATAATCATAAATATTATCAATATACAAGAGCTGGGTAGATAACTTCCATCGCCCACAAAAACAGGGTAAATTCAAATAAAAAAATCAAATCAAATCATCTTTATTTCCATAAAATATACATTGTACAATATGTGGAAAGAAAATAACCAATAAAGTACCGGTACATAAAGAAAATAATCATAAACATACATTAGTTCCTTTCACTTCTAAATACATGAAATATAAATTCCAGCATAGGCATTTTGTTGCCTGTGCGTGGGAATTTCCGAATAGTCGCCAACTCAAGAAGCATGTCCCAAATCCTAGTGTACAGCCTTGAAACACAGTTATTAAAAATATTGATGTCTCATTTTTAAGGGGTATTCTATTACAACCAGATTGTTACTGACTAGAAGAGATTATTGAGAATCTGTTCTAGTCAGTACCGGTATTGCTCAGATGCCCATGAGGACCAATTCGCTTCTGAACCCTTAGGCTGAATTTTCTTCCCAGTTTGAACCTACTTCAGAAAGCATCATTTTTGACTGTCAAGTCAACTTTGATGAGTATTAAGGTCTACTACATAACCTACCGAAGCCAATTTTTGTACAGTACATCAGCATATTACTTATACAAATGTTCAGTATTATATTTATTAGCTATGTATACATAACAGAAAGGTATCATTCTGCAAAAATCTATGTATAACATAATTTCCAATTCCTCAAAACCAATTTGTGAATCTATTTATTTTGCTGAAAATTCAATATTACTGAAATAGAATATCATCCACCATTTTGATTTTAAATAATATCAAACTACAGTACTCTAGCTCAGGGGTTCTCAAACTGTGGTACGCGTACCCTTTGAGGGTACGCGAAAATTTTCAGGGAGTACGCGGGGCGGGTTAATGGTTAACTAAACAATTTTTATTTCTTCCCGTTTCGTAATCACGCTAGGCTATAATTTAATAATGGAATACTTGTGTGGTCGAGTTACTTGGAACCAGCAGGTGCAATAGGTTTGTCTCACTATTTTGTAGAATAGAATATTTATTTATTCAACACAGTATAAGATAGAACATTACAAACTTGAATATCGCCAATAATATTAATTAAAATCCTGAAAACTTACAACTAAACATTTAATGCATCATGCCATGTATGACTGTCAATCAAATCACAGATAAAAATGATAATAGTAAGCGCAGCTTGGCATCAGGACGAGCCGCGGGGGGTATTGAGGACTATGTAAACTATGTAAAAAGAAGCAAAGTTCATCCTTCTCATTAATTCTTTGTAATGCGTTTTAAATATATCTCCGAATATATTGTGTTTTAAATTTAAACGCTCCTCCCCCCTCCCCATCAACAACCGCCACCCAATAACAAGGGGGTATCATTATTCCGCTATCATTACTATCTGCTATTTATTATACAACTTTGTTTGTAGAAACATAATCAAAGTTGTAGATACTAATAGAAGATAGGATTTTCATACTTTTTTATTTTCAGACACTGACATTCTGTGTCAATTCTTCTGACATGGAAACCGGGGCAGCCTATTTTGTGAACTGTTTCTCTTCAGGAAATATTTCGCAGAATCATCCGAAGTTTGGTGAAGATCGCAATGCACAGTGTGTATGCATTGCTGTGGCAACATGTGTATATATACAGGACAATTTCAATTGTATGTTATCAAATGAAGGCGAAGTTATAGATCAAATTATAAATGAGGGTCATGCATATTATAAAAAAACAAGAGAAAAACTTGCTCATAATAATAAGTACTTGAGCACTGATGAAGTAGCTCAGTTTATTGAGCTGGGGTCAAAATTATATGAAGTGAATACTAAGTATGTTCATTCAGCAGATTTCTCATGCAATGAATATGATTCTATTGAATGTGAATGGGAGCTGCAATGTAAACTTCAAAGTTTATGGGACATTAATAAAGAGCAAGGTATGGTTTTTGTATGAGGTTTGATGGCAGTTGCAGTCTGGACATCAAATTTGAAATATTACGTTTTTGATTCTCATTCAGTAGATGAGAATGGAAATTTGAACTTGAATGATGGTGTAGCTCGACTCTTTCAATTTGAAACAGTTTTTGCACTTGCATATTTTTTAATTGACAGATTAAAACAAAATGCTTCAAAACGCATACAATATGAATTAACAGCAATAGATGCTTGATAGCTAGGCTTACCAGACGTCCGCGATTACTGCGGACAGTCCTCCTTTTCAATACTTGTCCGCGAAAATATTTGCTATTGTAAAATGTCCACGATTCTAAAAGAAATGTCCGAATTTTAAATTTAAAGCTATAGATTAGAACCTATTTTAGCAATTGAATGATGCATTTGGTATCAGAATAATTTACAAACTTAAAATTATGGTATGCTTTAGTAATAGCAATATTACAATAATATAAGCATAGCATGTTTCAATGATTTCAGTTTCTAGTTCAGTAAATAATACAAAACTTTATACTTTTGTGTTTGTCTAATATTATTTCGACGAAACATTAAAAATGAACAGTTTATTTCACTTAAAAATAAAGTAAATATGAAATTATGTAATATGTTCGATGATTTTTTTTAAATACACAGGTTGTACCAGTATGTGCATTATTCATCTGTTTCTTTTTTATAATCCTGGGATTTTTTACATATTATTTTTAGTAAATGTTTTTCTGTCAGTATCAACTTGTCCTCTTTTTTTGTAGCCTAGTCCTCAGTAATGTTGAAAAAATATGGTAAGCCTAACTATAGGCCTATATCTATAATTCCTATACTTGCTAAAATATTTGAATATATTTTAGTCACCCAATTGTATGACGACCTTGTATGACGACCATCATCTGGTGCCGGCTCAGTTTGGATTCAGGAAGAATAAATCTACAGTATTGGCTGTGGAAACCCTTGTACAGCATATTTTAAATTGTTTTGAAACCAGGGAATCTACCAGCGCCTTGCTATGCGATCTATCACGAGCATTCGATTGTATTCCACATGATATACTTCTGTTGAAATTAAAGTATTATGGCCTAAGTGATGGTGCATTCAAGTTGGCAGAATCCTATTTAGCTGACAGGCAGCAGATAGTTTGCTGGAATGGTGTTGTTGACTCGCTACCACTGCCTGATGAGAGGGGAGTTCCCCAGGGATCAGTGTTGGGGCCATTACTGTTTCTTCTTTCTATAAATGACATATTTTATTGCTTATCTGGTAGGGCTCTGTTGTTTGCAGATGATACCACCATCTATACATCCAGTTCAAATATCGACATTGCCAAAATCTCTCTCTGTTATTAAGCTGTATGATGATGCCCATAAGTGGTTTTTTATAAACAAACTACTAGCATTAAATGAGTCCAAAACACAGGAAATAGTATTCTCTTTGGGCCGTGACAGTGAGTCTAATAATCCAGTTATAAGCTTTTAGGTTTCATGCTGGACCCTAAACTGTCATGTGAACTACATGTTGATATGATATGCACCAAGCTAAGCAAAATTATATATCTATTAAGAAGACTAAAGTGTGAGTTGCCAGTTCACTTTGTTAGACAAGCATATTACGCTTTTTTTCATTCCATCTTGTCCTATGGTATCAGATTGTGGGGTCATGCCTCAAGTATAAAAAAGTGTTAATGTTGCAGAAGAAAGCTGTCAGAATTATAAGTAGCCTAATGCAGATTATCTGGAGACCATTGTAAGCCATTATTCAAGGAGAATTCAATTTTGACTGTAATAAATGAATTCATATATCAGTGTCTGAAAGAGATAAAGTTAAGACAACATGTATTGATAGTTGGCAGCAATATCCATGATTATTCAACTAGGGCCAGAGGTGATCTTCATCACGTTCCTAGGTGTAGGCTGGGTAAATCTCTATCCTGTTTCCCAGTAGTTGCTATAAATTATTTCAACCTCCTGCCAGCTTCCTTCCGAGACCTCCCCCTACCCGTATTCCTTAAAGCCTTGAGAAAATGGCTAGCTGCAAATCCTTTTAATTCTACAGACGAATTCGAACTAGAAGTATGTAGGCTAGTTAGTTAGTTTTATTATTAAATGAATCAGAACTATTGATGTATTTAGTTGGTATAATGTTTTGACGTAGCCTTATGCATGTTTGTACCTTCTGGCTGAATAAATTGATTTATACACTAGCGTGTCGGGCTCGGAAGAAAATCACCACTAACGTGTTGTGAACTTCCCGAGTCCGGCTCGTGTATGGTACTTTTCAAGGTCGGCTGGAGTGCGCCCATGCATGTTAATTCATGATCCATATAACTCAAATCTTGAAATTGCAATCTATGGTCTGTTTATGCTCTAGAGTCTAGAGTATTGGATTTGCTAAAATTTCATACTTCTTGAGAATTCTGTTTTATTAATTATTATTACAGAAAAAGTTTATGATTTTTTCTGACAGAGATGTGGTTTTCAGAGTGTTTAAAAGCAAGATATTATGTTATTTATAACAATTATTTTTCCTCTCTATGTACCTTATAGATCTATCACATCTACAATTGAATATGCAATACTGTTATCAGGGGCTTGTTCCATAGAATTCAAGTCTTATCATACGGAATACCGTAATTAACAATAAAATTCACTCATATTGCATGCTCCAAGCAGCCAGTAAAATCAGATGTTCTTGTATTATAAGTCCTTGTTAGTTTTATGAAATAGGCCCCAGATTTGGTCTCATTGACCATTGTTTCTAATTCAATACTTTTTGCGCCAAAATTACTATTTTCTGGGAGACTATACAAGAGCCTTCAAGGATACAACCAGCGACTATAAAGACGATAAAATACACGTTTGGCTACGTAAATTGAGAATATCGTTTCAACAGGGTAAAGCAGAAGCTTAGACAATAATTTTATTTTTTTGTAGATTACGTCCTGGAGACTCCAGTTAAGGAGTATAAGACAAGTCAGATCAACAATATTATACACTAGATACCATAATTACTTCAATTAGTTGAGGTGAGGCTTAATTTTGATGTGAAAGGAACTCTTGTACACTATAAAAAGCTTTATCAACTAAATATTCCTACAATTGTTTTTTAAATACCGGTATATCTATATTTTCAAGACTTCAAAAACTGCGGTAGCTTGTTGTAGAATCTCCTACCAATATAACTAGGTTTTTGTTTGAATAAGCTACTATTGTGACTCACCAAGTGATAATCTCCTCGGCTTCTTGTATTATAATCATGTACATCAAGATTTTGGTTAATATCATTCGTTTTTACATATAAAGTAGCTTCATACACATATAAGCAGGGTACAGTTAGGAGACCAAGTCTCTTGAACAACGGCCTACATGAATCTAATCTATTTACTCTTTCTATACACATAACCGCTTTCTTTTGGATCTTAAACACCCTATCAAGATTTTGTTTTGATGAATTACCCGATACTATAAGATAGCATACCTAATATGTCACAGTAAGAGCCCATGGTAAGCTGTAAAAAGTAACTTTTTGTCATTCAATCTAGCAAGCTGTCGCAGGACAAATACCCCAGATGAAATTTTTCAACATATTTTCTCAATTTATGGAGTCCAGGTCAATCGTCTATCCAACATAACTCCTAGAATTGCAATTTTTTCTTCCTGGTCTAATTGATTATCGTTTACAAACACGTTTATAGCCCTATCTTCATTTAAATTATGTTTGTTTTTGAATTGAAGGTATTCGCATTTTTTACTATTTATCGTTAATTTCAACTGATTTAAAAATTGGACAATGGACTGCACACCTATATGGGCACTTATTTCTAAATGATCTAGAATGGAATTGCTGAAAGTGAGTGATGTATCGTCAGCAAATAAGAGGGCTCTACCACTAATTCTCTAGGTAAACGGCTGACTTTTAACAAAAAAAGCAATGGACCTAGTATTGACCCCTGAGGCACTCCAGCTTGCACCTCTAATTTATTAGATTTATTCTTTACTATACTATTACCAACTACTGTAGTTAGTTCTACACATTGTTTTCTCACAATAAGATATGATACAAACCATTTCAGTTCAACCCCATTTATACCTACATTTTGCAGTATTTCCAATAAAGTTCTATGATTAACACAATCAAATGCCTTTGACAGATCTAAGAAGATTGCAGTAGCTTTATCACCTGAATCTATTATATATATTAGTTTTTCAACTAGAGAAACTATGGCTGTTTTTGTTGATCTCCCTTTCTGAAAGCCATGCTGTTCATCACAGATAAAGTTAGCTTCTTGAAGGTGCAGAAGTAACCTATTTAGAACTACTCTTTCAAAAATTTTACTTATTACATTTAAAATAATAATGGGCCTATAGTTTTCTACCTTTTCTCTATCACCACTTTTGAAGATTGGCAAGATCTTCCCCTCTTCTAAATTATATGGAAAAACACCTTGTTCTAATGAATGATTGATCAGATGAATCAAAGGGTCTAACAATTGATCTTTACATTCTTTCAGAATTTTACTGGATACCCCATCCATTCCTACAGTTTTTTAATTATTTAAACTATCAATGATATTTGACATCTCATCTTGGGGACACTAGTATAAGCATCTACATGAGCTACTTGCCTATTTTTGTTTATTACATCCCACACTGCTGTGTTAAAGTACATACTATTATTCAAAATTTCAGCTGTTTTCTTACATTTCGCTCTTTTCACTTCTTTCGTATAGTTTTTCTTTAGAGCTTTGTAATTAAATTATCTTCACTTAACATATTTCTAGATAGTTTGAATTCTTCATATGCATCTTTAACCCTATTTCTTTCTGCAAGGATATCATCAGTTATCCACTCTTTAATTTTGTCTAATTTGTTTTTTACAGGGACTTTTTTAACTGGACAACTCATAGTAATATGAAACCTTAAAATATTAATGAAACTATCATATTTGTTATTCAAACTATTGCTATTGTAAACCCTACTCCAGTTTTCTTGTAGCAGATTCTGCTTCAAACAATCGATATTCCCCTGTTCACATTATTGAATTTCTTTCATTACTCTACTCTTTTTAATTGATTTATGACCTTGCAACCCCACCTCTAAGATTTGATAGTAATGATCAAATAGTTCCGAGCCGCCTAATCTTGTTTTAGAGTAATCTATATTAGTAAGGATGTTATCAATTATTGTTTGTGATGTTCTTGTGACTGGTATATTCATGAACTTTTATTTCCAAGTCATTCATGTATATAATATCCCTTAAATCTTCTGTCATTTTATTCTGTATTGAAATCTCCCGCTACAATAACGTTTGTAAAACGAGTAGTACCTAGTAATCTCTAAAATCCTATTGAATAGTTCACAAAAATTGTTCCATTCCCCATTTGGTGACCTATAAATACCTAACACCGCTACTTCGAAATTATTGTCGATTTTTACTCTTAACCCAGAAACTTCTAAATCCATTTCCACAGCAAATTTCTCTACATATTCTAAATTAAATGTTTGCATATTCTTAGCATTTTTAGTGAAGATAGCTACTCCCCCACTTCGATGAGATGTCCTGCAATACGACGTTTTCAATGAATAGTTTGGAATATTAAGTTGTAACAATTCATATTCTTTTAAACCATGCTCTGTGAAAATATAGCTATATCAGGAGCCTCTTCTTTAAAAAATACTTTGATTCTATCTATTTTGTTACGAATGTATTGAATATTCTGATGGAGCACAGTGAGTACCGGTACTTCCCTATCATCCCTTAATTATTACTTTATCGTTGATTTTGCATATTGAAGTAGATTTACTTAATCTCTTAGAATTTTGAGAGCCCATCAGATTGCTACAAGAGTTCCTTCAACTAATGCTATCCTGATTTATTGATCGATTAACGACTTTTAATACAATTGAAGATATGAATTTATCATTTGAAACTAGTTTCCCTTCCCGATTTTGAGCCACTTTACTAAAAAAGGTTCGTTAGATGATTGTTTAGGAGAATTATTGACAGTAGAATGCAAACGACTTTCAATCAGCTCTGCCAGCCTATTACAAAATATTACTTTGCCAGATTGATTTAGATGTAGACCATGATTAGTGAAGTTTTGTTTTTTCAGCCTTTCATTTAGAAAACAAATCCCCAACTGCTTGGAATTCTTATTTTTTAGGCTGTTGATTGTATTATGAATTGATTTATTTGTTGACTTAATGGCTTCATTTAGCTCTGGCCTATCAAACCTATATGGAATTGTACTTATTATTACATTAGTGTTTTGGCTGAGAGGCACAATCTCTTTAATTTTTTCATTTATTTCAGGAAGATGTTTTAGATTAGGGTAATTTATATTGTTTGAGCCACCCAGTACTATTAGAAAATCGTTTTTACCAAAATCTTTAGTTTGCTCCTGTGCTGACTCTACTATTGCGTTTATAGGGGCACTTGGTTTGAAAAAGCTCTGAACTTCATACTTATTTTTTAATCTTTTATTTAGTAGGTCACTACAGTCTCGTCCATGACTGGATGTCAAGAGCAGTACTCTACCTTTCCTATCGCTATTTGCCCTTACTTTAGTTTTGGTTGCTGTTTGCAAAACCTGACTATACGTTTTTGTTTGACCATTTCTATTTATTTTTTCCCCATTTGATTTAGGTTCTACTTTTTTTTGCATTGATCAGAGGTTCAGATCTTACATTAGCCAAGTTTATTTTTGATTTTAATATTTCGATTTCCTCTGACATAGACCTACATTGACTTGTGAGATTTAGTATTTCAGTTTTATGGTCTTCCTGCTGCAATTTTACAATAACTTCCAGAGATTTTATGTGATCCACTAACCCTATTCGTTCTTCCTCAGAATTTTTTAGTGATGTTTCTAATTTTGTTTTCAATTTGGTGTGATCACTTAATAGTTTAGCAACCTTTTCTTCTACATCTACAGTAGCTTTAAGAGCTGTTGGAGATTTTTTTGTTAATAATTGCTGAGATCGCGTAGCTACCTGAGTTTTAGTTAAACAATTAGATTTAGATGCCTTGTTTGGACTCATTTTCCTAGCTAAAAATTGTTTTAAATTGATTTTAGTTAAATGTTTAATGAAATATTACTTAATTTATTACAATTGTCAACTTGAGACTATTTAATTACAAGAAATTTTATGAATATCGGTACACCTAACCTCGAAAATAGAATTTGACTTTTTATTAAGATACTTTAAATTATAATAGACAAATTAATAATGGAGATTATTAAGATATTATAAATACTAATAATAATAATAAACAAAAATACTACTACAAAAATGATTCAAGGGTGACTAGTTCTGGACTACACTGGAATGGTTCAATGTCATTTTTGTATTGTTTACGTAGGTCGTAGACTGATTAATTCTATTTTCACTCCTATTTCGCTCTACTGTTAACTTAGTGCTCTTATACTTCTCTCACACACACATAGACAAAGCTTCACTCACACAGATGTCAATGACAGAGTTCAGGACTATTTTTTTAGAATTGGACAGATTCGTGACAGTCGGTATTGAAATTTCATTTTTATTTAGCAAGTCGCGGCCCACATTTTAGGCTGAATTTCATCAGCTGAGCGTCTGAAAGAACTCAAATGTCTAAAGGGGCCCACACACTATATTGGCCCGCGACTGAAATATAATTCCTTCAGTCGTAAATATGAGTTTGCGATAAGAGGAGGTTGCTGCAGCAGCTATAGTTTTGAAGGAATACGGTACGGTTTTTTTGTGCGCAAAAAACGTAAAAACCAACGGCCGTGGGTGGACATGGCTACACAATAGAAGACACTTCAGTCACATGAATCTTCTTAGTTTTATAAAAAAGGACAATCTGGAAGATTTTCAAAACTATGGATGGAAGAGGAAAGTTTTAAAGTTCTGGAGATGGTGAAGCCTCTAATTCAAGCTAGGAACCTCAAAAAGAAATTGCTACTGGCTTTGCAAAAGCCCTAGCCAGCCCCCAAAGTATAAATAAGTAAAGATTTGCGCAAATAATTTGAATAAGAGGTTCTTAAATAATTGATTGATTTGAAATGCCACGATCATTCTTAATCACCAGCAGGCCTTACTTCACAATCTTGAGCATGAAATATAATTAAAAACTTCAATAGATCACTCAATTTCTTATGAATTGTGCAAATACTTGCTTTGTGGCTACCTGCTATGTTATAATGAGGGGACGAGCCCGGCTGGGCTTGGTGCGTCCACTTACCTGCTAGTCCCAGGCGAGCCGAGCCGCTCCAGTAGCACTGTGCAAGCCCGGCTCAGCTCGGGGGAAGATAGCCCACTAGATCTTCACTGGAGATTCACTGGATCTTTGGCAAACTGGAAGCCTCTCATTGACTCTTCCTACTTTTCTATCATCATTTTGATGTGAGTACCTATTTCTAGTGTTGCCATAAACTGCACACTATTATATTGTTACTAAATTTAGTCTAAACTATTATTTTAGCCTCAATTTATTATAAACTTAAAAAACACTTTTGAATGGAAATTGACTCACGTTATGGCGTGACGGCCGTTTCGCGCTGTTGTCTAGAGCATCATCAGACGACCCACAGTACACTGATTCAAGCCATGAGTTTGAGGGTTATGTATGTTGGAATGGTGAAGGGGTGGGGGGATGAGTAGGCGGGAGGTTTGAAATTGGGATTATTTTGTCAAATAGAGTATGTGAGAAGAAGTTAAGTTGATCATTTAAAATGTTGTCAGGTTGCTGTTTTGCATGTTTGTATATCTCATATTGTTCTAAAACATTTCAACAGGCCACAGTTATACAGACATTGACACTAATTTAGACACACTACACTTCACTCACAAAAGCCAGAAACTCAATGTTTTAGAACAATATGAGATATACAAACATGCAAAGCAGCAACCTGACAACGAATAATATTTGAATTCCATTTAATGTGCTTCTAATATGCTTCCATTTAATGGATAAACATCTTGTGAAATTTAACATTCAGCACTTTGGTGATAGGTGCTTTGTGCTTATAAATTAGTGTGATAGAACGAAAAAATGAAATACAATAGCAAATTAGCCATAATTTATTACTGAACAACATGCATTGTACAAATTAATCTATTAACATATTATGTTTCCAATTGAGTTGATCCACTCTTTAAACTGTCCGTGTAGGCCTTCGTCGTTAGAGAGAAAATTATGTAGGACTATTAACGTCGTAGCTAACACATGAGTAACGTTTTGTTTAGAGACAATTTAGATGTTTTACTGCTGGGCTAGAATAAGTGAAAAAGTAACAACTTGAATCAACAAATTGTTTTTTAGACGTTCAACTGCAAATTTTTGAAAGAATGTTTGACATGGACATGGAAACTAAAGAATATTACAGAATAGCTCTCACAGTATTAGTGCAATGCGCTGCTGTCGAGATAGCAAGACCTTGCATTACCATAGAACGCCATCTCTTCAGACATGCACTTTGCTCTAAAGGCCTGATGGAAGGAAATAAATTGAAAATTGCCAGTTAATGTAATTAGTTGTGTATTATTAATTTATACAAACTGCGAACAACAGGCTTAGAAATACAGGCAACAGAATTGAAACAGTCTAATCTTACAAAAACTTGAACAAACTGACATTTTTAATTGAAAGAAAATTAGAGACGATTGAGCATTAAAATAAAATGAATATTTGCAACCAACAGTTAGATAATAGGAGAGAGATCGATGGTCATATTTTATCACTCATAGATCCCGCTCAAGATAGAAGAAAGTAATTTTTTGGTTAGCCTATACAGTACTACCTACTGTCATTACGAATTTCAAATTTATTCAATAAATTCGATAGTTGTGATGTCAGTTTTTTTTGTCACACAATAATATTTTAAAATCAAATAGGCTAAAAGAATTAAGTAATCTGAATTCGTAACATATTTTTACAAACTGGGTAACTTAAATAATATAAATTATTTCGAAAATGTTCTATTTAACAATAATTAAAGAGTAATAGGCTAACGATAATATTTTAATTTATGAAGATATCTCATAGAAATTAACAGTTTTCATATTTAATAGCTCTACACTATTCCATCAAACAACATTCCAAACAAAACTTAACATACCTTGTCAAAATAAAACATAAATCAATTACACTTTCTGAATAGCCTAATGCACAAAAAGTGAGTAGAGTTGCAAATTTAGTAGAAAAACTTTCATAATCAACTGGTTTTAGAAAGAAATTGCAATTTAAAGAATATTCGAGGTTAATACATTTTTGTTATTATAAGAACGCAAAAGTTGTTGGATCCAGTGGCGGCTGGTAGTTGAATAAGTTGGGGGTTGCATAAGGGATAGGTTGTGAGAGAGAAAATACTGATTTTAACTAACGCTGCCGCTTCTTGCCCGGTTCAGTTGACAGTGAAGTCTGAGACATTTTTTAAAAATTAAAAATTGTTGAATAATTTTAATGAATTCCGAAATTAAATTTGACATAATTTGGTTAAGTTGCGTCTTTGTTTCTCTTAATAAAGCTGACTTGTGTAAGATTTCGATTGAAATATAATAGAACTGTATTTTAGAAAAGTATATATGGTAAACATACCAAATTATCGGCCCCTTTCATTCAACTCTAATAAACCATAATTTCTCATCGATTTACAAGCTTGATATGTTATTGCCTATTGCAATGCTTTTTATTGTTATGGCAAATAAATATTCCTATTCTTATTTTGAAGACAAAAATAAAACCACTGAATCATTTGATGCAAAATTAAAGCAGCCGCTTATTTCCTATGCTAGAAGTGATGTGGCCGATAATATGTTTATTTGGTGGGGGACCAACAATATTTTTGCCTCAGGCCAGTTTATGCTAAAATTTCCTGGAATTTTGATGTTTTACTCTGTAAAGCTAATAATTGGGCAACAGTCTTTGGGATTATTTGGAAGTGCAGTAGCCCTATTTGCAATAGTCCAATACTAACCTAGAAGCCTTTGGATTGGATTATTCTGCGTTATCGTTTTACACTAATCTCTAGCAATACAGTATGAACTTTTAGTTTTTATAAAGAGCTGACAACTATCTCAGATTCAGAAATAAAAGATTTATTAATATTTTCCATTGCAATAAAATAAATAAAATATTGTTAGAGATAGACAGAACAGCAATCAAACACTCTCAAATCACTGGGCGCAACCATGTGCATGCGGTGGGTTGCAGAACTAATCCATTCAGAGAAATCCAGCTATATGTTGGGATACGAACGTGCCGAATTTCAGACATATGCCATTCCTCCTCAATGCTACTTGGTAGGTTGCAATAGGAAAGCAACCTACAGCACAGCGGATCTACAGTTCCTACTTATTTCAAGCCCATTTTATATCTCACTCTCGTAAGTTCGATCATTTCAAATGTTGTTTAAGCTTGAATTATATCAATATGAAAACTTTCTTGAAAATATATAAATCCCAGGAATTGAAATTTATAATTTTTCAAAATCAAAATATTTCCTTAATTATAATTCATATGAATAACATATTTTTTTAAAGGAACAAATCAGTTTTAATATATGCAATTTTAATTACAAGTAATTACTAAGTAAATGATAATCATAAAAATGTTAATAATATTGTTCTATAAATTCATTCATCAGACATATAAAATCTAATATGATACACATACATGCTAGATAAAAATGGAAACGCAGCCTTGGCGACGTGATACAGAGTGACTTTCATTAGAAAACAAACACGAAATAGACTACGAAAATTGAATCAAGTGTTAGGTCTGATGATTGTGTTTAATTTTGCGGTGGTGAGTACATCGAGAACCTGAATGTTCCTCTGGGCAAGCACCCTTATTCTTGGTCGAGGGGTCTACTGTTCACAGGTTTAAATATATAACACAATGTACTAATACATTACTAATAGTTTTTTATTTTTCAATATATAACATAATGTACTAATACATTAATAATATTTTCTATTTTTAAATACATAACATAATGTACTGATAATACATTACTGTACTTATCTATCATTTCTATGTCACGTATTATGATTAATCACAGACCAGTCACAAAATATTATTGCTTTGCTTGCATTATGGTTCTAGCTAATTAAATTGGTTAGAGCAATTGGTATCCGGCTCCTCCACACTTGGAGAGCAGATCCCTAACTTTATTTCCTCTTGAATAATTAGAACATTGATTTTTCCATACACGAAAGGATCTGGATTTTATCTTTTGTTTCCTTTATCCAGGAACGCACTACACAAACAGTTCTGTAGCTATTGCAGTCGATGATTGATATATCATTGTTTCCATAGTTAACAAAACACTATGCGTACACAGCTGCATACACATTGTAATTGAATATCAATAAACCATTGGCTCCTTAATCAACAAACGCACTGCAAAAACATAGTCTGTAGCTATTGCAGTCGATAAATCATTGTCTCATTAAACAATGAACATACATAGACAGTTCTTCAGAACCATTGCAGCTGATTATTAATAAATAATCAGCAAACGCACTACACATACACAATTCTGTAGATCTATTATAGTCAATGATCAATAAATCATTGTTTCCTTAAACGCACTACGCATACACAGTTCTGTAGAGCGTTTGCAGTTGATGATCAATGAACCATTGGTTCCTTAATGTACATGTACAGTACTGTAGATCTGTTGCAGTCCATGATCAATAAATGTTTGTTTTCTTAATCAGCGAACGCACTACGCATACATAGACACAGATCTGTAGCTACTGCAGTCGACGATTAGTAATTGAGGAAAATACTGTTTGGTAATGAGAGTCGAAAAGGTGGCAGAGTGGCTCACGTTATGCTGAGGTCTGTCGCCTCACGACTGACCGGCTCCGCGCTGTAGCTTGAGGTGGAAGTGAGCAGTCGCCTTGCCGACGTGTTTCCGCCGTACAACTGCCTGCTGTTCACTTTGCCCTCCAGCTGTTTGGCGCTGACCGAGTGACTGCGGTACAGGCTCAGCCGAAAGTCACAGCAGAATGTCCTCACCTAGAGCATTAAAACGTTTTGTCCAAAGTCAAGATCAATTTTGTTAAAGAATCCAAAATTAATGATTGGCTTATACAAGAAAATTCAATTAAAGATTGAGATGTTTGTTTACACATAGTACTAAATCAATTTTTGTCATAATAACCTTTTGATAATTATTTTGTTGTCGGTTCCATCACTTTCTGTAATCTATTTCTCGCCTAAACGTGCTGAAAAGTTTTTTGAGTATGTGAAAACCCTTCCAAAGTGAATAAAATACATTTTGTTATTAAATTTATCAAATATCAAATACAATGAGTACAAAGTTATACAGTGAAGTTCAAATTAATTATAACAACAAATAAATTTGAAAACTGCGTTCAATGGCGTTATGCACTATATCCCTACACTGACCTGTTAATCATAGTAGCATTCTACGATAAATTATTGCATTTTATATCATATCCTATGTGTTCAAACCCAAAGAGCTACAATTCAACATGCAATGTAAGATATACTACTGTATACAATTTTCCTTTTTTGGTTGACAGTAAGGGAAAAAATGACAACGATCGTACCATAAATATGCATAACTAAAACTTCATATAAAAAGTACTGCTTGAACTGAAATAGAAACAAGAACAATCTGAATAGTAGCTGAAAAGTTTTTTGAGTATGTTAAAACCCTCCCAAAGTGGATATAATATGCTACATTTTGTAATATTAAAATTCCCAAATATCAAATACAAAGGATTCAAAGTTATACAGTGGAGTTGAAATGAATTGAAAGAACAAATCTACGTTCAACTTATGTTTATTTGTTTTTATGTTAATTTTGTGATCGATTTAAAACATTTTAAAACTTGAATATAATTGAAATTTTAGGGTCTCAATAAAGCATAATGAATTTTCTTTCTAAATCAGCTCCATCAATTTGTAGGTGGTGCGGATTCCCTACGTTCCACATCCTCTATTTTTGGGTCAGATATTTTCCATAATACAACAACACCTTCCTTTGAAAACCAACGGAGCTTATTCTTGTCCGCTTTTCATATAAACGCTTCTGAACCATATTTTCTAAATAATGCTCGCATGACCTTAACTAGTGGAGAGACCAGTAAGTAAATAAATAAATCAATTTATTTGTTCAGCAAATGCATACAAATAGAGTTGAGCTGCAAACGTAACGAATAACAATATTTGTATCATGATCATGCAATATAGAATATTATAGTATGGCATTTATTAATAGGTACGATATATTTACATTATAAAGAGATAAGTGTGACACATAAATAAATACATATGTATAGTTGGAAAATACTACCCTACCCTAGATCCATTATCATTTTTCTAATTTCAAGGGATTTCACAACATATTGGAATACTCTGTTGATTTTGCCCTCATTTAGATCAGACAACAGAATCATCAACCTGTCCTCTTCGTTTATTATATTGTAACAGAATTCATTCAATAATTGTATTCGCCAGTCTCTATACATTGGACAGCGCAACATAAAGTGACCCAATGTTTCTTCTTCTCCAAAATTACAAATGGGGCAATTCTTTGAAGGGTCCATCTATAACTTAGTCTCTCAGTCCTTGAACAAATTGGAGAGACCAGTAAGGGTGGTTTCGTAGTTTCATCTCGCCTTTCAAGTTATGTTATATGTAATATGTGAACAAACAATTTTAGGTGGGTTCCGATCCACCAGGTAATTATTATCTTAAAATAGCATATTATATAAATTAATATACAAGAAATAATAACAATTACTAGGGTTTTAATAAGTTTTGGATAGGCATAAAAATGAAATACTTTCCTTTTTAATGTTAATTGAATTTTTTCAAACGGGAACTCATTGCGGCATTGCTGGGTTTTACCTTGCCTGGTAATGTCTTTAAATGTAAATACATATTTTAGGAAAAGAATATTACTTCAGTTTTTTGAATTGTTTGTCATTTATGTAACAATATGTTCTATGTTTTAATGTCAGTTAATTTCAAGAAAAATCTAAATTTGAATTGATTTAATACAGAACTAGGCTTTGGTACAGCTTCACTTTTGCCTTCCTGCAAGGTTCATATAGTACAATAAGTTTCTTATTGGCATAGGAAGCTCTAATGTCGGTTTGTATTTTATTTACATAAATATGGTCTCTCTCATTTCAATTTTTAATAATTATTAAGCAAAAACCCAGATGATAATGTAGGATTACTTACAGTGTACATTCCGACTAGAACTCCCAACACTGATCCGGCCAGAACGTCCCACCAGTGATGCCTGCGATCGGTTATTCTTGTAAGCGAGCAGACCAGGGCCCAAACAAGGATGAGAACTTGCAGCCAGGCGACAACTATACGGCCAACGCCATTCATTCTTCGCTCTAGGAACCACTGAATCAAACAAATTTATATTCAATATAAAATAATACTCAACACCACTTCCAGGCAAAGCTACATCTATAGATTGAAAAATCAACGGAATAGACAGAGAAAATCTCTAACATGAATTCTAATACCGACTCAATGTATCAAGACCATTAATTCCAAAGCAAAAAGTAAATATATTTTTCTTCAGAGAATAATGAATACCACATTTATTATAACTCATTGTTAAAAATTATTTGAGTATATGGATACAATGGCAGCTTAAACAAAATCGCCTTAGCCCATCCAAGGTAGGATAGGCGCCATGAATCAGACATCATAAGTCCCTTTTTAGAAAGGCACCATAAATTCAAACTAGATTTCAACTTATACTAGAACTAGGTAATAGTCCTAGTCTACGTAGTACAGTACTAGGGACTAGGACTACTAACAGTCGGCAAGGCAGAGTCAGTTAGACCAATTTGGATAGAACAATAAATCAATCCAGATAACAAACTATACTAGGATTAGACAATGAAATCAGAAAATATGTCCCAGAAGAAAATTCTCAAGATTATCTTAGAAGAAAATTGTCTCCTAATTATTATGAAGTGAATATGACATTATACATTATTATAACGTCTATAAAAAATCATTGAATTTTTGGAAACTAAATCCATCTTATGAGTCATAATGTTAACAATAAAATAATAATTGAGTAACAAATTCACAGATATAAAGTATGAAACATTTCTTGAAATAAAGTATAAATAGTTCCAGAAAATCGAAGAACGCACTGTTCACTTATGATAGATTACTATCATGAACACTATAAACTGTATGTGAATTCCTGACAAGTCGACGATGAATAGAAAATCGACAAAATGGCAGTCATACGTGTCTACCATTAATTTTAGAATTTATTTATCCAAGGATCATATTATGATAGGTAGACTGTGTTAAAAGATAATTACAATAATAAAAATCCACGGCGTGGATTCCCCATCTCGTTAGTCAAATACAGCACTTCCCACTATGAGAACCACACATTGACACATTCAACTATTGCAATATGTAATATTACAACTAATAAAATGGCTATATTCATTAGAAAACTTAATTGATTTCAGATCATTATTAGCTAAATATATTTTCAGTAGTCTATTGAAGTGAAGCTTCAAGTTCTTACCGCTGTAAACGTGAATGAATAGACAGAAATGGCAGCATGTCCTGACGGAAATGAACGGCTAGCATCTTTCACAATCCAAAAACTCAAATCTGTATTTGTACATTCATACTTGGCAATATACCTGCAACATTAATTGAAATAATTACATCAATTACTTATCCAATCATGTGATATTTAGAAACATAGACCATATTTGAAAATTATTCTGGTGTTACATTGAAACACTCTGGAAGATCTGAGTGTTATTATTTAATGGACATTTATCAAATTAATATCAATAACTGTATCCTCAGAAATTGCTAACTGCACATTCTCAGCTACAAGTTATCTCTGCAGTCTTGTGAAACTTTCAACTTCATGCTCTCAATTTTTTCATCAATTCCAATTTCATGGGACATTCAAGTCTTATTTGTCCTTTAAATTAATTTCTTCTTAACCGCTTTTTACAGAAGTGCGTAAGCCCAAGAACCATTTTTTCAGGAATGCTATTTGAAAAAATGCCTATAACTTACTGTATTGCAAGTATTTTTCTCTTGGAATACACCCAAACTAAAAAGTCGACAATACTTTTTTCCTGTCATGCCAATTTTCCAATCTACTCCATTTTCGACCTTCTTCTCCAGCTCAATATTAAATTCATAAATATGAGACCATGAAATAAGACAATAGAAATGACTGATGAAAAATTAGAGAATAAATCTGACAGATCTACTTACCCAAAGGAACAGTTAATGGCTTGATGCGGCTGACATGTATCCAAAAAGTGAGGCCTCGGTTCTCCGATCAATAGTTTAGCTATATCAGCTAGGAAGAATACTATTAGTAGTCCAGACAGATATTCCCAATACCATCGTAGGCTTTGAGACATCCATGCCCAGCGACCACCGCCTCGTTTTGCATAGCCTTCGGCTCCATGGCAGCCCCACTCAACTAATGCTATCTGAAAATAACCATTAACCTAAGCTGAAAAATTAAATTCCTACATTTGTTCGTGAGAGAACTACATGAGTTGTTCTGCAGGCTCAGGCATATTCTTGAAAACTTTGGGCCGTATTTATGAAAGTTTCTTCAGTGTCTCTTGACTCGAGGAACTCTTTAAATGCCTCTATTAGATTGAACATGTTCTCAAGCTGACTTGCCAGCGATACATTATCAATGTCAACACTAACCTCGAAACATGATTTCAAACACAAGCAAACATAAATTGCCATGGATAAAGATACTTAGCCTTAATACTTTATATTAATGTCATTTTTTTCGATTTTTTGAACAATGGTAGATATATGTATACAGTGACTCTATAAAGAGCACTACATAACAGCAGGCCAAAGAACTTCATTAACCTTATCCCAGGTGCGTTCAACTTTATCCCAGACTAGCTGGCCCAACGCGCATTCCTGCATTCTCATAAAAATTCTCTTTGATTTTATTATTCGCCACCTCCCGCTGAGGTTACATTTCAAATTAGGAAATAAGTTAGTCCTAGGGCTCTTCCAGCTGATCATAGAGGCCTCCTTTGTTGTTTTATTAATCACCACCTCTTAATGAAGAAACATTTCAAATTTAAACCTATGACTATAAGGGTAGAAGGTGGGTTTTTGATTTTATTATTCGCCACCTCCCGCTGAGGCTGCATATCAAATTTCTAGCTGCATCGGTTAACAGATGTCATCAACCTGGCATAATTACATTTCATCATACCCAGTCATATGTTTCCTACATATTGCAAGGCTCTGACTGTATGGTAGCCTACATGCAAAGTGCAAAGTCTTTTACTGTTCAAAGACAGCGTAAATAACGCTGCTAAGGGGCCTGCCATATGATTAAAAACTGTTGACTTCTATCAGCTGTTCCTCTAAGCTGTTTGGCCGGCAAGTTCAGTAGGTTAGGTCTATAAAATGGATTAATTAATAATAATTATTAGCTCCCCTATTAAAATTTGAAAAAAATATATATATACATCGCTGGGCCTAGGAATAAGGAACATGCATATGAAAAATCATAGCAATTGGTCTAGGCGTTCGTCTGTAATCGTGAGACAGAGAGACAGAGGAAATGCCGATCGTCTTAAAGGGTAGACCTCACTATCGTTCGGTCAATCAATAATAATTATTAGCTCCCCTATTAAAATTTATGGTCAGAAACCATCCCCAATATTCACACAACATATTCCCAAAGTTTCATGCCGATCTGTCAAGTAGTTTTGGAGTCTATAGGGAACATACATACATACATTCATTTTTATATATATAGATAGATGAGCAGAAAAGTTTAAAGGTTAGAATCATAATCATAATCATTTTACTTCAGCCCATCATACAACATTATGTAACATTGGCCAAGTCATTAACAATTAACATAAACATATAGATATAGCTTTTCAGCTGACACACATCTCGATTTTGATCCAGGCAAGAGAGTTTACAACAAATAACAATAATCTTCCGCAATATACCCGCACACACATACATATACACACACACATATAAACATACATACATACACACATGTATAAATCCTATATTAAAAATCTCAAAAATTCTATATTAATCAAAATAAACAACAATAAAACACTAGCAGACAAGAATGAAGCAAATACATTATCAGATAATCATAATCGTTTCATCATTATCATCATCATCATCAAGTCATTATACATAAAATGACCGTCAGTTAAACATATTAATTATTAAACAAAAAAAAATAGTAAAAAAATTATGGTATTGTCCATTTTGCCAAAAAAATAATAATCTTGATTAATACTCATTATCCTAGGTAGCCAGAGATATGAGGTATGAGAATTAAAAAGGCCTGACTCAACTCAAATATGATCCAGCATAGAGTTCATATTTACTGTGAAAAACTCAGCTAAAGAGTAGAAAGGGTTTAGCAAAAGCCAGGTTCTAACCACCGACTTGAACTTCACTTTTGCCGCTTTTGTATGTTTTGGGGCAGGGCATTGAAAAATTTGATCCCTGATACTGGAAAACTTTTTTTTGTTTTCTCAAGCCTGACCCGGGGAACTACTATGTTATTTTGAGCTCGTGTGGCATGGAGGTGCACTTCATTGACCATACATAAAATGACCGTCAGTTAAACATATTAATTATTAAACAAAAAAAAATAGTAAAAAAATTATGGTATTGTCCATTTTGCCAAAAAAATAATAATCTTGATTAATACTCATTATCCTAGGTAGCCAGAGATATGAGGTATGAGGTATGAGAATTAAAAAGGCCTGACTCAACTCAAATATGATCCAGCATAGAGTTCATATTTACTGTGAAAAACTCAGCTAAAGAGTAGAAAGGGTTTAGCAAAAGCCAGGTTCTAACCACCGACTTGAACTTCACTTTTGCCGCTTTTGTATGTTTTGGGGCAGGGCATTGAAAAATTTGATCCCTGATACTGGAAAACTTTTTTTTGTTTTCTCAAGCCTGACCCGGGGAACTACTATGTTATTTTGAGCTCGTGTGGCATGGAGGTGCACTTCATTGACCATAGCATAACTACTTAAATTCTTCTTGACTGACTGCAAGCACTCGTAGATATAAATATTGAACACTGTCATCACTTTATTCTCAATAAAGAGAGGTTTGCAGTGGTCAAGCCACCCCGCCTGTGTCACTAATCTTACAGCTATTTTCTGCAGCAGGAGCACTTTGATGGTACTGGAGGAGTGTCCCCATACAATTGTGCCATATGATACATGGCTTTGAAAGAAAGCAAAAAAAGCCATACGCAAACATCTTTTGGAAAGACAAGTTGATAACTTTCTTAAAAGGAAAATGACTCTACTAAGCCTAACACATAGCTGATTGATATGAGCATCCCAAGTGAGCATTCCATCCAGTGTGAAACCTAGGAGCTTCATAGTTTGATTGCTAGGGGCCCTATCCAAACTCAAGGTGAAGTTCAATCTCTGGGTTTTACTCTCATTTAGGGTGCAAACTTACATCTACGATGCAAACTCAGTAAGGATTCAATATTAATAACCTCAGAACCCTCATCATGAGTGTTTGAGGCAGTGTCTCTTGTGCTTATCGATTTGCAAGATCTCAGGTCCTGTTGTCCTTCAATCAACACTGTTAACCGTTGAATTTCGTCCACCAATGCTGACTGATTTTCAGTTAATTGATTAATTCTCTTGATTAAATCATCTTTTGATTGCAGAACCAGATCATCTGTCTGAGAGCCAGTTTCAAAACAGATGGAAGTAGGTTTCTTTCTTGAAAATAGAAGTGAATCAAGTGAGGCTCTATTAGTAGTTCTTGGAGATCTTAGTTTAATTTCTTCACCATTGTTAGTCTGAGTGTTTAAAAAATTGGCTGGGACCTGATGCAATGCATGTTTTTTATGACTTCCTGTAGTATTCTTTATGACATCAATCATCTTCGATGTTGTGATGGAAGCCAAGCATCCAGGAGTGCAACATCGCCAACATAAGTAACCGCTGACTAATTGATGGCTCTTTCTAAAGCAATAATTTTTATAAAACAGTCCAGTGCTATTTTTAGTAGTTTTATAAGTTTTAAAAGTATGATCCATACTATTGTGTTTATTTTTATCAGAACAACTCAGCATTTAAAAAATGTATCATCTCATCATATGTACATTTATACATGTATATACATCACATACATTTGAATCGCAGCAATTCTTATTTGTCTGATAATTTTAAGAAGTAGATTAAATCTTATACATGGCAATCACTGGATAGATAGTGTATTAAAACTCATTTCTTATTCACCAGCACAAGTCGAATGTTATCTTCTTACGGTATTCGTTTATCAGCAACGTGGAAATAGCTAGTTCACAACTACAATGCAGGGCTAGTATATAAGTCAGTTTGTAATAATATAGATAACAATGTATAAGGAGTAAGTGGAAAAGAGAGAGGACGAAGCGCCAAGAGAGCGATCAAGGCGGGTAAAGGAAGCTCCTGAAAAGAAAAGGACAAGGGAGAAGAGAAGAGAATTGAAGAAGGACAAAGAACAGACGTAACTAAATGAGAAGCTGTTATCAAAACTGCGATAAAAACCCTGCTAAGCCGGTCGGCACAGAAACGAAATGCAGGAACTGTTGGTTATTTCGAAATTTATTTGTTTTAAAATTAAAATATTGCTTATACCTGATCAATACTTCCACAATCCAGCACCACCAGATTGAAGGTAGATTCAAGTTCTTCAGAATGTACGTAAATAAAAACACAAACTACTAAAAAAATCCCTATTAAATGAATAATTTTACGGAGCATTACAAAACAGAACCGGTCACTCTAGTACTTTGCACTCTAGAAATCGAGTTATACGGTATATCGAGTAAATTAAAAATAGTTTTAATTGGTCAAATATAGGTACAGTAAATTGCATTGCAATGGTATAAAAATTGAATGTAATTTTTTGTTCTTTTATTTTTATGAACCAATATGCTATCATAAAAAATGAAGCCGAAATATGATAGAAAATTATCTGAAGAATCACTTCAAGGTAGCTCTCTATCTACCTATGATAAGAGCGGATTTTAGATACCAATTTAAAGAAAATCTCGATTTTTAAGTTAAGAAGATCTCCAAAAGAGTTTCATCAGTAAAAAACTAAATTGGAATGAAGTTGAGTTTACTAGCTGACAAGTCAGCGAGTAGCAACTCTGCAAGCCGACCCAACTGTCCAGGATATATTTATGTCGTATAAATTATGCAAATTAGTGTTATTTAATGTAAATTGTGTGCTAAATTATTATCAGGAGTTAGGCCTAGGGCTTTCTTTCGAGCTACTCGCTGGCTTGTAACTTTGTAAACTTGCTCTGTCTAATAGACAATTTCAAGAGTTCCTCAAGTCAAGACATTGAAGAAAGTTCATAAATACGGCCCTCAGAATACCTACAAATGAGGTGATAATGTTCAATAATTCTCCAACTATTACCATTTTATTCAAGATTAGTCTTAACTTAATATATGTTTCAGGAGGCAATTATAACAGGGCTATCGTAATGCCCTTAAAATAACACCCTGTCATTATCTACAATTTATCAAGTTATAAATACGACATGATATAGCTACTTTGCTGATAGATAGATATCTTTCTAGTTTTTAATAAGATATTCTAGCGATCAGTTGCTAGCTGCTTTATCAATTGAAATAGCAAAGCTGCTCAATGCCTTTCTTAAAATCAAATTTTATCTCAGAATTTATTATTTGTCCTTTTCACAATCTCTTTGGAATGTCAATCTACTTTTTTCAAGTTGCAGCATGCAGCTTCAACTGAGATTTTATGATTGCAGCGCTCCTAAGAACTTGAACAGCTCTCCATTTAGCAATCATTCAATGAACCTCCAACTTTTCATTGAAAACCTTGGGTTGCAACCATTCTTCTGCCAACAATAAGGGTGCTGTATTTATTCAGACCCCAATAAAAATCAATTGTGACAACTGGGCTTTGTTAGCATTTACCTTGCTGTAATCTTTGACATGATCATCAGATGGCTTTATACATGACTCAGTACCGCTATGCTTAATACTAAATTTATATCCAGTATTTGGGATATTACTAATTTCATTTATTTATATTCTGTTTAAAACGAATTCAGTTTTATGAAAGTCAACATTGGCTTCAATGATACTGGAAAAAGTCCGAATTCAAAATCTATTAAAAGAATTAAAAATAATTAATAATGGCGGGCCGCTTAGCGCAGTTGGTTGGGGCGTCACAACTTCAGCGGTTGTGGGTTCGAATCCCGCTTCTCCGTCAGGCATCTATGTGTTATCATTTACCTCATTACCCACGCACAAGTCTCGCACTCATGTGGGCATCATCAGCAATAAAACAAATTAAAAGTCAAGTAATGTATCAATAATCGAAAGTAAACTCACCACCACCAATGGAAGAAATATTGTGACTGCCAATAATGTTTTGACACCAATCGTGTCTCCCCGAAACTTGAAATTTATCTTTGGATCGTCGCAATAAAAGCCAACATTCTGTAGATCAGGTAGCAGACCAAACTCCATCAGTAACAAAGTCGTGAACACTGAAACAAAAAGACAAAATATTGAAAATAATATTTCTGTAAGAGAATCGTTGTTTGAGAAAGTGGGTAGAAAACGTACTTGTTGTTTGAGGTATTGACTCAGCGCTTGGGATTCTTGTTATTTGATTTGAACATTGAGTCAATCATCTCACCACTTCCTATCGAAATCCCGTCAACTCCAGTCATACTCACACCACCCACTGTGTTTGCTTTCCAAACGTCTCTGACGAATGATGGCTTGGACGCAGGAAAAAGGGTGTGCATGATAATATGAACACAATCACCAATGCAGCCAGACCCTGTGTAGTGGTGAGAGTGGACTGTTGAACATAGAGCTTCAGAATTTGTTTCTGTGAACATGACATACTAAAATTCCGCTCAGTGAGGAAGGCAGCTGCAAATGACTTCACTCCTTGTTTGCGTAGTTCGCTATTTGGACTAAAACATGATGTTGAGGTCTGAAGAGTCACCTACAGTCGAACTCGGCTTTGGTACTATACATATATACAAAAAATAATCTAGAATATAATTATATGAAAAGTGATCTGTTCATAATAATCTAATGAGTCTTCATTGAGCATTTTTCAGACTCACAGACATCATTGCAATATAGAACACATAATTCAAACATAATTGTACGGCACAATCCTACTTTTCAAAAAAGCTGAGACCCAATATTTAATTTATTCTACTAGTGTAATTGATGAACGCGATTATAATTGATTAGTAGGTTTCCCTCACGAAACAGTGTGGTACCGTATAAAAAATCGTGGAAATCAATAATAAAGTCTTGTAAACATGTTTATGTCTGCAACTCCCAATGCATCTCTGTATATTCACTTTCGTCCAATATTTAAGTGATAATCAAGATGATTTTTCAATAAACCCTTTCAACCCTTCCACTGAAAATCACCATTTATTATAAATACACCAACTTCATTACATAAATGAGTTACATATGGAATATTAAAAGTAATGCTTTCGCTTTCTTGTATGAATAGTCACTATCTCCCTACCATTAGAATATCATTGCACGATTGCACTACATCTGTGCAAGACATGCTAGATTGTAAACACTTTTCATCTCACAGATTATTAAGTAGGTTACGGTACCTCAAGTCTTAAATTTTTATTGTTGTCATGAGTTCGATAAATGACTTACAAACCTTTTTTCTCATTGTATGAATTTTTTCCAGTTTTTTTTTACTAGCTATACAATTAGTGTTTGAGCAGAACGGTGTTTATTGAGTATCCAAACGTTTCGAAAATTAGGGTTTTTTGATGAAACTATTTTTCTTATGAATATTTCTATCTGTCAAAAAGTTGAATTTATAGACCACGTGAGACGCCAGTTAGTGAAGATGTGTAATAAGGTGCTCAGTGTTAAATTTCTAGAAAGAAGAAAGCGAGATAAGAAGTGATTTAATTAATATTTTCAAAGAGGTTTGTATGAAGTATTGAAAGGTTAGTAAGCTTAGTTTTTTTAGTTGTTTAATGCATGAAAGTACTGAAGGTATGAGGTGGTTCCGTCATATCTAGCCTTGTTAGCCACCCAGGGAAGGTTTGTCTATCCACGCGGAGTGCGTGGTGTGTTTGGGGGTGGTAGCATATTATTCACTTGATCTATGTCATTTAAAGGTAAATTAGCTTGATCTATGATGTTTTATGCGCCAAAGTGCTAAAGGTATGAGGTGGTTCTGTCCTAGCCTTGTTAGCCACCCAGGGATGGTTTTGATTAGGCGTGCGGAGCGCGCACTGTTTTTGGGGGCGGTAGTGTTTTGGAAATGTTATAATCACCTGATTTATATCGTTTTATGGTTTGGAGCCCCTCGTATGTTTGCAAATTATGAATTTTTCAAATAAAGATATAAATTTTCATCTAAAACAATTTTTTTGGAAAATTTAAATTTTCTTGTGAAAAAATTGCGACTCCCAAAAAATTTCAACGGATTATTGCTTCCTGGGGTGTATAACATAGATGTCACAAAAAAATTGCCTGAAAGTTCGAAACGTTTGGATACTCAATATTTACCAGCAGAACATCTGAAGAATGTTTTCTGGGACAAAGCATAGAATTTCACAGATTTTTCTGATTGGAGTACTCAATAATAAACCGCTTTCTAATCAAGGTTGAACACTTCATTTAAATATCAAACACTGATACTCATAATAGGCATTAAATAACACTATACACAAAAAAACACTACTCACATAAACTATTTCGATAACTTCGTTTCATTATGCTAAGAATTTTACTAATCAACAACTCAAATAGAGGTTAGACTGTCTTGACTGTCAACAAAGTATAACTTTCTCGCTTGACTGTACTAAACTGAAGCCGAACAGCCGAACTCGTGATCGAGAAACAGCTGTTTCTTACCCCGCCTCAGAAGACAAGTGACGACCAATCGTATTGCAGAGAACTGACGTCACAGCTGAACCGGGAAGTATGAAGTTCAATAATGCAGATCTGCAATTGGCCGTGACACTACCTTCGTAATTTGGACCCTCCATTGCATCTCTGATGGATTCAAGTTCATAATAATAAAAATAGTGAGGACAATAATTTGGATCAATAGCATAGTTACTCCACGTCACTTTTATTCGTGACGTAACTAAACCAAAGTTCCGCATCAGATGACGTTCTCATAACACAACAATAATGACGTCCGCTGAAAGAATCAGCTAAACGTTTTATTACTTTGGCAATGATCTTGAGGATGCTGAAGAGAGCCTTGTTATTGAACTCTCCAATAATGGTTTAACAGTACACTTCAAGTTGAAGTATTATTAAGTGATTTGTTGTATCGCTGTTGTAAACAAGTAAATCAATAAATGATAAGTTTTACCCATGATTAGTGTGCACTTCAGCCTATGCTTCGCTTTCTTCTATTTTCGGCAAAGGCATCAACTGTAAGATATTATTTAAAGAAATAATCATTCTTATCAGCTCCATCACTTCAATCTTTCTCGAATTGATACATTTCACTATTTCAATTAGCTTTATTGTATTAGTAGGCAGTTAATTTGAAAAATAAAAGTAAGAGGAAGTTGTCAATGAAAAGTGTGAATTTTATTGCGTGGTCCCTGCCGATGCCCTGAACTGGTGGGAGTTTCACAGCACCCGCACCGGTACCGGCCAGATTGTGTAGTTAAACTGGGGGTCTGGCCTTGACTTTCAATATTGACCGGCGATTGGGAGAGACCTAGCGTGTCAAGCGCAAATATTAGCGCGCTAAGTAACATAGAGTATGGTGTACTGTATATAGCAGCAGTATGTACTGTATATGGCTAGCACAACGATTCACCGCTCCTAGTCACGTGATCCAAATAGCAAATACAATCCATTGCAAGGCAATACTTCAGCATCAAATTCCTTCTCAGCTTCCAACCACCCAAGTGAATGCGCAGTTTACGATTTTTCTAATTCTGGCATTTGAATGGGAGAATGGGTTAAATATTTTCAAGATAATAAAATGTCGATATACCTAAAAAGTATAGATGAAATTACTGTTTGTTAAGGGGATGATAAATTCATTTATAATATGTATAATTTCAGAAACCGAGTAGAATAAGACCCATTATTCTATAGTAATCTAATATCAAAATTGATACTGTACTTGTATTTAAATTATGATTTTACTTGCTTGAACGGGAAAAATTTATTTCACTTGTAGGGAAAATCTTCATCAGCATGTCACTGTGCCATTGTCGCAGGTTGATGAAGCTCTTCTCAGAAGTGAAATACATTCCTCAAGTTTAAGTGAGTAAAATCATAATTTAAATAGAAATACAGCTTTTCAAGTGAATTCAATGACTTGCAGTCAAATGTTTATTAAAATAAGTAGTATTTCACTTACTCTGTAGGCTGAACGTTTTCGAGTTGTTAAAACCCATCTTCAAGACATCCTAAATATCGATGTTGGTTTGTCATATTCTATGTAGTTGAAATATATGAGCTTTGCCAATCCATATTCTATATTATAATAAGCTTTTCCTACAACTGCTCATAAAGTCGTTTTTTTGCATACTGAAAACTAATTTATTGTAAAATACCTCTTTACTGCTCCGCAAGCGGTAAAGTACTTCATGCTCGCCAGCTGTTTTCTTTCTTTACGCTTCTGTTTTGATTTTGATGTCTTCTCATTAGTGGATCACAGAATCCATGAATTCTCATAACCTCAAAAATGGCGCACGCTAACCAAATCCGCGCACGGTCTGTGATGTTACAAACTACAAGCTTTTATTGTGTTGGAATCCAGAACTGCAGCTGCTGGAAGAATATTGTATGCAATTCGAGCGCGAAGCTTCTTTATCGCTCTCGTAAAATTACTGCGCTCCGCTATGCGTCGCGCAGTAAATGTTTTGGCTCGAGCGATAAAGTCGCGCTTCACGCTCTTAATACATAAATAACTATCAATATTTGATGCGTCTTTTTAGTTAAGAGCATGCACACGCGTACATGAATAAAATGAGGATATGGATTTAGTCAATAAATAAATTTTATATTGTTGTTCTACAATAAATTCTGGCAACTGAAGGGTATAATTATGTGTATTGCAGCCAAAGTATGTTTCTTATATGAGTTGTGAACATCTAATTAGTTGTTCAGTCTATTGTTCTTCTGGATAGCCTCTTATTATATTCAGCCTTCTGAATATATTGGAATTTTTAGCACATATTTTTATTTAAAACTATTGTTTCTGATTATTGTGGCTAGCGTATTGACTAGCTGGGATTCATTCCAGGCTACGGCTGGCATTATTTTATTACTCAGGAACAATAATCAGGAATAATGTGTAATCTTGCAACAGAAAGATCACATGGTTCGGCCATCTATCAGATAAAAATTACTGATATTACAAAACCAGCTGCAACTGGTTACAACAACACAGAAAAGTGTGAGTTTCATCATAAGGATATATCAGAAGAGAAATATTAGAAACTGAATAGAGATTGTGAATTGAGGAGAATTAACATCCCTTTAACATGGAACTACAGTATTAACTATTCCTTTAACAAGGAATAAGTCATAAACTTTTAAAATGTTGAAGTATTCACTAGCAATAGGCAGCTGCCTGGAAACCCATGAGATCCATCATAAGGAGATATTAGTGCGGAAATATTAGACGCCGAACGGCCGAATAGAAATATTGCTAATTGTGGGAAAAGCAGGATATGAGTGAAAATACTTTTGGACATGAGTCTTGAGATTTGTGCGTGGGTAATGGGGTGAATGATGACAAGGTGAAAACATCAAATCCTGAATGAGATTCGAACTCGAGACCTCAGGAAAAGCAGCCAGCCAGAGTCCCATATCTAATAAGAGACAACCGCTCCAACTGACTGAGCCACCAAAGCCGTAGAAGCATTAACTTTTCACACAAATATTAACCAGTCAAAGAGATTGTTTATATGGAGAAAATCCTAAAATGTATCAACTCACCAAGCTTTTGGACTCCCTATAATCAATTTTTAACACTAGACTGTCCACAATCTATTCACTAATATTCAGATATTGCCAATGGATTCAAGGGAATTCAAAAGCATGCTTCAGCTCAGTGAGTAAATTTATAACTTTCTCAATAATGTTTGCAAGTCGTTGATATAAATGTCGAGAGATAATGCTAACATCGCAGTTCGTGAAGGGTCAAGAGATTCAATAGGATATATTTTAAAACCAAAGATTCATAATTCATCCAATAAACCAAAAATATTCAATTGAATAACTACTGAATTTGCATGCTAAAAGTGGTTGAGCTAAATAAGTTGGTAGTAGTTTATTTTAGAACAAAATTTTAGGGGTTTTCTTGATATAAATTATATAGATCAGGGAAAAAGATTTAGATTAGATTATATCAGAACACTTTATTCATGTAAATTTACAAAAAGTTTTAAATGAGTTTAGCATTATTACCGACGCATAGGTAGCAAATGTACAGCAAATGATATTAATTTAACTAAAGAAAGTCCTAGTGACGTATTTACATAAAATGGCGAAGTCTGGATAAAATTCTTCTATTCTTAACTACTGAAAGAAAGGGAAAAATAATGGAATAATAATTCCAATATTATCAAAGCTCGCTTGTTATAATTATTTTGTTTCAGTCCTTATTTTTATTGTATAATATCGGAGTCTACATGTTCTTGGATAGGATTTCTTATATTATTGTGTTATATAGGTCTATTGTTCTTGCAATATCTCCATTTTCATTACTCACCAATAAATAAAAGCCTATCCTAGAACCTTGAACGTTCCACTCATTCATTGTAAAGCTTTTGTATTGTATGTCTGCTTTATACAATGCAAGAATTATTTTTTGTGTGACTCACAAATTTAAATCGAGAATGAAAAGGAATTTTATTAGTTTTATTGTTGGTCGACTGATAATGTGTGTATGATTTAGTATATCTATCAATGCTTGTTATGATTAAGTATCTATCAATATCATTTATTTATTTTCCCAATTTTTCTAGTGCCTGCATTACCTGATAGAATACTGTTATTCTTTCACAGGTTCCCTCATAGAACATATTATTTTTTCCAATTTTGGAATTCATGATTCCCAATCATAATCGAAATAATTTCATTGAAAAACTTGAAGTTGAGTAACTTATGCCAGTACTTAGCTGATACTAGTCTTAGCCTATACTTATTATCTTTTACTATACTTATTAGCTTTTATTATCTTATAGTTATTATGCTTTCATTAGCTAATACTTATTATACTAATAGCCTATTAGCTTATACTTATGAAAAGCTCATACTAAAGTTATAGTTTTAAATATTTTTAATATCTAATACTAAAGTTATAGTTTTAATATCTTCATATTACAAAATTTGAGATTTGCTCTCATTTTAATAGAATATCAGGAATAAAATTAACCAACTAAAATTTCTCATCATCTCAGACTACAAGATGAATCATATTCCGATTAACTTCCAGTAGGCCAGTAATCTATAGATTCCACATTCATATGAATCATGCCTGATATGAGACACACTTCCAGCTGAATGGAATTCCTGTCTAAAAACACAGAGTCTAAAATTGTCACCAAACTCATAAAGAACGGTCATTGAAACGCTATTAATAAAAAAGTTTAGTGGTTTAGTCACATTCACCTACTTAAATCCGCAGAAGAAAACTGGCGCGGAAACCATCGTCTAATGAGAATTGCAGCTTTATTGTCTGCGGCTGAATTGTTTGGCTCCAGACCAAATCGAGGTTTGGACCTTGTTTGGGCCAACCTGCCACCTGCGACTATGGATTCGTGAATCCACCAACAGCAACATAAAGTACTCTATTCCATTACTTTGGCAAGAAGAGATGCTACAAAGTAAAGTTCAAGCATCAAGTCTTTATTACATAATAAAGAAAAGTCAGAGTTGCTAATGATAACAATAGTGAAGTGAGCCCCCCCCCCCCCAATCCTCATCCCTTGGCAAAGACATAAGTACTAGACAGAAAACACTTTGAAGAAGTTCAAATTTCAAACGATGATTAAATGTGTAAATCTGCTTAAAATTCTGTGTAATGGGACCTTTTTTTAGAAAATTTTCCGAGGGAAGAACCCCGGACTACATTTTTCATGCGAGAAAAGGCAAAAGTATCAGCTGAAGAAAGTCTTGTGTAAAAACTATGATGAGTTTGTGAATCATAACAAGGCCAACTATTGGTTTATATTTGTTTAAAATATTATCAGTTATTTTTCCAGAATGAAATAGTGCGCTTATGCGGGAGAAATTCATATTGAAATGATTGAGGTCCTAGGTATTAGATTAGATTATTTACTTTATGAGAGGGTTTGAGATATGAGGGATTGAGGTATGAGAGGGTTTCTGCAAAAAAAATCTGGATGCATTAGATAGAGGATGTACTACATAGTAAAAATGCAACAATTCTATTAAGTACTGTACCGTATTAATCAATTTACTATTGGTATGTTGTAGAATAAAAAACAAAGTAATATTATTGGAACAAACACTTTTTGAGGTAGGACTGTCGGTAGTATTTTGGTATCTGTACCAATTAAAAAACGTCTCATTAAAATACTCCAGGATATTAATCATATTTTGTCATCAGTAACGAGGAAGGCTGCTTATTTCAATCTACTCGTATTTACATCAAATAAGCACTACAACTGTTGATCAAGAAGAAGAAAACGAAACAAAACTCTTTTTCAAGAACTGCCGATGTGTATTTCTTGTGAATTGGGAAGCAAATAATGATGTTTATAGAAATTAAAGCAGTTAAATGGTGCATATGCCTATCAGCAAAAATGATAATAATAGTTATTATTATTATTTGATGTAAATTCGTCAGATCCTTGGATACTTCGTTGTATCGGTTTCTTTATACCTGATTCACAAGCTGTTTTGCCTTCAGCTAGCAAATCACTGTTTCCGATTCTTGATCGAAATTGCTGGTATTGGATTTGCTCCATGCGATATCAGTTTCAGTGCAATTGAAGTGACTGTCTCGTGACTTGGACGTGTGAGTGTAATTACTTGGGACTGTAATTTTATTTGTAAAAAACCGCCTTCTTGGCAATGTTGTAGTGTAGTGAGCATGGCTTTCATGTGCATACAGGCGTAATGAATTCCTTCAAGTGGTTAGTTAATTTGGAAAAAATGATCTTGTCATACTATTGTATGTCCATTCCTATTGCAATCGATTTCAATTTCCACTAGTTATCACATAAATAACAGAAGAAGTGAAATATAGTACTCTGTAATACAGGGGTGCCCACAGGGGGGGGGGGGGGCTATGACGCAGACTGCGTCATTGAAATTCTTGGGGTTCTTGGGGGGGGGGGGGGGGGGTCCAAAAAAAGGTTTTTGAAGAGGTTGGTAAAGTTAATTGAAACAGTGTTTAACGTGACGACATTCAAAAATATATTACAAAGTCAACAGATAGAATGTCAATTAATGACAATAGATTTATAATTATTATTATAATACTATTGAATATGAATTATCTAGAACCATGGGCGTACCCAGCGAGAGGCAGGGAGGGGCAGCTGCCCCCCACCCCCTGGAAGCAGAAAAAATCTTCATTAAATTTAGTTGCTGGAATTTATTACAATTCTTGAAATAAAAATAATTTATCGTTACTCTGTTGTTAATCCAAATTATCATTCAATCGTACTCAATTATTCTATAGAAAGACAGTAAAAGAATACCACAAACAAATGAGTTGTTTACTAGTGTTTTTTCAAACAATCAATAGATTATTAAAGAAGAATGTTTCACGTAAAGAAATGAATATTGTAATGATATTATTGTAGAAATATAAAAACCAATTTTCTTCATAGACTCATCTTTAGTCATGATTGTAAATTACTCTGCAATTTTGAAACCCGTTGTCAACGTTCTACTAAGTAAAAATATGGATTTCATTATGGTGAGGAAACATATTGGTATATCCTTGATGTCATCAGGAAGCATTGGCATGAAATTGAACATTTTTCTGATGAATTACATGAAAAATCACATGATATCGTGGAGAAAGTCAACGTTAAGTAGAGTTAAATTGCCTTAACAGTTCCTCGGATGCTCAATAGCAAATACATAAGAAGTAATCCGCCATCAGAGACTGTAATTGAATACTGAAAACGGTCGATGATCATCCCTTGGCTTGACTCTTCAACTCAATCATTGAATGTTAGATTCTCAAACGAAAATACAGTTGCTTTTGTCTTATCCCATCTTCATCCTTCATACATGCTAAAATGTAATTCAAAAGATTTAGAAAAAATGTCACATCCTCCATGGAGTTTTATGAGTTGGATTTATCTCTGCAGAATTAGATTTGGGGTATAATCTGTTGAAAAAGAAGGATTTAACTGGAGACAAATTAAAGGATACTGAAGTGGCTGCACTTTTGGAGGAGGCTAATACTTTTTCCCGCAACAAGACATGCACTCCTCATTTTAAGTGACTTCCCATCTATTACGGCTACTGTTGAACGATCTTTCAGTACCCTTCGAAGGGTAAAGACCTGGCTTAGAAGTACAATGGGAGAGGACAGATGGACTGGGTTGTGTTTGATGAGCGTTCATCGGAAATTCTTTGAGGAAAATCCGGTCTGGTTTCAAACGAGAGTTCTGGACAAGATAGTTTTCTATGAATCTAAGAAAAATGATAATAGTATAAGTACATACAAGACATGTTACAAGAATAAGTTTTTTTTTCAAGCAAATAATTGTAACATCTTAGTTGATAAAGCACAACTGTAAAAAAAATAATTTCTTAAAATGTTGGTTTCATCCATCTTTTCTGTAGTAAAATGTTACAACCTGAACGACCGTTATGATCCTGGGTACGCCCTTGGCTAGAGTAGTTATGTTTAGGATTTGTGCAGGAAGTTATTCAATTATTCAAACTTAGCGAGATATAGATGTGAGAGCTAAGAGTGAGGGGCATGGTATTAATTTTAGAAAGAATACGGGAGGGGGGCTTATTTTATCGCATTTTGGGTGGGCGGGTGGGGCTGGTGCTCAATTTTTAAGGGGGGGGGCTGGTGCTCAATTTCTAGGGGTTGCGTCATGAGGCTTTGGGGGGGGGGCACCCCTGTGTAATAGATATTAACTTTTACGGTGAAGATTCATTTTCAACAGCTATTGAAATGAAAACTGACTGCAAGACTTTGAATTTACCATAAAAAGTTAATATTTGGGAGTAAAAAAGTTAAGTCAATAAAACAACGCAGATCGTTATGGAACAAGTAATCCAAGAATGTAATATAATATATTACATTATTATTTTATAGATAGATGAAGAAGAGTAGTGGAATATGCATAATCAATAAAAAAATTTCGGAGGATGAAGCCCACATAGGTCTGAGACCTGTGCGTGGGTAATGAATTGGATGATGGTGATTGATGAGTTGGACCCACCGGGAAGTGATTTTACAGCAGAGAACAGAGTATTTTTTGCTGGCAAATCAAATCGGTCACCATTACAAAGATGGCCCAGGAGTTTCGTAGCTTATCTCTGATTGAAAAGATACCTGCTACGGCACTCGGCCATCACTTCCCTTTCTTCTGAAAAAGGAGAATGCACAGATATAATAGAAATACTGTTAATTACAGACAGTAGATCGTGATTTCTATAATATTTGAGCCCACCGTTTTATGTGGTTTGATATCGAAATACAGAAATACTAGCCTATTTTATTTTAGGTCCATTACACTATAGTGTTTAGTAGAGAAACAGAAAACTTGAAAAATACTTGAAGTTCATGGTCAAATGAGTTCATAAATTCTGATTAGGCACTCATGAATGCCCAAGTGATATCGTCCAGAGTAGTGTGGATAGAATAAATACTGTTCGATGTCATTAATCGTTTGAAGTGTTCAATTGGAATCACTTTCGAGTGCAGTTACCACAACAGCTTTTAGAGCCAGAACTAATTCTCTTCTTCTTCATTTTTGTCTCCTTCTTCTTCTTCTTAATTGCATGAAAAAATTAAGGAGTATAATTTACAGACGTCTCACATTGAACTAGTCTACTGCTGCCCCAGGCCGAGAACCACTTGAAGAGCGTCGAATTTCTTGAACATTGAACGAAATTAAGCATGCACTCGTTGTATATAATGTCTTCATTGATAGCCAGAGGAGAGACGTGTCTGAATAGTAAGCGCCTTTGGGCGTTTTTATCGCTCTCTGAGATGGATGCACCACACACTACTTGACTCCAAGTCGTTCATTTTCACGAGCAGTTACTCGATGATGGCTGGCTAGTGGCTATACAGTTAGATGATTTATATTATACAGACCTCAGATTCACAGACCCATGTAGCTTCACAGACCCATAGCTAGGTCTCCGGAGGCCCCAGAGCAAAAAGTAAATGCGGGCCCTCTTTTTCCATGTTTATGGCTATTTTTGCAAGTTTGAGCAACCCTTGTCCGGGGGCCCGGTTGTCCAGTAGGGCTAAGGCCCTATGCTTCATAGTTCAGAGCACATCAGATCTCGATTAAGACGGGAAAAGGAACAGAATTGTGATGCAAATCGTGAATAATGTAGCTGCACACACATAATAGATGCTTATTTTACTGGTTGATAGGATGATGGGTGCATGAAATTCAACTCTCATGAAGTTTGCTCGCCTATTTGATTCATCATCAATTGAAATGAGTCCAACTTATTTCAAGTTTCATATGTATTTATAGGAAGAAAGAAGACAAAAGTAGACAGTATTGAAAAATAGGTATAGACTATTCATAAAATATACATAGCCTACTTCATGAGTGTTATCAAGAGTGGGCACAGAGTGTATCAAAAACTATAGTCATAATATGCAAAACAACTCAAAACTAAATTAAATTTATTTGAGTAATCAAAATTGAAGAAGCCTTTATCAACTGTTGTACAGGTATTATATTATTGTTCAGCATTTTTTTAAATATAAAAATGAGCTATTTGTATAGCCTATACTTGGGAAATGAGAAATAATTTATCAATTCCTTTTTTGATATTTCATGTTCACCAGAGACAAATTTTCAAATTGTCCATTTTTGCAAGTCCATCGTCACCTATTGAGTGTCTAAAATTGATTAATTTCATCTACAAAGTACGATTGCGCTCTCCGTCTGGATGCGTGTCCGGAAGTTTTGGTGACATTTAAATTTATAATTATGTTCATTTTAATCTTTAATTTGGACATCCACGCAGTATTTTTCAGTACGCCAAAAGATGACTCTCTGAAAATATCATATTCCAAATAGATAGAAGATAATTAGATAGATAATTTCGAATAATATAAATACTGGAAGGAAACTAACTTGTGCAGCATTCCGGGAATCTAGGATCTAGTAAAGTACAACAGTTCCCTAGTGGTGGGCTACGAGCGTTCACGAGATAAATCACTGCCGCAACGGTAGTTTGAGGATTTAGGGGCCGACTTCTAATTTGTAGGGATTAACACTGAGCGGCGGGGCGGTAGGCTATAGTGGTCGGAAAGACTCTATTCAAAAAAGAGACTGACAAATTAAGCACACGATGGACCGTTCATTAGGGAGTTGTTGTGGCTAGAAAACAAAGACAGACCAATAGACAGAACAGAGAAAGATTTAGGAGGGTACATTGGTGAGCGAGTATCAGCTTTTCGGGAGAACAGCAAGAGAAGTATAATGAGAAGGAACGATGATGATGAGGAAGATGAGGAGAAGGAAGAGGAAGTGAAGGATGAAGAGTAAGAGAAGGAAGAAGAATAAGAAGAGAAGAGTAGAATGGATTCAAATGCTTTGTTGTTGATCCTCCTGGACTTTGTACTTGCATTACGATAAGCTGAAGAAGTCACTTTCAATCTTTGCTGAGATGAAAAGGTGAGTTTTAATAACTGAACGTCCGGCCGTCATGAGCCAGATCATTTCAAGACTGGCTTTCAACAGCGATGGACATTCAAGACCAGATAACGAAAACCGGTCAAATGATAAAGGCTGATATTTCGAAGAAATACCGTAATGAACAGTACTTGGAGAGGGAGGGAAAGTCGTACCAAACAATAGGTATGCAATAATAAGGCTGATATTTTGGAAAGTGCAGTGAACAAGTGAATAATACTGGGGAAAAATCCAATAATATTGTTATAAGTTTTTAATGAAAAAGTTTTTATAAAAATTCAATAGCCTATTAATAATTTAAAATTATCAGCCTATAAACTATTTTTTCTTACAACTGCTCATAAAGTAAGTTCTTTACGTACTGAAAACTAATTGTAAAATACCTCTTTACTGCTCCGCAAGCGGTAATAGCTATTTGTGTAACTAGAGTGCAAAATAGCGTTTTTCTGCATCGAGAGAAACAGTTTTTTCACGAGCCAAAGGCGAGTGAAAAAAGTTTCTCGAGTGCAGAAACAATACTTTGCACTCGTATTACACATTAAATTTTTCCTACAGTAATGTATAAAGTAATTTAAACAGAACAAAACAGGGCATACATAACCTGAAAATTCCTCACATAACCTATCTTCGAATCAAATCGATTTCATCAACAACAACTACAACAACTATTTCACAGCTGAAGCAGAGTAGCCAACCTATTTTTGAATGCAGAATAGGGAACCTGCATATTACATGCTCACTATTTTGTGTTGTTAGGTTGCAAATCTGGAGTACGGAAAAGAACTTTCCCGCACTGGAATTTACTTTCCCGCACTGGTGCAGGAATAGACTATTTTGCGTGCTACATTTAGTGCAAAAATAGGCACTTTTTTGGGTCACTGTAGGAAAAGTACTTTACGCTCGCCAGCTGTTTTCTTTACGCTTCTGATTTGATTTTGATGTCTTCTCATTGGTGGATCATGGAATCCGTGAAATTCACATAACCTCAACAATGGCGAACGCTAACCAAATCCGCGCACGGTTTGTGATGTTACAAACTACAAGCTTTTATTGTGTTGGAATCCAGAACTGCAGCTGTAGGAAAAATATTGTATGTAATTCGCGCGTGAAGCTTCTTTATCGCTCTCGCAAAATTACTGCGCTCCGCTATGCGTCGCGTAGTAAATGTTTTGGCTCGAGCGATAAAGTCGTGCTTCACGCTCTTAATACATAAATAACTTAACGTTTTTTGTGTTTCGTTTCAAGTGAACTTTTAAATTAATAGTGGGAAAGTGAGAAGATTCATTTTGTAATTTTTGGAATGAAAGTTTTTAGCAAATCTTAAATTTTTAATCTGTGTTAACCTCAATGCTTTGGTTTGGACACTAACATTTTCAAAATTTGTGAAGGGAGCAGTTTTGGACTTGAGTCTGTTGCGCCTTCACATTCGTTGTAAATTTGTCACAATAAATAAATAAATAAACAAGCAGGGATCAGTCGCATAGCAATTCAGTATCAGTCGAGCGTTCGATGAGAGAGGTCACCGTCGTTATATCTAATCGGGACCGGTGCAACTGTGCTTATTTTTCTCAAAATAACCAAACTTCTAACCTCTAAAATCATGTCGCATTGTTTTAAATGTGAAACAAAGTTTTCAAATGATGTTGATATAATTCGATGCAGTGAGTGCAATAAGTCCTACCACCCCACCTGTACAAGGATTGAGCAAAAAACTACAAAAAAATGAGTGCCCAAAACAAATTAGTGTGGAAGTGTGACGGCTGTAAGTGTAACGTTAACAAAAATCCAGGTCAGTGTGACTTTTCATATCTTCAAGTATCTGAACTATTATCTAATTTAAGGGAGGATCTAACGGCATTTTTTTCTTCAAAAATTGAAGAACTCACTTTCAAATTAGAAACTCTAACCCAAAAAACTGATGCAATAAGGAACCGTCTTGATACTCTCTTTGGAACAAAATGATTTGAAACAAAAGTGCGAGGATCTGGAAAAGAAAAACACGGAAACTACTAGTCATGTACGCTCTCTGCAACAAGAAATCAATTCATTACATCAGAGAAGCAGAATCGACAATTTGGAGATAGTCGGAATACCTGAAACTAAAGGAGAAGATTTAATGAACATATTGGAATGCCTGCCCAAACCTATGAAACTGAAATTCAAGGAAGAAGACGTGTCAGTGGTACATCGCGTTCCAACAAAAAAAGGAGACACTTCAATAATTGTCAAATTCACATCACGAAGGAAGAAAGCTGAATGGCTTGCGGCGGCAAGGGAGAAGAAGGGAATCAAATTGAAGGAAATATACAATTCACCAATCGACAATCAGGTTTATATCAACGAACACCTTTCACCATTTTTCAAACGTTTGTTCGGAAAGGCCAAGGAATTGAAAAAGAAGAGAAAACTCATGTTCGTCTGGATAAGAGACTGTAAAATTTTTGTAAAAGAAAATGAAAACTCGCAAACGAAAAGAATTGCTTGTGATGAGGACTTGGAAATTTTTTAGAATTGATATTTTTCCATAACATTAAAGAGATGCACAGTGGCATAGGCACACTATCTTTTGTTTTTGCTTTACTCTACATATTGAATAAAATAAATATATATTTTTCCCCACAAAAAATAAATTATCTCACATTAGTTTCATATATTACCTATACTGTTTGTTCTATTTTCATTCATATTTTTTCTCTCTTTCAACTATCTTCAATTGTAAGAATTTCATATTCATATATATATATTTTTGTATTTCTGTAAAATTCAATTATTGAGAAATGCCTAATACTTGAAGTTTTGATGAAATAATAATCTAGAGTGCTATAGCACGTTTGAAATTGATGACATATTCAATTTTCACCCTGAACAGTACAATAATTATTCTAAAGAGCTTTTAAATGCTATACATATGAATATCCGAAGTATAGGAAAGAATTTTGACGAATTCAGTTACATTTTACAAAATTGTAAAGTAAATTATGATATTATAGTTCTATCAGAAACATGGATAACTGAGGATAGGAGTTTTGACTATAGTTTAGATGGATTTACTGCATTAAGCAAACCTGGACAACTAAATAGCTGTAACGGTTTGTGCATTTTCATTAAAAATTGTATAAAATTTGAATAAATTACTCACATAAACCGAGGAGCAGATATTCTAACGATAAAATTACAAATAAATGATTCAATATTAAATTTGATAGCACTGTACAGATCTCCGGCCGCGGACATTGAAACTTTCTTCTTTGATCTTGATGCGCAACTGAGAGACATGAGCAAATCAGAAAAAATTATCTTGCTGGGCGACTTGAATATCGATCTCTTGCAGAATAGTAAAATTTCAAATGAATATATTAGTCTAATGCAGATAAACGGTCTCAAGTCATTCATTAACAAGGCAACTAGAGTAAGCGATAGTACTAAAACCTGTATCGATCATGTTTTTTACAGAAGTGCAAAAATTTACGAAGAAAGTATTTTGGGAACAATTCAAAAAACATACATAACTGATCATTTTTGTACAACTTTTCATATCAGTATTGATAACCCGATATCTAATAAATCAAACAATTTGAACTATTACAAGGAAAAAATAAATTATGTCAAACTCATTTCTTTGTTGGAGAGAGAAACGTGGGAGAACGAGATTTCAGAATTGAAGGATTCTGCTGACTTGGATTATAAAATTAACGCTTTTGTAAATAAATTGTTGTCTTATATAAAATTATCAACTGATCGAATAAATTTTAGAAGAAAATATAGGCCCTTAAAGGAATGGATAAGTTCAGGCTTGGTAAATTCTATAAGAGCAAGAGATAAAATGCATAATGATCTTAAAAAGCAACCTTTTAATACCATGTTGAAGGAAAAGTATAAAACTTATAGAAACTTGCTAAATAGACTTATAAAATCAGCGAAATTCGATTTTTATAAAGACAAATTGAAATCTTGTGAAGGGAACAGCAAGAAGACATGGAACTGCATTCAGGAAATATTGGGCAGTAAACGTCAAGGACTCCTGCCTGATATTGATCCCGAACTATTGAATAAATACTTTTCACAAGTAGGAAAGACTTATGCAGAGAAACTCCTTGAGGAAAATGGAAGTGTTTATCATCATGATATCTCAACTGATTCTAATTTTAGTCCTGCAAATTCATTTTTTATATGTCCCACTAACCCACAGGAAGTTATAAAACAAATGAATAATTTAAAAAATAGTGGATTTGATAATATAAATAGTGTTTGCCTAAAAAGAATAGCACCTTTCATAGCTCAGCCTCTAGCAATAATATTTAATAAATGTATGAAAACAGGACATTTCCCAAGTCATTTCAAAATTGCCAATATAATTCCGTTGTACAAATCTGGAGACAAAGCAAATCCAGGTAATTATCATCCAATTAGTCTCATAAGTAATTTGTCCAAGGTTTTTGGAAAGATAATAAAACAACAAATTATCTCCTACTTTGGGAAATTTAATGTAATAAGCAAATATCAATATGCTTTTCAAGAAAATAAGAGCACTGAGGATGCCATGGTTGAACTTGTACAGGAAATAACATCTAATTTCAATAGGAATAAAAAATCTTTAGCTGTATTTCTGGACTTAGCTAAAGCGTTTGATACCATCCCACATGTCAATCTGCTTAAGAAATTGGAAAAAATTGGGTTTCATGGACCAGTATTGAGACTTTTTGCTAGTTATTTAAAAAATAGGACACAAATAATTACTCTAAATGGGAAAGAAAGCAAAATGACTTCGACAGAATTTGGCCTTCCCCAAGGTACAGTTTTATCTCCAATTTTATTTCTAGCTTACATAAATAGTCTTCTAAGTCTTCACATTCAAGGGTGTAAAGTATTATCATATGCTGATGACACTGTATTGGTTTTTACTGGAACTTCCTGGGATAATGTAATATCTTTTACTAACTTGGGACTTTCTAAGGTGAGATCGTGGCTTGTGGAAAATACTTTGACCTTGAATTATGCAAAGAGTGTTTATATGACATTTTCACCTACCTTAAGTATACAGTCCAATGATATCGAAAATCACTTTAATGCAGTCAGAGTACACGAAATGAATTGCTTAAATAACTGTATTAACAGTGATGGTTACACTGGTCTGACTAGCACATGTCCCATGTTGAGTAGAGTGAATAAAACAAAGTATTTAGAGGAGTCACTCTGGATCCACATTTAAGGTGGAATGAGAATATAGATAATATGTGTAGCAAAATGAAATTTATTATCTATAAATTTCACAAATTAAGCTTGCTCAATGATAAATGCCTAATCAGAATGGTTTATATAGCATAATATGCACGATCAATCTTTCAATATGGCATTAGAGTATGGGGTGGTGCATTTAATACGCATATCAATAAAATATATATAATTCAAAAAAGTATTTTAAAAGCAGTTTTGGGAGTGAACAGACGTTACCCTATTCACAGACTTTTTGTGGAATTTGGAGAAATGTAAGTTAGACAGCTGTATGTGAGAAATCTTATCAAATACATCAGCAAGCATAGAAATCTCTTCACCCCGCATCAAACTAATTACACTTTCCGATCTGCATCAAAATATCTTACTCCTAGAACAAATTTGACTATATGCAGAAGACAATTTAATTACACATCGAACAAACTGATTAATATTATTCCTGATCATTTTATAGCAACCAAACCCACAAAAGCACTTAAGATAGAAATTGAAAATTGGATCAAAACCGAAAATGTTACAGCTGAAATCCTTTAGTTTTGATGTTTTCCTCTGTTACTTATGCACTACTTACAAGTTGTTACCTCTCAAATTCTATACTTTTATAAATTGTTTCAAACTTTCTCTCTTTTGAATTCTTCAATACTTTAAACAAGTTAATCATTGAATTCTATTTCATTACTGCATACTTACATTATTTCTTTACTATATTAATTTTATTATAATTATTACTAAACTAGAGATCAATAATTATTTTTAATCATATATGATTACTAACTACATTCGCTATGTACACAGCTCTTATGTATGTCTCTTCTTTCTTAAAATATCAAACAATTATTTATTTTCTAGCTTACTCTTCTGTATCATTCTTACTAGACTTCAATACCTTTTATCTTCTTATTTTTTTTCTTTTCTTTTGACTTCTTACGTTTCTATCATTAATTATTTTCATATATTACTGATTACTCGTTGCCAGCGCCCAAACATTTGTTTTGCTGGCAACGCCAATATTAAGTTTAATTGTCTAGCTGTGAAAGCTTTTTCATTTTGTATAATTTTTTTTTGAATGGCAATAAAATCTTTCTTTCTTTCAGTTCACAAAAATTACAATTAAAATGAATACGTAGAAACTTACATAAGATTTTGTAGTATGGTAGCTACAAATTCTAGAACTAATAAAACTAGTTTCATGCTAAAGGTTTTATACCAATGAGTATAGTCAATATTCACAATAAGTTTATGAGCCAGCCCTTTCTGTATTATGGGTTGTACTGTACTTGATGTTTCAGCCATTGTTGAGAAGTAATAGAAATAGAAAATGATGAGTATCATCATCAATGCAGATATCAGATGTGAAGGATTTAGATAATTGATTTTTTTAAATACAATAAATTTAACCAAATCAATCAGATTATAGTTTATATAGAGATTCTAAAGTAAAGAATGGAGAGACCATTGATAGTATTATTCCCGTACAATTCAATAAACAAAATGGATCATGATAAAATTGTTATTCTAATCGTTTTTACCTATTCGGAATAGACTAGAAGAGTATTAACTAAGAGAGTATAATCGAAAATATTCATTCATTATTATTGTATCTTTTGTCTTCTTGTAATAGGGAAGACCTTCTACAGATATGATGAGAACACTTCGAATGGATGATTCCATTCTTACACTTCAGCCTACTTATATTGTGCTAAAATTAATATTACAAGAAGAATCTAATGCAGCCCTAAACAAGTGTCGCTGTAAACATTTTTCATCTCATTGAGCACTTCCCTGTTGAGGATTGGGAAAAACATAGGCTATAGATCCCAAACTTCAGCACAGCAGTATATATTACACTAAAACTCACAATGTCTGTGATTCTGCTGGAAAAGAAAAACGAGTATAAGATCAAAATAGCCTACAGCTAGAAAGCAGCGTGATTGACACTTGAGTGACAGACTGATTATTTATTTACTCGTTACATTACGAGAGTTGCTCAAACAATATTAGTAGGACCGACCACCGACAACGCGACAACGTTGTAGATGCATGTTTTTTAACAGAATGGGGAGAAAGTCACAGAAGAAACATGTGGAACCAGACGTTGCAGAAATGTTCCACATGTTCAGTATGGTTCCTCTAGAATTTAAGTTGAAAAAATATAGGCCTAAACTGTAGTGCGGTTTGTAATACGAATGAAGCCTGCATGATCTGAAAAGTTCAGAAACAAAAAACTTCACAACTCATTTCATGTCTTTAGTTCACTCTTTGAGAACATCTAATTATTTTTTTTACAAATTAGGCTCATCCAGACTTGTTTTCAAATTTCATGCTCCGAATTCAGTTTGAATGACCTACTTGAAGTACTCCCAGAATAGACTTGTTAAACCAAAACCTCTGCCGAGCTAATGCATAACTATGTCATTAAAAAGCATAGATTCTGTGATGATTTCCACGCATTTCTTAGTGTGCAATGGAACATTGAAACTGACACTAACTCTATTTCTTATTGACTTTTGTTTTAACTCTTAAAACATAGGGATGCATTTTAGGGGATGTATTTCGCTTCAGACTTCAGATATGAAGTTATTATAGTCAGAAGCGAAATGCATCTTTCATGTTTTAAGTGTGTAAACCCTGAATCCAATAACAAATAGTGTCAGTTCACTGTTCGATTGTTCATTAAAAGTATTTCGCCATGGAAAACATCACAGATTTTATGCCGAAATCTACAGTTTAATGTAATTGTAGCATGAGTTGTTAAAATTTTTTAAAGTTTTTATTAGGCCCAACCCTGATTTGTAACTAATTAGACAAATGTTTATTTGTAACTATTTTGGCTCTAGTTTTAATGCTAAAGATTGCTATATTTCATCTGAAACAAACCTACAGGTTTTGATTAGTTTAATAATTAAATCAAATAATGTCTACTTGTAAGTGCAAATAGGTCCAACAATTTTAGCTAACATAAAATTCGATGATTCAAACAATTTTATTGGAATTTCAGTTTCATCTCTAGATTGAAATTTCATCTCTAAATTGATCGATATTCATGTAGTGTTAGATTAATATCAATTGAAATGGGTTTTCTTTGCGTGATGATTTTGAAAACATAATCAAAACTGATTATTGTTCGACTTGGAAGAAAACAAAGACATATCTTACCACAGCATGAAACTTTTGATAAAGTATCGGTCATGTATTAGCTTCAAATGAGAACAATATGTTGAAATATGAATATTTTGTTTTCAAATACTACCTGTAGGCCTATTACACTACGCCAAATAAGTCAAATAAGCATATGAATGGATGAGCCTAAAACCTAGTTTTGAATGAACAAAATATTCAATCTGAACTTGTTATTTATCGAGAATGCAGTTGACAGATCAGGTCTTCAAGGCAGACTACGATCTAGCAAAGTAACGAAAACAAGTTAACAATCTCATTTCATCAGTCTGAATTGGTTACAAGATGCCCTCAAACTAAAAAGATGCTCCAATAAAGCAACACTAGGCCTATATACTTGACTGTTACGGAAATATTCAGAGTGGATTCTTCCATGGACCAATCTATTGAAACAGAAACCAAGCCACAAGCTTCTTTTTTACTTGACTTGCCTCGAAACCATATCAATATCATTATCCTGCTCAATCGAATATCTCACATCCGTTTCAGAAGATAATAAAAACACATCTGGCAAGAACACGCCTTTTTAATTTATGTAGCATGTCCATTAAAAGTAGTTGAGGATTGAGATGTTGAAGATAATTAGTGATGACAGATAGTAAGAGAATGAAAAGACTAGACAGTGACTTATACATAAAATTTTGAACTTATAAAAATTCTCCTTGGTCACGATATTCCCAATAGTAATTTCGTACACAAGGGTAGCGTGTGACAGTAGCGTAACCAAAAATGACAAACCTGCGTAGAAGCAGCAACTAAAAACATACATTTTTATGGATTGTTACGAAAGCAAACAAGCAGTTATTCACGCACTTGTTCTATTTATATCATTCCATTGTTTTCATGGACAGATGCAGCTTGCAATCTGATTCTTCTCATTCTCTCTTGTTAGATGTCTTTCTCACTCCTATTCTTTATATTTGCGTCTTGCGTCCCTTGCACTCAATTGATCTTCTCGTCAATTCTACATTCTTCCTGAACAATCAAGGTCGTATACTACTATGTTCTGTGGCCTTCTCGAAGCGTCTGATGGCCTCCAGTTCTTGGAATTATGACAACTATTTTGTATATAAAGGAGCTCATGTGAACCGTTGAGTTGAGTCTTACAAAAGCTTGCGTGACAGTTAGTTTTCAAACCCACGTGACAGATTGTGTTACAGATCTCATGCCAGTGGAGTAAACAATGCTCGATTCCAGTGTCAAGTGCAGAGACAAGTGTTTACGGTTTGTGCAACTTACTAATAGTTTAAAGACGTTGTGTTAAGTGATATTATTTGGGTCTGTCAAACAACGAATTGGACTGTGTTTTGTAAATGATTAGTTGCTCTTTTTATCATTTCTTTCAACATTATTGTGCAGTTTATTGGACTCTTGTTTCTTTTGTTATTGATTAGCCTGTAATTAATTATTCATTAATTCTTGTAAATAATTACTGAAAATAAGTATTAGCTAAATCTGTTTTTCTTTATTAATTGAACTTACAATTAGTGTGTGTAAATAGACTAATTTGTGTAAATAAAGTGCAAGTGTGAACTTTGATGTTGCCAGTCTTATTTTAGTCAGTATAACCCGTAACAGTATCATTAACTTACAGTTCCGTTTGAATGCATGCACAAAGCTACAGTACATAATAAAAGCAGCTAAAATTACTGTTCATAATAAAAAAAACGTCCTCTTAGCACCAGTAAGAAGCAATAGAATAGTTGAGGATTGAGATGTTGAAGATAATTAGTGATGACAGATAGTAAGAGAATGAAAAGACTAGACAGTGACTTATACATAAAATTTTGAACTTATAAAAATTCTCCTTGGTCACGATATTCCCAATAGTAATTTCGTACACAAGGGTAGCGTGTGACAGTAGCGTAACCAAAAATGACAAACCTGCGTAGAAGCAGCAACTAAAAACATACATTTTTATGGATTGTTACGAAAGCAAACAAGCAGTTATTCACAAACTTGTTCTATTTATATCATTCCATTGTTTTCATGGACAGATGCAGCTTGCAATCTGATTCTTCTCATTCTCTCTTGTTAGATTCCTTTCAATGGTCAAGTAGAAAACTGTTCGAAACTCACCTAAAACTGTAGGTTCAACTCATCAATCACTATTACCCATACGTTATTACCAAAAAAATTGTTTGGTTAACCTGACCTAACCTAACTTGACATAATGTGGGCTTCATCCCCCGAGAAAAAAATAAAAATAAAAATGAAAAATGTTCTTTAGTCAGGACAAAATATCAGACAATTTTAACATAATACTAATGAATTAATGAAATAAGTTATTCATTTCTCTCCACATATAATTGGAGTTTTCAATCAAAACATAAAAAGTACATTCATTCGCCTAGTTTTTTTTTAAGTAGCCTCAAGTAATTTATTGAATACTAACTATATCTATATCATATCAGGACATTAAAAACCGAGAAAAAACAGAGAGGTTCCACTAAAGAGTTAAGTTATTAAATTAAATGTATCACCCAACTTATGCTACTGGACTAAAATCACTCTCAGCAATGCATTTTTGATTGAACGGGTCATACAAGTTAGATGTAAAAAAATATAAATGTTGTAGGCTCGTATAAGCACTATTAGAATTGCATGTCACACATGTAAAACTAAATGTTTAATTATTTTTATAAAGGAGCTTCATGGTCATGTCAAATTGTCAAATTACGTCTATGCCTATCATAAATTTTGTAAAAAACTTTGCCAGTCACTTTGATATTTCTGTGACAACACTAAAGCGAACCATGAAAAACTGTAATTTTTTATAGTTTATTTTTCTTTTGATGAGTTGAGCAACTGTAGCTTACAGGTGTGAACGCATTCTCTATAAGATTGATGGAGGCGGCACAGTAGCTCAAACGTGTTGTGTTCGTCACTGACATAATAGCAGTGGAGGTCCCCTAGTTTGAAGAGAACCTTCTTCTATTGAGAATTAAATACAGCGACAATCCGACTGGTTGAGAATGTACCTGAGCTGATGAAGTGCCGTGAGGGGTCAGCCTGACAGGTGAATATTTTCTCTTTCCCTTTCAGGTAGTCGAATTTTCGAACGGGGAAGAAAGAAGTCGAGAACATACATTGAATTCGGTGGTTGAGGGGAAAGACGGGAATCTTAGTTTAAGATCTGCACGAGAGATTTGTTGCAAAACCACATAGAAGGGCGGAATACGAATAGAAACAAAATTTCCATTCAGTTATAGCGGTATGGTACAGCCTACAGACTCTATAGAAGGCTACATAATACTCAGGTGCAATTTGTAAATCAGAGACTAAATAATTTTGGCTTTATGAACTTTGTATTTCCAGTCCCAAATTTCTAGAGAAAAAATATTAAGGCAATGAGTTGAGTGCTATTGCAAATATTTTTGTTAGAAACATATACAGTATTCGGTACCGTATATAATTTTATTTATCTCTGTAGGTAGTGTGATTGTAATAAGTGAAATTAGTATTCAGTATTCTATTCTACTCATTCAATTATTTGTTTGTGCTGATGATGCTCACAGTAGTCTGAGACTTGTGAGTCGGTAATAAGTTGACGATAATGATGGTCGACCTACAGTTTAAAGTGGGCTCCAAACCATCAGGCATGCTTATAATAAAACATATAACTTCATGATTTTTAGCAGATCACCCGTCTCAGAGCAGTCCGAACGCTCACGACTGATGATCATCACGATTACTTAACACCGCAACCCCAACATCGAAGATGATCGACAATTACCCCCTAAACTAGAGACTCCTCTCGTTTAATAGTATTTATTTTTCTTGCTGATGTATCTCACATTAGTCTGAGACATGTGCGTGGGTAATGTGGTGAATGATGATTGAATGATGTTATAGATGGTGGATATACAGTTTTAGGTGGGCTCCAAACAACCGGGTAAGTTTTAAATGAAATTCAAATAAGTATTCTAGATTTAACTTAATTCTTATTGAAGGCACTTTAGGAAGTTGACATGAAGTAAAATAACTTCTCAAATCGGCGCAAATCTGGTTAGTTAAAATGTATTAACAAATACCCTCTTCCAACTCATCGCCATCACTGCTCACGCACAGTCCGTTCATTAATTGGAGTTCTTTCTCATTTGAGTTTCAATGCAAACATAAGAGGAGAGGAAGTAGGCATCAGCAGCGTTGAACGAACGCTCCTTCATGTGCGTTCGTTGAATACAAACAAGCCTCCACGCTTCCTTCTAGGGATTCCACCGACTGTCTTATTATCTATCATACACATACGATATACTTAATACAAACTTGGACCTGTTCTCGTTGCTCCACTTATCTTAGCATTGGACATGAATCACTGGTACAATTTATAGGATTCGTTCAATAGATAGATGCAAGTAGATAGGCCACTCTGGAACAGATCGGTATTTTCTTAAAGTTGTCTTGATATTGATTTTCTTGAATAAAATGTTCATTTTCCATCATGCTGCGTCGCATTATAGGCTACACTTTGTTACTTCTTTGAATTTAAGCATTGGAATTGGATTGAGTTGATTGACCCTCTTCTATATGATGCTATATTTGAAATGATACTCGAATGAACAGACTCTTACATCATTCAATTGAAGTGACAAATTGTCACTGACAATTTGTGATCGATTCAGTTTGATTACGCCAACAGTTTTAAATCCATGGAATTCAGGTGTCAACTCAGCCGGCAGCCATGCTTTCAGTGTCATTAAACTGGGTCTGAGAATGAATGAATGATTACGAAACTGGAGCTATGGATTTATGAATATAATATAATATACTGTTTATTTTCTAGAAATATGACAGCCATTTTCTTTCGAAGATTATCAATACAATTCGACTTTATGACTTTGTTGAAAACTAATAGAATCTCTTTAATGTGAGGGTGTGTGTTGAGGCTCAGATATTGTTTATTCGAATAAACAAGATTTTCGGAGATACAGTACACAATAGTGTAGCCTAATAAGGCTTACATGTTTACTTATAGAGTATATGCTTTGGACATTCAAGTTTTTGTGGAATCGGAAATGACAACTAATAGCACAATACATATTATACAACATGATGCTAAGCGTGAAATGATGTTAGCACAACATTTTTTTAGATTATTACAGTTTCATGCATAAATAGTATATGTAGAAATAGAATTGGGGCATGTCTGTGATAAAATTATATGTGAAGCAGTGAGGTTGATACAGTTTGTCAGTACTGAGAGCAGAGCTGCTGTGTGTGGGGCGGTCATCGCCCCTGTAAACTCATTGAACATCCGCTGTTGGGTGCAAGTAACCTTACAATGCCTAGCACGTGCAATCCTGCAACCTAGTGCCGTTCAAATAGCGATAATACAAATGCAAGTGCAAAGTCTTCCAAGGAAACCTCCAAGTAGAAAAATAAGTGAGTTCCAGGTCCAAGTTGAGAACTCTGAAGAACGTGTGGAAAACTCTGGGCAAGTCTAGTTTTCCAACTACTATCGCAAGCAGGTGTCTGAATTCTGAAAGCAAGATTCCTATTCCTATTAACCCCAGCTCAATGATCAAGCCGTAGAAGTGAATGTTTTGGTTCAAGTATTTTGCATCTTGTAAAACATAGCCTAATGCTCATGAATAAAACACGAATATATCTTACTAATATCCATTCAACTTTGCTACAATTTTTCAACTAAGTAGGCTACAGTAGCAATGAGTCTCATGAAAGAGGTTCTTGGGGCTGGGGGTGAGAGTAATAATTAAAGTTGAGAAATTGGGTCAAATCGAGAAACTTTGATACTTATTTGGAGAATAATTTACTAGAAAATTAAGGGGGGTAAGAGCCAGGATCACCAACATTTTGAAACGAATTTTGGGTTGAAGAAGGTCAACCTGAGATACTCACACTGGTACCAGTACATTTTCACATCCTAACAACAAAACTTGAGTCCAACGGAGACAAGGATGTAGAATCTCCAACAGAGAGTAGGATGTTAAGCAGAATTTGATGGAAATTTGTTATGAAATTTAAAAAATATTGTTAAGAATGCAAGACAAGCAATCGTCTATGCACTTGCTTTGTAACATCGCTTCCATTGATCGACCGATTGTAAATTGAGTCTTGTTTCCTCTCTCTCCCTGAATGTCTCTCTCACTAGAACATGTAAGAAGGTTTTTTCAGCAATGCATCCCTTAAAGAAAATGCAAGATATTCTTTCTAAAAGTGTCCGATTGTTACTGGTTAAATCTCTCATCTTTCCACATTTCCTGTACTGTAATTCTGTAATGAATGAAATGACAGTCATTCTGAATGATAGACGGCAGCGCAGTCAGAACTACTGTCTTCGGTATGTTTACTCTCTTCAATGTCATGAACGAATTACTCAATCCCACATTACAAGCTCAACTCTCAAACTCCCAGATCAGAGACTATTAAGAATAAACAAACTTGTCTGAGAAATCCTCAAATATGGCAAACCTAATTACTTTAAAAACGATTTCAAATTTGTTTCTGAAGGCAGACAGAACAATGTCTCTCATACTAGAACCGGGGATAATATGCTTAAGATACCGAACCACCGTACTACAATCTATACTAAATCATTTGTTGTAAGTGCTTGTCGGGCTTGGAACGCACTTCCTAATTACATAAGGTGCATTGAGAGTCGAGCGGGCTTCACCTCGTCATTGAAGATGTATCTTTTGTAGGGAATGACTGCATCTTTTCACCATAGAGCACATGCATGACAACCATCATCTTTCATTTTGTAAATAATATCCCATCTGTATTGTTCAGAAAATATTTAAAAAAAACACAATTCCAATTATGTTTAATAACTTCTAACTTTTTCAATTTGTAATAAAATTTTATTCTATTATTATTACCAATTATATAGTCTCGCAGTTCGAAGTTATCAAGGATAAGTTTGAATGGACGAATTTTTGTCCATACTTCGCCCTTATTACGTAAATGCTTCACAAAAATGTTATTGTTAATATCCAAACTTTTTGTCATTTTCTTATCTATTGTGTTGTTAATAATATTCTTTTTAATCAGTCACAATTATATTTTGTAAATTTACGTAAATAAAGTAATTTTATCTTATCTTTATCACTACTGTTGCTCAGATTGGGTCTTTTGCTTTCGACGGCCTTCAAGAGTCTACTAGAACACTTTACTGAAATTTCTAAAAATTGCAAGTATGAATGACAAACAATATAAAAGGGATCTCCTCATCTGTGCTGAGTCAGTTTGTCATTTGCTCTTCAACGTACGTGTCCGGGTGGCAGTAATACAGACCGTGTGTTTACGTTTCCAGGGACAGTCTATACAGACAGTGTGATAGTGTTTATTATCCAGTGCAGTTGATTGACAGAGTATATTATCCAATGTATACTAACAGTGAATATAGACATTGTGTTGTACGCATATCAAGTGCTCGTGATCAGACTGTTTTGTTAGTGATTAACTGTTCCTATTGACATTTCTTTATACTTCATTGTACAGTTTATTTAATTATCGATCGGCCTATCCATAATTAGTAATTAATTTTTGTACATAGATACCGGAAATTCATAATTAGCTGAACATTATCGATCTGTTTTTCATTTCTTGTGATTAGTGCGTGTTATAAGAGTAATTAGTGTAAATAAAGGACGAGTGTAAATTTCAAGTGTTGCCAGCATTATTGTAGTTATAGAACCCATAATAATATCAATTTGAATTTATCAGTAGGCTAATACTTTATATATTGCCTAATACTTGTTAGATCTCTGTTAACAATAATCATGTAGGCTTCTTTTTTTATAAAATCAGACTAAAAGCCTAATTTTAGTAAATTAATTTCGTTGTTTTTTTTTCATTTCCTGAAATAAATTGTGTTCTTTCTTTTTTATTTCTCCATTTACAAAACGACGATGTTGAGAGTGAAAAATGGGAGCTAGCTAGTCAACACTTGCACGCTGTAAACTTGAATAATTACACTTACAAAATTGACCATTTGTTACAGTGCCCAAAACAACTGTTGAAAACCACCGTATTTAATTTGTAGGTAGACCCGTCATTATTAGAGATAAAAATATTTATTACCGATGACTTAAACAATGATAGGCCTACAGCAGTTCAGGTTTAGGTCGGTCGACATGAGTTAATCTTAGCATTAGTTATTCTACGACATTTATTAGTTATTCTGAGTTATCTCAAATCATTTAGTCGCTTTGCTTTCCAAGTACATAAGATCACGCGTGAACGAAAATAAATCTTCCAGCTTTCTCCGTCACGAACTGTCTCTTAAATCGTGAAACTATTGTTTCCCCGAGGGGTCCTTGTCCTTGGGCAGCTAAATGCTTCAACTAATGTCAAGTACTAGCTATTTTCTACCTCCACATTCATTTACATTATGAGGACAAAAATAGTAACGGCATTTAAAAAGATAAATTACCTTTCGTTTCTAATTGCTCCCCAGAGAAAAAAGTGAAAATTCACGGTTTCATTTTGACTTGAGTTGATATGGGGAAAGAAGGGCGGTCTCTGGAGTATTGTTATGTTCCTATCCGCTATTGCTTTCAAGTCCCAAAAGAGTTGTCGAAGTCAAAATTAAAAAGCAGGGGCTACCAGATTTAGAATAGTACTTGAACAAGTTCTATATTATGTCCTAATACAAGGAATACAGTTCAAGAAGTTCTATAGTAGCCTATTTATCGAGCCTATTTATCTATTTAGCCTATTTATATATTTATAACTCATAAAAAAGTTTAATTTGATGTGGAAATAACTAAAATGAAGGTTTTCATTATTATCATCTGCCTATAGAGAATATTAGGTCCTATCAACTTCAAAATAAGAGTGATTCCAATTCAAAATAGTTCATAAGAAAGTTTAATTTCATGTTTAAATAACTAAAACTAAGATTATTATTATTATTATTATTATTATTATTATTATTATTATTATTATTATTATTATTATTATTATTATTATTATTATTATTATTATTATTATTATTAATCGTCACCTTCCTATAGAAAATATTACTACCAACTTCAAAAAAAAAAAAAAAAAAAAGGAGTAAGTAGGCTTTCAAAAAGTAGTTTGCTCTCACTAGTTGACCAGTTCTCGGTAACAGATGAGTAGAAAAGGAGTTCAGGTGAGTCAATTTTAATTGCAAGTCCATCGCATCAATATCTTTCGGATGTTAAATACTTTCCTCTCTTTGACGAAAATTCCATTAGGTATTAGATCAAGACTATATTTATCTAATCTGCTTGAAGCATCACCCCCGAACCAATCAATCAAAAAATGAATACTAACAAAAATTCAGTTTACTAGAAGCATAAAAAGTCAAATGAATTATAACTCAATCAACCATGCTTGCTACCATTAGACAGGTAACATCATAATGCTTGTAGCTTCAAAATTATAATGCAGTTACTCAATAAATTAAGCTTTGTTTTTATAGTGGTTCAAAATATACTTGACTTGTAGTAGACTGTAATTAAAAATATTAATTCTTCCACAGATGATTGATTAGTTTCGTAAACTTTGGATGAAACGTGATAAAGAAATTGTTGTTAACCATTTTTGTTAAACATTGACAAATCGGAGGGTTTCGAGGCCCTAATGGATAGAATAAATTTTGAAGATTTGACCAATAAAATTGACAAATCATTATTTTTTCTGTCATTTGAGCGCTGAGAATCAGTTTGATTTCAAAATCAAACTTTCATAAATATCGTTCATCAACAAAAATATCTAATTCAGTTTGAATGGTAAAATTAAAACCCTTTGAATATGGATAGGAAACAGAGTTAAAAAGATTGGAATGAATGGAAACAGTGCATTGAGAACAAAACAATTTTCTGTCTGGCATGAAATTAATCATCAATGAAGAATGTAACAGATGCATTGGTATTGATGAAGCCTACTTTATCAATGTGTTATGAACCAAGAAATCGTTGGAAAAATATCTCAAAAGATCCTTGGAGGTCATCACTTAAAAGTTTGAAAAGCGAATCAATCAATGTAAAAATGTAATTATGGTGGAAATTTTTTGTATGCATCGATCTTTGAAAAATAATTTATTGCATTCTTTTCTGATAAATCATTCTCATAAAATGTTCTGTAATATGTGATACTATTGTTTCATATTAATTGTTTATGCAGTACTTATTCATTATGTAGTAGCCGTTTCACGCATTATCAAAGAAATGAACCTCTTCAGCTTGAGCCAGATAGGCTCTTAGTGGGCAGTATACATATTCAAAGTTTTCTTTATGCTCATAAACATCAGTCAATGTACTACTTATATTATTGAAGTTTAAGTTGATAAATATTTAAGCACGAGAATAATTCTATAATAAAAAAATAATACTGTAGTACTGTAGTTTTCATATAACGTGGCAGCAGAATGTTGGGTTAAGATATAGCATGTTCCATCTGCTACACGCTGCCAAGTTATATGAATACTACTATAGATTAATGAATGAATAGTCCATGAATGATAAAATGATTGTTAAAATTGATAGCAATAGTAAAATTAGATTAGTTATATGCATTCACTCATTTTTCAAAGAGCTTGAACACCTGAACTGAATTTGTATGTTAACGAAAAATAATATTCAAAGATATGATGTTATTCGTTCTTTAAATTGTAATAGATCTATTGATTATTTATTATTTTCAATTTCAATTATATTATCCTACAATTATATAGATTCTTGACTGGATGAATAAATAACTTGAGAGTATAATTTCTACAAAAATTTGTATACCACCACGCCGACACCATATACACCAATATACTGTAATATAATACAAGAACCAGAACCAAGAATTCTATTTAGTATAATGTGAGCTTTATTTTGAACTAGTCCAATAACATAACATTCAATTGTCAATCGTCATATCAATGCTTTTATAAATCGAGATTTATTTGAACCCATCAATTTATATTTTCAGAAATGTGCAGTTTTTTTTAAGTGAATTCAGTTATTTCTGTATTATAATATTGATTGATATGTAAGCGCTCATCAGATAACTTTGTAGATAACTTTATATTAGATATTGTAGATAACTTTTCAGGTATCGTGAAGCTTTGAAAGAACAACTTCTTATTCAAAAACCTCTACATCGAGTAGCAATACATGTATACCTTAGAATAAATGAAGAAGCAGCTGCTAATCATATTCAAAGCAAATAACACAACTCAATGAACAGTCTAGCGAACATAAATTGTCATCAGCTCCAATAATCATTTGCATAGAGATAATTTATTTAGGAGCATGATGGCTAGAAGAATATTAAGATATTAACCTCCACTTCTGGAAGTAATCAGTCTTCCTACAACCAATGGCTATGGATGAACGGTTAAGAAAGAGATAATATCGTGAGAGAGAGAGTGTGTGTGTGAGGGAGAGAAAGAAGAGAGGGAGTGAGAGAGAGAGCCAGATCGAGAGAGAGAGTGTTAGAGAGAGATTGGGTTTGAAAGAGAGAGAGAAAAGGCCTAGTTGTGTTCTAGGCCTAACAACAACTCATAAAGTTAGCAAAGAAAAAATAATTGTTTTGAAATAAAAATTGATTACTCTTCAATTTTCTAATGAATATTTCCGAATACGTATCTCTTTCATTAAATCCAAGAGCATACAACAGCATTTTGAATAGTAATCGAAATTGATTTTGAAGTTGGAAGGTGAATTAATAGCTGTATATGAGGTTTCTCCCTTATTTCGACACGTTAAAAGCCTTGTTAGTATTCTTCGTGAGTCCCGATTACTAAATCACAGAAGATGCTGTTCGTTAGATCTTAGATGAAAAGAAAGGAGAAAATCTCGGGACGGACGCTATCTAGGATTGGGACGGACCTTATAGAAGTTGAAATTTACGATTGACACGTCGATAGAAGACGTTACTTCTTTTATTTCTCTTTCTCCACAAATACCTTTTCCTTTTCCAAATTAAAAATTGATTTCTCTATCTCTCTTGCTCTAACTATTTGATGAAATGATAAATAAATAAATATTATCTGTCATAGGCCACCAGACACTGTACAAAGACTACACACCGATCATGGCTCATGCAGAGTTTTAATAATTAAAATTATTGTAGATTTCATATGAGTTGCATTCTTTTCAGAAAATAATCCCATAGCCCGTAGCCTTATCAACTTACTTCTGAAGAAAAGCATTACCGCAGCATTGAAAATATTGTGCTCCAGAGTCCGGTTTGGCAGAGAGCTAAGATTTTTGAAGAAATTATATTCTATATTTGCCTTTTTCACAATATTGTTTCAAGAGAATCAGTGATAGAGTTTTATTATACTGGTATGTATTGAAATAATGTACAGTATTACGGTTGGAATGATGTAGGCTATTACGGAAATTGATATTACAATATTATAGTTTAATAATAATGGCAGATAATTTGTCTAAAAAAAAAATAACAACCAGACTTACTGCTGTGTTTTGATTGGCTAGCTCCTCCCATTGTAACAAGAGGCTGTGCCAAAACTCAGTCAAATAACCAATCATAGCGTTCTACGTTCTACATAGCCTGCCAGGAACTCCCACTCTATTAGCCAATAGTATCACACCGGAAAGATTAAGTTAATATATCTGCATCTGAGTATGCCTATAAATGTATCATAAGCATATTTTGCTTTTTTTCATTTATAAAATCATAAATTCTGATTACTTGTTTACCTGCCACCATTGTATATGTTTCTTTCAAACAACCTGTGTTTATTATTCACATGTATTATTATTATATTTGAATGATTGATTTTAGGCCTTGATATAATGCTGATTATAATAAATAGTTATATCTTGCATTTAGAATAGTTTAATTGCCAAAATTAGTATCTTGGTTTCTATAACATTTAGGCCTGTACTAGATGAAAAGATAGTTGAACAGGGAAAGGTACTGTAAAGTTATTCCTCAGCTATCAAAGATTTCAAGAAAAAATAGAAAGTTTAGAAATCACTCCTATTTAGGTTGTAATTGTACAAGTTGAAGTATTGTAGTTTTTTTAATAGATATTGAGAATACTTTAATTGCCGAAGTATCTTGGTTTCTATTATAAATGTGGCTGTGACAACCACGTGTATCACTCATTACTCTATTTCTCAATAATTATAATATTATAATTATAAATTTATAATAATATAATTATAATTTTTGGAACAAACATCATTTTAATATTCTATCAAACAGGTAGAAGCTAAGAGAAAATTAATATTTTCAAACTTTTTGTTCAGCACAATCGATTTTAGGTTTCCGACGACCAGAAAGAGTATAGTCATCTCCAGAGGATGCTTCCGTATCAAAATTTCATCTACGTGCTATGGAAAGTGAACAGTATTCAGGCTGCACCTTTTAATGCGCTGGAATAGTCGTTTAATAACCATAATTTGTGACGAACGCCTCATTTCTTACCCATCAAAAGATTCAATCTTTTTAAATTTTTTTCTGGGCCATTACAACGCATTCAACGCGTTTCATCACGTCTACACTAAAGACTGGTCATAACTATTATCATTAAACGCCTCTTCTAGTAGTCAGCTAGGCTACCTACCAACTACAAAAAAATCGAAAAATTTCAGTAGTTTGATGTAGACTGTAGGATAGTACAGGGACTAGCTTACCTTACTAAGCTTTGAATTCCCTTGCCACAACTCACCTCTTCCGAAGACTATTCATGTCTTCGTTGTCTGTCATTGCAGCTTTCCTATTGACTTGACCCTTCCCAAGATTAATAATCTTGGTTTACGGTCGGAAACTTTGTGAGAATTTATGACCTATACTATTATATTCAAATCCAAACACTGCATGTACCATTGTTGTCTAGTTATTCCAACATTCTTGATAGGCGACAAAGAAATTTAACATACAAACATAATGTTACAAACTTTAAAACCCTGCTAGAATTATGATTCTTCATTGACATAACGTAGAGGTAATGTTCTCCTTGTTATTTAAAGCTAGTATGAGTATTTGAAGGGTTACAATTCAGATAATCTAAGTAATAAACTGATACTAAGTATCCAACGACATGACGAATTTACATGAAATAATTATTATTTGTTTTATAGGCCTATGGTCCAATCTATGATTTTTAAACATAATAATTAATTCCCGATTCACAGAAAATAAACATCAGCAGTTCTTTTTGCATTTCTTCTTCTTCTTTTTCTTGATTCGCAGATCTAATATAGCAGCAGTCCTTTATATTTTCCCATTGTTTTGTTTTTCAATTTGACGACATAAAATTTACGAATTTAAGAATTTTTTCATGCAATCTAAGAGAGGCTAGAGCTGAGGCGTCAAATTGAAGTAATAAATAAGATGGCCATTCGGCCATCCAGGATGGCCGAATGGTGGGAGGAGGTACAATAAAATAATAATTAAATAGAGGTCCCAAGGGCTGTCCCTCAGAATTTTTTTGAAAAAAAAACAACCCCTCTAAAATCATATTTCAAGTGATTCTGAACTCATGTTTAATAAAAAACCTTAAATTCATTCTTTTAACGGCTATCACCCTGCTTCAGAAATCCGGGATGGATAAATTCTTATTAGATGATAGGTTTAGAGAGGGAGGACTTGTTCAAAGGTGGGCTCTGGCTATGGTCAACCTGAAGGCCCTGACAGGTCGAATAATTTTTCGAGTTCTCGATCTGTGTTACAGATCTGGCAAAGAAGCAAGGTTATTCCGTTTCTTGAGAACTCGAAAAATGTGGGGTATGACGTGTTTCAGTTCAATACATTGAGTAACCAATATCATTGATAGCTGATCAAGATGTAGTCGAATCCATGATATGCAAAAACTTTATTTTTGTACCGTACTTAAAAAAGTAGGCTACTAATAAAGCTAAAATTTGCAAGTTAAGGATAATTCTGAACAGAGTGATGTCATAACTTTTCTATTTTTCTAATTTGAGTGAGTTGGCAAAGAAGAGCAAAAGGCAAAGGATTGCAGTAGCACCCCCAAATGTGAGACTTTGTAAATCAAGATCACCTGGAAATTCCGGACAAACTTTATAAAGACTTGATTTGATAAAAAATAACTATTTGTCATTTTCAGACAAGTTACCAAAATCAGTAGAACTCAATTGCACGTACATAACTCTATTGTTTTTAAAGTTTGAAGAGAACTACAGCATTCATTTTCTACAGTTTATTTTGATAATGGTTCTTCTCCATCCCCTTTAACTTACTACTTTTTTCTCTATTTCCTCCAAGCACATCAACATTTTGCTGACATTTCTCTTGTCTTTGTCTTCTAGGCCTCTAGGCTAAAAAACCCAATTTAAATATAGTGTCTAGACATTGTTCAGTTTCTGCTCTAATAAGTTCATGTTTTACCCGTTGACACCTCCAGCCACGGTGTCTCAACTTACTAATAGATTAATTTCTTCTGCTCACGTTCCCTTATAAACTATTTTATCGGGCATTGTTGCCATTGCAACATTTTAAACTAGCATACGGCTTTTCTATTGAATCAAAGTTGGGAAAATTAAAAAAGCTGAATTCAGTCCTGTATCACAATATAGTCGTACACAACACAAGAGTGGAATGATCGTCATACTATAATGTTTATTTTCACTTGAATTTATGAATTATTTATATACAATTTAACCTTGTTATATATGAAAATGTCAAATATTTTAAAATATTTATCTGAATTGACTGAAGTGACAAGTATCTTATAATCCTAAATTACTTCAAGAAGTTTTGTCAAAGGTTTCCTATACCCTCAACTCTCAATTACTTTATTAATGCTGAATTCCTCAAATTAAAGTACTATCAATTTTTACTGAAGACTTTCGCAATGGCGGATATTGACAACAGCATTGAATAGCTGATGGAAATCGATGAACTCTACTGCATAAAAATATTTTGTCACCGCCGGGAATCGAACCATGGACCTCCCAATTTCGGAAGAAATTGATTACTGACCCAGAAGGGTCACTGTCGTCTGGTGGTTTAGACGCCTGACCGGCAATTGTGAGGTCCATGGTTCGATTCCTGGCGGTGACTAAATATGTTTGTGCAGTAGCGTTCATTGACTTCTATTTGCTATTCAATGCTGTTTCAATATCAGCCATTGCGTAAGTCTTCAGTATAATTCGAAATCTTTCTTTGAGGAATTCGAAATCAATAAAGTATGATGTTGAAGATCCATCTTGTTTCCACTAATATGTAATATAAACTTTAAAAAACCACTTTTAAATGGAAATTAACTCACGTTATGGCGTGACGGCCGTTACGCTCTGTTGTCTAGAGCATCATCAGACGACCCACAGTACACTACGATACCTTAAGTCAGTGAGTTAATTTCCATTTAAAAGTGTTTTTTTTAAGTTTATATTACAATAAAGTATGTTCTGCATGTTTGACAATTTGCAAAATTTACAGTACCTTCAAATCCAACTAGCCTCAATAACTGATACTGATCACAATAAATTGAACTGAATGTTTTTTAAAGACCAACAAACCTAGCATATTTTCATGTAATATTCATGCGTTGTGGAATTTTCTTCACAATCATTGACAATCTAATAAACTAGTTTTCGAATGAATTTCAACTCAGCTATTGATTCATTTATTTCCATACTGAGATAAACATAGTTTTATCCACATTCGAAGTTTGCATGTTCCATCTCATGACTCTCATGACGTGTACCTTTCTAAGTCATGAGTTGATGACCTACCCACTCTCTCCGAAAATGTGAGTGCATAATGGATAATACTCTCGAAATAGTGCTAAATCAGTCCAGTGCTAAATCAGTCTCTTCAAACTTCATTCTGGTTAGGGTTGTGAACTTGGCCGGATATAAATATGTGTCAACAATGATCCTTCTATTCTCATTCAACCTCCTGTTCATTCATGAATGTGCTACTGTAATATGTAATCTCGCAGTCACAGTTCCACTCACTCATTCACTAGCCACGATATTCAAAGTGGTCCGAACAAGTAGTAATGATATCCTTCAAAATTTCTGAAAAAATAATGTTTATAACGCAATTACACTATTTGTGTTACTAAAACAACTTTCGACAATACTGATACTGTACTCCCTTTTTATCTATTTATTACGGGATAAACTAATTCTAGCATCATAGGGTAAACTAATTTTCGCACATACAGAACCATTATTACAAGGCAATCAGAATGTTTTACATTCAACTGAAACCGGAGATTTTTAGTTATGGAGAGGAATCAATCAACCCTTGAATCAAAAGCCGAATAATCATTTCCGGTTCTATAATTTTCGTCAAAAGTTTGAAAGCATAACGTTTAAGTGATAGAAACATACATTTTCAAACGAAATTGAATAGACAATTAGAATTGGTTAAAATGGTATGTGATATTTCTAAATGTGTAAGATTTCCTAACTGATTTCAAAGTAACACTGGTTAGCTATTAAATACTACCAACTGTGATAACATTGAAAATGTATATTTATTACAAATGTTGCAACATGTAAAAGTACCATAGTGAGTTATATATAGGCTAATCCATATCGGCATTCATTATTGAGATTACAATTTATAGAAAGGATATGAAAGACTGGTTTTAAAGGTAATTTAATTTGGAATCCCTCACTTTAAAACCACTAAATCTTAGTATAATTACGTTTGTACAATCTTACTTATTTTATCGAAAAATGTAGCCTACTCTCTCTACATTCTTTAGTGGTTTCTGAAAGGTCAATTAGGGAAGAAGTTGTCACTTTAAGGTCATCAAACATTTGCCGTTGAACGTTATTATTTGAAATAACATATTTTCGACAACAACTGAACAACTGAAATAAGAGATAAGAAAGCCAAGGCTTGCGATCAATGCATTCATTGGCATCAAACTCAATTTAATTATTTTCATTGAGAAATACGTGCTACAATTTAAGACTACAAAAACTATCGTACAAATAATACTTTCCGGTTTATTTCCTACAACATATATTACATCCAATTTCCTTGAAACTGTAGTTGGCTTTCTTAATTTTATAATTATTCATTCGTTTTTATATACAATTTATTTTCGCTTTAGTATTTGTACGGTGAGAAAATATGAACGATTGCTGTGTTTGAATGAATTTATAACTTACATACTGAAACTCTGTCTTCAATGGATGTGTACTTTGTAACACTTTTGCTCAACAGTTCAAGTTCAGTACCGTTATTACCAGTTCGATTAAAGTAACATCTTTAAGCTATTGAAATGGATCCACTGTGAGGTTTGAAGGGTCCATTTTTTTTTTAGTCATATGATGACAGTCCCCATAAGTGTGAGACGTGTACGTTGGTAATGAGCTGAATGATGACAGAAAACAGCCAAAGCCAGCAAGAGTCTAATTAGAGACAAGCGTTCCAATTATAGTAATTGATTGCGCTACCTCGGCTAGTCAGTTCAGTTTCTAGTAACTACTAGGCCTACTTTGTCTAAAAGGTTGAAGAAGGAATAAGTATTTCCACTTATTTTGGAAATACCAACTTATAATTACACTAGTAGTAACATATAAAGTAGTACTCAAGTTTATCACATTGATAATACATTAAAAAACATTTATATTTTGACTATTTGGCCTGATTTTGAGCTCATGTTTTTACATTAGTTGATTTGAGGAGTGAGTACTTCAAGTAGTGGAAGCTTTGGAAAAAGAGAGAAACAAGCGTGAGAAGTATGAGAGAGGAACCAGAGTGTGACAGAGGAAGATCAGTGAGGATTTTAAAAGAAGGACTCAAGTATTTTATTCTTTAACGAGTAAAATGATAGGCTTGTGATGAGGAACAGGATGGAAAAAATCCTTTAGGTCTACATTCAATTTACATCCGAAGAGTAGACAAGACTAGTCTTTTATTTTCAAACCCCCTATCGGAGCGTCCAACTCCACGGGAGGTGATCAATTATAAAATGAACCTACGTAAACCTTTGTTTAGAACCGTCAAAAAAGCAGATAAGGATATGGAATGACATACTTAAGAAGACTGGTCCGAAAGTTTGGGAACTACTCTCCGATTTTTTGGGTTCTCAAGAGCATACCAGTCTTTTGGTAATCTGAATATCTAGATGATTGTAGGCATTTTCAGATTTGAAAATTTTTAATCTGTATATTATGGACAATTTTTAAAATTTCTCAATGGGTTGTTTACTGTGGGTGTGATGAATATGGAGAGAAGAATAAAATTATTATTATTGTTACGCAGCTTGTTATTATTATTATTACTGATTATTGTTAAAGCATTTCAATGATTATTGACAGTAAACAGGTTGTTCTTAAGCTATTTAGAATATTATGTTTTGTTTTGTGATGGGAGTTACATAAGAACCTCATGAAAACTACAGAACTAGAAATCAAACCTTCTACAAATCAAAACTTAAATCCAGGATCTAGGAGATTGATCATAACTTGACAAAGATAAGAATAACAATTAAAGCGAATGTGTAATTTCTCCGATTTTTCACACAGTTGTACTTTTCAAAGATACTACTAGTGAAGTCTAGTCTAGAAAATTAGAATTATTTGTATCTTATTAAAATTATGAAACACGAACATAATCATTATTAAAAATAATGCTGGAGAAACTTCTACTTGCTTTACCTTTCTACTTACATACAAGAGGATTTCATTTGAACGCGTCGTATTACCTGGAAAAAATAAGAGAAATCGCTAAATTTCATGATATCAATGTCATAAATTAAAAATGATTAAAATTACTGTTGTAAAACAATTCTCATTTTTCGTTCACAATTTTGGTGAGGTAGTTAGTTTCTTGTACTCAAGTCTACTACTACAATATTACCAAGCACAGTAGTTTTCAATTTTTAATACCACTAAGGTAGTACCTCAGTAACCTATATCAGATTTTCTAGATCTTGGGATATATTTCAAATAGAACTTTATGCCATGTGAATGCGAATTAAAAATTAAAAATAGGAGGAGTGCTTTAGAAATCTGAATGAAAATTTATTTTACACTCTCATAGCAATTGAATTCTACAATTTGTAAAGATCTGCTAGATGATTTCTATTAAAAATATAATATTGTTAAAATCTGTAGCAGAACGTATTACATTATTATCGTTAATCAAATAGAACTCACTATAAGTAAGGACGAATGATTTTCTAAGTTCGTTCTTCGAGCATTCTACATTGTAACTTACTTCACAGATACTACTTATCCATCCATCATTCTTCTCAACAACTTCCATTCTCTCTAAACGAAAGGATTGTCTGTCACTGTTAGCCTTTCCAAATCTCCAACTCTTTTCACTTATCTCAGGTACATCAACAAACAAATGTCAACTACAATCGTGCATGACATGGAACTACTAGCCTAGCTACGCTCTCTCCTGAACAATCTCCGCTTAATTCAAGAGCTGCTTTCATCGTATCCCATAAACAAATCGTGTTCCCAGCGGCCTTTCATATGTCACATCATTTGGTCCATTACACACGCCCATAGGGTTCAAGTAGATAACGGATCGTGTCAGGACCACATTCGAGTAAACAGTAGATCAGACTAGACAGAAGTCCCGGACTTTTATTTTCAATATAATAGTCAACAGTACTGGTGAAAAGCAAGGAAAGCACGTACAGTCACACCGTACTCTGCTCACGCCTGTTCATTATTATGGGAGTAAGCTTTGTTTATTGCACAATCCATTCATGTGAAGAGCATGTGGAGCCCTATACTTAAGTCCAACTTCAACCCAAATTGAAGTCACTATATTTGTTGGGGACAGCGGATGATTGAGTATCTAATAACGTACTTGAGGCTTCTTCAACTCAAGGAAAACTTTAAAATTTTGAGTATCCCCCAGGGTAGAAACAGGAATACGAGTCTGAAAGTTGATGGTAACTTTTTGGAGTCAAGGGTAGTCTCAAGACAGGTCTCATGGCCCTCCCAATACCAGAAATTTACTGCAGAAGGGTTAAAAAGGAGGGGAAATTTCACAAAAAAAGGTCAACAAAATCCCATTTGTGATCCCTACAAACTCCTGTTTGGAGAGTTCGTCAAAAAACAAAAACGGAGAAGTACAATTTGCTGCAGACTAGAACTGTGCAAAAGAATTGCAAAGAATGTATAACAGGCGCTCACCATGAGCGTCTCTTTAAGAATAAATTTACTCTTCAAGAATACTAGTACTCTCAAGTATTAATCCTGGGGAAAACTGATAAAGAATATTGTATTTTCAACACACGTTGTATAGCCACGAGTAACCTCAGTTAACGAAGCAGTGCCGTTTTTTTTTTAAACTACTAAACGAATCAAAATATAGAATTGAAATTTGGTATGGACACTACAATTTAGATTATATGATTTCAAACTGGTCATTATAGTTTCTACAACTCTCTTATTAGCATTAGTCCAACTCTTTCAATCTTGCCAACTTTATCTTTCCAACCTTTTCAGATCAGTTGAATGATTTTGATGGGGTATTGAAACCGTTGTAATTGGCAGTTTTCTAGAGTCTTCTAGAGTTTTCTAAAGAATAAGGAAAAGTGTTTAGAGGTGGAACATATTTTGGCTTATTCATTTTTCAAACATTCCTTTCTTTCGAAAAATTCTTCTTGCAAACCTTGAACGAGGCAGTGACGATTCATAGCCAATGTCCATTGTTCTCAACGATTTTTCCCTTTGAAAAATTGCATTTCATATCGTTGAAAAGAATTCATGTCTATTGACAAGTAAAATTTTCAAGAATTTTTTCAATCGTCAGGTCGTTGGCCTCTTCTACAGCGGATGCTGCAGCCTACAGTGCAGTCTGCTGCACTTGAATTTGCCAGTGGGCGACAATGCAAGGACACCACTCTTAAAATGTCTGTAGAACTATAAATATAGCAACTAGTTGTGGGCTGCAGAAACCACGAAAGCGTCTATACTGATATTCTAATAAGCAGAGAACTGATTTATCAAAATGAGTTGCGAGCCTATTTAGTGTCTGTTTCGACTTTTATATAAATTTATTATAGGCGCACGTTCCCCCATTCTCTGCTTTATACATTTTTACACCTATTCCACCTATACACTATACACCTTTTATATCCCTTCTGTTTATCAGTAGCTTTTTTCACGTAAATTGGTTTGCTAAGTTCGCTCGAGACTCTTGCAGCGTTAATATTGCATTTTAAAGAAAACAAGTACCTACAATTAGTTTAATGATTTTTCTGAAATCCATGCTTACTTTACTTGTATGTAGGCTTCGATTGAATTAGAGAAAAAACTAATAATTTCAAAGATTTTCCACAATTAATAGTAATAATTAATATTATACACATTAGTATGCATTAGTATGTGCATTAGTATGCACATTATATTTGTAAGCTATGCAAAAATAGAAATGTAGGCCTATTACAGCTTATAACTATTTACTACATCGCCATTGTAGATTGTAGATTATAAACAGATTGATTGTAAATAGATTGTAAGCATTTCATGAAGATTGATTTGCTTGAGTAGACTTTTTCAGCTTTAATTGAAGAAAAACATCACAATTACAACGATTTTTTATCAATTAGTGGTTATTATACTTGTTTGTAGTGTAGTGTCTAGTGTGTAGACGTGTTATAACTATATAATCATCGTAGATCCTAACAGATAGTATAAAGGCTATAATAATTACTATGGATTTTCATGCATGAATACATATTTTTTCTTGCTATTAATGACTATGAAACATGTGCCTGGATAATGAGGTGAATGATGTTGCGAATGGAAGACGTATAGTTTTAGGTGGGATTCTAACCAACCGGTAAGTGACAGTGAAGCGAATAACTTCGTGTTACAACTGGATGAAGCAAAAAATGGTCTGACCTTTCCGTGGGTAATGAGTTGGATTATGGTGATTGATGAGTTGGACCTACATTTTTAGTTGGGTTCCGAGCCACAGGGAAGTGATTTTACAGTAGTAATACTTCCAACTTCCAAGGGCAGTCCCGAGCCCTCTTGACTGAACATTACGATCGCCCTGAAACAGCGAGCAGTCAATCACTTTTTTAATGATAGAATAACATTCCTTAGGCTCTTTATAGGAAAATAAACCAATTTTTTATGATTCATTTTTAATTTTTTAAATGTTGTACCAAAAAAAAACAACATAATAGGCTAAGTTTCCTGAAAATCAAATATTGTAACCAATTACTGTATTACTAGATACATACGTTAATAATTTCCAAATTTTCATTTCAAACTATCAATTGTGTTGGAGGCTTCCAAATAACGGATTTTGACAACACACACTAACAATTCTGCAAAAATTCAATGAATACTGTAAAACAAAAATCATACCACCACCACCGTGATCCGAGTCTTTCTCTTCCCCAGAGACTTTTCTCCACCTTTAAAAAACCTATCTGATAATCGCAAGACCATTGCTTCAAAGATGAGAGACGGTCATAATGAGAGCCGGAGTTTTGATAGCTGCAGAGGTTGCATCGCAAGTTCTCGTATTTTGTAACATGACATCCAAGGACGTTGGTTGTATGTGTGAGTGTGTGACCATGAAACTACAACAGCAGTCTTGTTCACATCTGTTTACAGTAGCCTCCAGTCTCCCTTTTCTAGTCTTCTAGCTGGAGCTCCAAGTTCCAAGTCATAAACTTGTTGGAGGGACTAAGTGCAATACACTGACAAGCAGTTAAGAGCTCTCTAAACACTCACTCAGCACTATGCTCGTGTGAATATGATTTGAAGGAGAGACAAGGGAAACACGTGTAGAGCAATAAAAATCACTTTACATAATATAGGCTTCTGTTGATACATGCAGGTTGTTCCTTTTCAAACTTACATACTGTAGTTTTCATATAACTTGGCAGCAGTATGTTGGGTTCAGTTATAGCAAGTCCCATCTGCTACACGCTGCCAAGTTATATGAATACTACAGTCTACAGTACTTATTTCAAGACGTACAGTTTACAAACCTCATAGTTTGAAGAGGCTCAGATGGAAAGGAATACGGAGCTGTGCACTTTGAGCCTTCGCGGTATGTTTTCGTTTTTATTTTGTAGTATTTCCACAGTAATTTTTCAACACTACCTGAAAAAACTTCCCTAGCGGTAACTAATGAGCAAAAAAATACTTTTTTTCAAATACTGCTGATAAAACTCATGAAATCGCTTAAAGCTTCACTCCAAAATGCTATTAACCACTTAGTTATGCTTATGAAATAGCATAGATTGCTTGATAAAACGGATGTTTCAATCTATACTTATTTTAATCTGAAGTGTGTAGTAACTTTAACAATTGTTAGTAGATCAATTTTAATGATAGATTTTTAAGTTTACCAGCGTACAAACTCAGCTCTGGGCGGTCAATGAGTTAATTAAAAGTCGAACATGCTAAGATGGAAGGTCGAAGTTGGAGACTTTCGATTTGCTCCCAATGATTGAATTAATTAACAGATTGAAAGCACGTGCCCCAATAGTCATGCCTGATACGCTTAGTGGGAGGGTTCTCTCCAGCTCACTCTCTCCCACTGACTCTCACTCATTTTCACTCGCTCTCTAAATCTCTCTCACTCTCTCTCCTCTCTCTCTCTCTCTCTTTCTACCACTAACTCTCTTAACAATCGAGATGTCAGTGTGCCTCTTTAATTGAACCGCGTTCGCATAATTCTCGAATAAATCAAGCCGAACTGAACATTCAAGAAATAAAACAATTTATTATTTAAGTTAGTCCTGAAATAACACAGGAAAGATAATGCGGCAATAAATGGCGCTCGAGAATTTAGCAGTCGACTTCTCAATTGTTCGTTACCGTAATTATTGTCATCTAGAATCCGATTAACTGGCAAAGATAAGTTGCACAAAATAATCACCAAGCGCACTTTTAATTGGAGAAGACTCTCTCCAAACTGTTTTTAGTTTCAATTACTGGAGCTCCACTCTTAATAAAAAAAGGTCCAGAACTTTTGGCATCGCGATAACTATAGTGAATCGCCTATCCTGCTGATTACACAAAAAACAGTTAAGCAAATAAAGGCTATTTGGATTCCATTCACTCTCAGAATTTGTGAAATCAAATTGGATAGCGTGCGCAATCTTGAATGGTCTAAAACAAACACTGTGAAAGTGTGAATTGCCATCGTTAAAAGGTTTTACTTCAGAGCCAGGGTTCAACCTTAAAACGTGAGAGCCAGAAGTGTCAAGACATTCTAAATCTCAATTTTAATCTTAAACAGCTTTAAACATATCAATTTTAAACAGCTTTATTACAGCTTTCCAATATCTCTCCACTGGAAATGAAATGAATGAAGTTACAATAACTGGACCAAAAGTATTAGATTAGATTACTTTATTCATGATAAATTTACAACTTTTTTCAAATGTATGCTTACATACAATATTTTAACATCACATAGAAAGTAGACCTGGTTGATACTATTTACAATTTGTTGAAAATATTAACAGTGATCTAATATGGGTAGAACTAACCAAATGAAATTCTAAGTGATGCATTTATATGAAAAGGCGAAGTTTGGACAAAATTCGTCCATTCGAGCACTTAACTTTAAGAACATTCTAAAATTTAGCAAAATATTGAGTTAATTTAATTGACTTCAGATTGTAGTGAGATATTACATTGAGAATTGCTAATTTAGATGATGAGAATGTATCATAAATTGTTTTTAATAATAAAAATGGGACTAAAAAGTAAGATTTGAGAAAAAGATTAGCAAAAAATGATTGAAATAAAAATTCATATAGAATGATTATGAAGATGATATGAATGTTGATGAGAGAAGATGGGGTGAAATTTAATTAGAAATAATGTTTTTGTACAAGTCTTCTTAATGTATTGAGGTGAGTGTTGAATTGTGTTTCCAGTATGCTATAGATTACAACAGTGACGTATTATTTACAAAGTTAATGGATATTTTTGAGATTGGTATTTCTAGATTTTAATGTCATGCAACTGCTCTAGGGTTGGACAAACGCAGTAATTTTCTCCATAAGGTACTTCCTTAACGAAATAAAGACCGCTCGACTCTCAATTCACCTAACGAAGTTAGGAAGTGCGTTCAAGCACGACAGGCACCTACAACAAATGATTTTGTATAAATTAATGGTCGCACGATGATTTGGTATCCTTTGGTATTTGGTATCTAGAGTATTGTAACCTGTTCTGGTGTGCGAAACATCATTCATCCTGCCTTCAGACACGAATTTGAAATCATTCTTCAAATAGTTTGGTTTATCATATTATATTTAAGGACACAGTTTACGTAATTTTTTTTAATTTTTAAAACTCAGGGTACGATTTTCAAAGAAGAGCACATATAAAAAATAATCAATTTGTTGTTTTTGTATAAATATGTTACACATTCAAAGATGTGAAATTCTAGAAATAATCTCATTCAAATAATTCTTCAATTCTATATTAAAAACTTCATGAAGTTGCAGTGGTGCAATAGATCATGGTCTTATTTATGTAGTTTATTCATCTAGGCTGAATTTAAAAACATGTAAAGAAACGATAGACTCTAAGCCAAAAACTGCTTCTATTACAAAATTTTAGTTTATTTCCGATTGACTGCTATTCCTGCGGATTCGATTCTCAATTCTACCAGGCATCTTTGCATCATCGATTCACCTTATTGATAAGTCTTAGACTCATGTGGATATCATCTAAAAAGGGGTCTTGTTTATTCTCTCTATTTCAAAAACTACAACATTCAAAACTTTCATTGGATATTCCAAAAAATTCTCAAAAATTCGTTTTTTAACCTTTATCTAGCCATTTATCTTTTTAACTGTGCTGAAAATTAGATTAGTCATAAGTGATTGACTGCACGGAAACAGTTTAAGAAATTAATTTATGAGAACAGAAAACGTTTATTCAGGCTCTACTGGAGAAAAAACAGTAGAAAAAAATTCACGTCCTCTGGATTAACCTTTTTATTCCGAAATTGACGTTTTTACCTCCTGTAATGACTAGTTTCAATCTTTCAATAATGTAGTTGAACTTTTGTAAAACAAAGTCAATTATCAAGCCAAAAAATCGCTCTAAAGCTCAAGTCATATTGCCAAGACTGATCAATCGTCTTGCCAGTAATCATGTCAAGGGAAACCATAAAAATTCTTTATGCAGAGGATTTTATTATTTTGAAGTTCGTTTTAAAGGAGTTTGACTGTATTCTTATTATAAACAGTCTTTTAAGCTTAGCACTCAAATTAGAGTGAATTATTATTGACGATTCATAGGCCTGATTATTGGAAATCTTATTTCACAAACCTATTCGAAATAAACCGTATATTCCAAGTAAAATCCGCTAACCATCATATTTCTTAAAATAGACTAAGCAATTTCGAAGGGACCCAATTCATGAGTGCTTTAATTAATGACTTAATATTGGAACTAGGCCATGGAAGGGTCCGATCGCCTTGAGAATCCCCATTTTCCAATCATCCAGATTCCTTCTTCCTCGTTAATTACTGCTCTTCCATCCAACTTATCTCAATTTCCAAAGCCACGTCGATGATTCCACTATATCAATAGAGATGTCTGTTCTTTATTACCGTGCCTGTTGCCGCAAGAAGCTACTCCTGTCTGGTCGGCATGATATAGACTCAGCACTCAAAATTCAATTACGGCCGGCCTATAAAAAAATTCATTCCTCATTCTTTGCCCTATCAACACGTAACAAACTTTCTACTTGCCGCCTTTCAAAATAGAAATTTTTTTATTCCAGGTATTTAGCCTATAGCAAGGGCTATGCAAGTGTAATAAATCTCCCCTTCCCTTCCGCTCGACCTGTCATCCTTTTTTTGTTGGTAGGCCTATTATCATTTTGTTGGAAATTTCAGTTACTAACCCTCTCCCATGATCTCTTCAAATAAATTATATTTTCATAGGCTTTCGCTTTACTAGCATTTATAAAAAAGTATGTAGAGAATGAGAAACCTGGAAATTCCAAATTTAAAAAATATTCAGTTAATGAGGGTCGGAAAAGTAAAAAAGACAGTAAGTATGATGTTGAAAATCCATCTTGTTTCCACTAATATATAATAAAAACTTAAAAAACACTTTCAAGTGGAAATTATAACTCACGTTATGGCGTGACGACCGTTTCACTCTGTTGTCAAGAGCATCGTCACACAGTAAGACCCAAGACATTAAGTCTTGACACAGAGGAAGAAATAAAGTCAGAAAAATGGAGAATAATAGAGCGAGTAACAGCCTTTTATGAACATTCCTATAATGATCGGAATGAGAAAAAACAATAAATAAATCGAATTTCTGGATAAAAAAATTGTTCTACATAAAAAACGTTCTAGAAAAGTATACTGAGAGAAATACAGCATATTAATTATCAAATTCACATAGATTCTCAAATGAATTCACCCAAAGTCAGCACGTAAAGTATTTTGTTATTTGGAAGCTTGTTATACAAGTTTTTTATTATGAGTTAATTGAGTTTCATTGTATTCATATTGGCCTGTAATCATATTTCTTGTCTTGACACCCTGAAGAGGATATACAGAAAAATAAGTGGACGTCACTATAATAAGCAGTACAGTTAAGAGCCTAGATCCTAGATGATAGCCCACACTTGTAACGGATATTACACGCTATGAGTGTAAAATGGAGAGATGATCACACTGCTAACAATGCTTGCATGAAACAATGAGGTTACATCGTCTGAACATGCATAATTTTGCAGTAATAGCCTATGATGGTCTCATGGTCTGAAAAAATAGCTGAGAGAGAAGCCAAAGCAAAGCTAGTTTCATCTCAAGATCAAACATGGTAAGCTCTACAACTACATAAATTTTAATTGCATTCAATTTCATAAGAATAGACTACAAATCTTGAAATTAAGAGAGTTTTTCTATTGTAGGGGTTTCTGTCTCCTTTAATGGAGTTTGGTTACACTTCTTACATTTTTATAACTATAGTAATAATCGCTCTTGATTAAGACATTTTTAAATAAATGCCAATTATTGAATAATATTACCCAAGGTATTTAGAAGACATGGTAGTGCTCAACAGCATGGTGCTAAAAGGCAACTGTAGCAAGCTACAGTCAGCTGATGCAGTGACGTCATCCGAGTCTCTTTTCACGATTTCGTCTATCATTTACATGCTTAATTATTGTAACATGTAACATGTTTCATTGTAACATGTTAAATTTAAATGTGAAACCGATAAGTATTTTTCTCAAAATATATATATTTTTCAAGAGACTTAAACGTCTCCTATGGTTTATGGTATAATCTACGGCATTTTTGACACGATCAAACAATTTATTATCAAATTTAGAGCACTCAATAATGTTATAGCATGTACATCACATGAAGGACAGTACTTCTCAAGTATTTAAAAGTTATTCTATTCGTCTTTGAACTCACTTCAATTGATATTCAAGTACTGTGAAAGATGAAATATATCTAATTTTTAAAGAAAATTAATTGGAGAAATAGATATGCGATTCCAATAAGCACATAATAATTAGTTGAAGGTCAATTATTATTTGATTAAGGTTAATTGAATATTTTATTTCTAATCAGTTTCCATAAAAAATGAATATTTAATCTTTCACAGTACTTAATAACTATTAGTTAAAGTGAGTTTAAAGACGAATAAAATAACTCGAATACCCGAGAAGTAGGCCTACTATCATGTGGTGTGCATGCTATAACATTATTAAGTGCTCTAAATTTTATAATTGTTTGATAGTATCAAAAATACCGTAGATTATACCATAGGGTCAAGTTCCTTCAAAAGCACATATATTTTGAGAAAAATGCTTATAAAGTTATGCAATTTAGCATGTAAAAGATAGGCGAAATCGTGAAAAGAGAATGACGTCACTGCATCAGGGTACTGACAGGGCTCGTCAGAAGAGCGGAGATGCGCGTGAACACCTTGATATTGCCTAAATATTGTGTAATATTATTGTAGTACAGTAGAGCTACTAAAATACCTAGAAGTTATAGGATAGGTAAGGTATTCAATCTAGGGTATTACAAGGTAAATCATAATAATTGATTTTAATATCCTATGAATCTTAGAGTTTATTTTAAGCTCAGTTGAGATTAGCTTGACATTATGTAATAATATCATTAAAGGATTAAAGTAGTATTACCTATACGTATAGTTAAGCTATTCAATTTCCCGCAAGTTTATTATTGCAAGCTTTAACATAATAATTAATGACGATTTCTTGATGAATCATAGAACTCATTTCACAGCCAATTTAGAATATCCTAAAACTCTGGAGAAAAACCTGCTCTGCTTTAGAAACTTTGAATAATTTTTATAATACAGTATCGATAACATTTTATTATCGATTGGGAACAGCACGTGTAATTGCTATTGATATGGCGAAAATTTTACGATTTTGTTTACACATCGATGACCTACACTCAATCTCACAATATTCATTTCATCATCTTGTATTCGTCAATTCTCGAGACAGTGTGACAATTTTAATAGATTTTCGCAATATTAAAACGCACAGACATAAATCAAAACGCTAAAAATTTCCACATTTCAAGTAGTATAAGCTACTATAATTTTTCATTAGTAGCCTTATGATTGACAATTGGGTTCATCGATGTCTGTTCATGCAGTTTTTATTGATTTTGGTTTAAAAAAAATAATAAAAGTTGATAAAATTCACTACCGATATCACAATACTACTCTTGAAGTTTATACCGTAGCAATGTAGCAGATTGAAAAGAAAGCCTTCTCACGGAAACGGATGACCAATGTAATAGGATCCTGAGAAAAATTAAAAGTTCAAAAGGATAATGGCATTAATTCATATTATCTCTTGCTCATAGTGCGGAGCCCACCTAAAATTGTAGGTGAACCATGTTTCCCATAACGTGGCTTAGATGGAGAGTTGGAATAGCCGTTAATGGCATTAGGTTTCCCTACAAATAAAATTCATACGCTCATTATATTTTTATTATAATTTTAATAGATTTCTATATGTCGTATAAAAGTTTTCAAAGTGGGAGGCGGTAAGTATAGAAGTATTTTTTAGGCTTCCTGTCTTTTTATTTGCGAGTATTCAGCTTTTTTTACTAATTGTTATTTATATAAAGATGATGATTGTTATAGTTTCAAGAAAGTCAACGCAGACTTTATGATTTATATAATTCTATATGTTGTATAGATCAACGAGATCAATCTCTCAGGCAGGGTAAAACTTTGCAAATTTTTATTTTTTAATTGGTTATCACAGTGTCATTTGTTGTCATTTATATAAAATATTATACACATAATATGCAATTGATTAAATATGTTGTCATTTACAATAAATAATAAACACATAGGCCTAATACCCAATTGATAGAATAAAACTTCATAAAAACAACGTTTTTTAGTGTTTGAAAAAATTTTTTTTTTGCTGAAGCTATTCTAGCACCTAGCCTGAGACTGCTATTTTATTTTTTCCTAAATAAATGTTTTTTAGTGATTGAAATAAATATAAGCACAGTTCAACCAAAGACAATTATAATTATATTACATTATAATTATTGTCTTTGGTTCAACCAATCAGTACAGCACATGCTCAACTCTAAATTTCAGCAAGTAGTCAGCATTAAATTTGCTGGCTCTACTTTAGAGCAATCTTGTTTTCTTGTTTTCGTTGTTATAACTTGTTTCTTGTGTGAACTAACGCGGGTTTAATAATTTCCCCATCAAAAATTTCTACAACAATAACCGAATACTACAGTACTGTAATACACAAGCCTCTTATAGACTAGTTTCCTGGTACAATATTAAACTATTCACTTCAAGTCTTCTGCCTCACATCGAATTACTTTGCATTTATACAAGATCAAGACAGAGTTGTCTCATATTGATATTCAGGTCTAATACTTTCACCAATTGTTTGTCAAATTATTTTTGAAAGCATAGGGATGGCTACGTGAGGGTACGTTCAAATCAAATTATTATGAATTCAAGTCATCGATTTGTAAATTTCAGCCAATGCAATTGTAGTGTAAATTTGTTGGTTTGGGGAGTAAGCTGAGGTAAATCCAAGAATTTAATTGAGGTTGGGGATAAACACTTTTAAGAAGGACTTCACCTTATATATAATCTCTTATTAGATTTTTTGAAGTTTGAGAATTAAGAAAAAAATTCATTCCTAAATCTGCTCTCGGTTTGTCTCTATAGGGGGTCTACTAGGGCTGAAGCTTCCATTATGCATCTTTCTATATTACAATGAACTTATTGCAAGTGTTTTGTCCATACACTTGTTTCTTCCATCTAGATACGTGATTGTAGAATGACAGTTATAGGCTACGTAACAGTATAACGTAATTACGTGATTTAGACAATAACAGTATAAATGGAGATTAAAGGTCCATAATAATTACAGTAATAGGCTATATTTTAAGATGCGTAATAAAAAATATTTTTATTGTATGCTGAACAAATTGCATTTTAAAAATTCAATGCATAGTAATATTCGCCTGTATTCATATTGACAATGACAGTGATAACTTCCGACAACTATCATTAATTTATTGTTATCATCGAGTTGCACTGGTGCAAAGTTTAAAACTGTGACATGACATTCGACTATAATAAATGTCGTCCTCAAAGCGATCTTGTCACACTCATTTTTTAGTGGAGAACTAGAATAATACGAAATTTGTAATATAAGAATTCATCGGTGATTTTCAAACAAGAATACGGAATTTCACACGAAAATACTGTTAATTGATGTTGTTCCGTTCGAGGATTCAAACCAAAGAAGAACGAAGTGCCAAAACAAAATTAATTTTATTTTGAAAAACACGTTCATTGTACTGTATTCAACAATTTCTGTCTATTCTATTCAATAAATTTTAATACGACAGATATAGGTTACTTCTACGTATATTTTATAATAACTACAATAGCTGTGTTGAATTTTTTTATATTATTATTTAAAGATGGATATTGAAATTGGAAAGTAGATTTACGGCTCACGGGGGACATGAACAGTATCAGGAAAAGAAACGGAACGAGTGGTAAACAGAAATCAGGAGCAGCAACACGAAAAAGAAAGGAGCACCGATTTCGAAACATTAGATTTCAATATAATTTTAGTAAAAACATTTTAGCCTAACTATCAAGGAACAAATTTTTTATAGTGTATTTCATTGGTAGAGATTGTTAATGACGGGGGTTCAGAATGAAGTCATGAATAGTATCTGAGGTACGGTAGTATATTCGGATGTGTGATCGTGTTTCTATGACTTGATGTTATAAGCGTTATTATCACTTACCCGGTAGTTCGGAGCCCATCTAAAATTGTTAGGTCCACAGTGTTCTCCACTACGTCTATTATATATGCGTGGGGTCAATTATTCACCATCACAAGTCGTAAGTTGAAAGGTTAAAAGATTAATCAGTATAGTTGATAGTTAAAACAAACTATCCAATTACTTTCAATACTAAAATGGAAGTAGGACAATCAGATCACAGCAGGCTTCTCATAATATTTGTATTGAAGCTTACCACAAATCTTACCAGTTACTAGGGCTACTCCTCATAGTAATGCTCAATTATGCATAGCATTTCCCTGGCAGTAGTAATTTGTTCAATAAAATAAACTTTCTTTCAATATAATCTTTTCCTTTGCTTTTTATCTCAAGCCAAACTTACTTACGACTTACGATCCTTATACTTTTTAATTGAAGTTCTGGAGTAGCTTACAGTGGTCAGATTATAGGCTTCGTTGATTGACAGCCGGGTCAAAGTCTAGTGACCCAATCAGCTCAATATGCTTTATAGGCCCCATAATGTAATGGAGAAGACTATTAATAGAAGCGTCTTGCACACTCACTCTCATGGATTTTATTAAACGCCACTGAATGGCAAACCAACTTTTTGAATTGGCATTAAGGTTCTCCTAATAAAAGTAGTTCTATCAGACCTTGTACAATAGTATAAGAATTTAATCAAAAAGACTATATTTATATACTGTAATGCATATACGCCGTAATGAGTATATTGTACTGTTAGGCCCAACAATGAATGACAATGATTAGACTAGAAGACCTTCTTATGTCAGACTAGAAGTGTAGACCACATGTTGGGATTTAGAGTGGGGTTAAGACCTACTGATCAGACTTTTTTATAAGCCTAGGAGGGTTGTGCTCTTAGGCCCAACAATGAATGACAAATATTTTGTATTGTCTCAATTTGGCCAATTGTGTGAGGTAGCCAATTTTATAAAATATCATAAAAATACCTTTCTGATGACTAATCAATGTGAAAAAGTGAAAAATTTATTATTTCTTTTTAAAAAGCAGTTTTTAAAAAAATATTTTGCAATTAGGCCGCTTTTTCACACAACGCGTCGATCGACGCATCGTCGTGTCCCAATAATGAGTTGGACAATAATCTTTAAATAGTGCAATTATCAACAATTGCTAAATATATATATATATATATATATCTGTCTAAATCAATATTTATATATCTGTCTAATCAAATATTTGTCTAAATCTATATATAATTATGTCTGCAAAATTTTGTACTATATTTATTATTTTTGTATATATTGATAGCTGATTGATTGATAATTAAATTGATAATAAAACTCCAATTGAAATTGATTGGAATGATATAAATAAAATAAATTAAAATCAATCTTTCATCGACCCTGATTCTGACTAATTATCTGGTTCATAAAACATAGTATCAATATTCATCATAATAATCATTGGTCATCATGATATAAATCCATTAGCTCCAGACGCCACTTCTTCATTTTCAAGTTACAGAATAAACCACTTACCTTGTGAATGTTTAATAATTTAGATTAATTTGCCCCAGCTTAACTCAGCGGCTATATTTCATGACCAGACAATTGTCACAGGATTCGACCAACTCTCAATACACACAAGTAGTACTGTCTTTCCCACCCATATGACATATCACTATGAGTGAAAGGACAGAGTTATCTTGAGTCATCTTGAGTTATCTTGGGTCATCAGAGCATGAGAGGCTGACGCTATAAAAATATAAATAACATGAGAAAAAGAACCTGGATACAAGGATCGCTTGAAATTAACAAGAACGAGTGTTTTCCTTTGGACTGTAATGTTATAATGATAAATAATATTTGAGACTTAGTACATAAGTAATGAATGTGACAAAATGTTTCTTCAATCATCATAATTTTGATGATTTTCATAATAACTTAAATTGTTAATAAAGTAACGAGTAATTAATAAATTACTCATATGAGTTGAGTGAGTTATCATATGAGTCATCTTGAGTTATCTTAAGTCATCTTGAGATATCTTGAGTTATCTTGAGTCATCTTTAGTTATCTTAAGTCATCTTGAGATATCTTGAGTTATCTTGAGTCATCTTGAGTTATCTTGAGTCATCAGAGCATGAGAGGCTGACGCTATAAAAATATAAATAACATGAAAAAAAGAACCTGGCGTGATTTTAGCGACGCACTAACGGTGGAATAAGACGATAGACGTTGGGTCGCCGCTCCAGTCTGCTCCCTGCATATCGCCGTCCTCCGACAGACCTCCTCCGCAGCCGCCGCCAGGAATTCACACCGCGCGATTCATTTTACGAATAATTCTGAATTAATTATATGCACTAATACTTCAATTTAACTTATCTATTTCGACTTTGGGATTGTCTGCAGCACCCGACCGGACCTTGAGCACCGAGCGGTGGAACTCTCGAGGGGTTACGTATTATCTAGCCAGTGATGTTCATCATTGTAGATCTAATTGACGACTGTCTCAGGTCCACTTTGTCACCCTAGAAGAAATCTTTCTCCCTTCTATATCAGAGTGTCCGAATTGTCCCTGCCGCTTTCCTATTGGTTGAATTCAAAGGGTTGATAACTTTCTCTTCCCACTACACCCCCGACCGCTGATGCATCCTCTCACTTTGATTGGACGTTTATGACTCTAGTGAATGTAATTGTCTATTACTTCTTGTGGTGTTACAATATCTGTCTACATTCCGAATTCAGAATATCCTTCTATATCAGTAGCTAACGATCGCTGGTTTGCCGATCACTGCGATAGAATATTGCACATTGGTTGATATTGTAGCTCCTCATAAATACTTTTCATTTAAAAAGGCAACTGAAAGTTTCGGTTTAATGTCTAATTTTATGATACACTACTTCAAAGTTCTATTCATCAAGCACCGTACCAAATATTTATTGGAAACTCAAGTATTTTGGAACCTAATCCGCCTCAGTACCTAAGAACCTAAAATCCGCCACTGTACACGAATAGATAATCACAACTTCAATCTCAACACTATTTGATATTCGATAGCTCGATTGTTATCACCTACATCAAAATCAAAATAAGAAATCTCAATACAATATTCGACTCGAAGAATTTCAATACATTTTCCATATCAGTCTGGCACACGCCTTCAGAAAGTTCGTCCTCCACATGGTTTAACGACCTGATATTATTCTTTTAAATTGTTCATTTTAAGAAGTCATAGATGACAGGCCTCGTCAATATAGATGGTACAAACCATCAACGTCCGCTTTAGTGTTAGTAAGATTAATGACAACCTATTCTGTTAATCCCCATCATTGCATTCTAACATATCAATGATAGAATATCAGCATCTATTAGAAAATAGACCGATTCGATTGTAGAAAAAAATACATGGAGAACTGTAGACCTACTGTCTATTCTGAAAATACAATAATTGAATTCAATACTATTTTCACGTATTAAAACTATCAATGATGAGTGAAGCGAGTCGAAACAGGGGCCTCCCTGCAAAAACATTCAGGGGAACTGTATTGGCCCCAACTGCAGCCTTAAAACCATGGGGCCCTCCCATGCCTCGAGCATTATCGCCGTTACTCAGTCGGAGTATGGATGTGATTAGAAAAAGTTCTTTGATTAGATGCAATTGAACCCAAAAAAGATTTTTATATTGTCAACGATTTGGATTTTTCTGATCTTTCAATTCAAAATGAAAGCAATATAATCTAGGTTCACTGATTAGTTAGGTTTACAGGTTCACACTAATTAGATTAATTATATCTGCTGATTCACGGTCCTGTGTCTCTCTGCTGCAATCCTTGAACAACTATCCTCTCTTTGCATACGTAATCTTCCAATCTGTGGGTTTTCCTGAATTAGAAAATTTCCCCAATAAGAACAATATACTCGACAGGACTTGACTCTCCCAGTATCGGAGGTTCAACTCTAAATAATAGTCACATGGTGGACATCTGTGAAAGTCCTGGAATTATTATTATGACCTCAAGTACAATGCACATTGAAAGTTAGAGAGGTTCTGATGAATCTAAGCATTGGCTAAAATTTACAAAAGTATCATTCAACCACTTGTATTCAGTTTTTCATATTATGTAGTCAATAGAATAGATGAATGAATAAATAAATTAATCGGTAAATATAACGCTCAAAGGCCTAATAAGTGATCAAACTAAGTTTGAAAAAAGGAAGCCAAAAATGATCTATTGTTCCAATAATAGGAACTGTATTTCCTTTACTGTACTTGCTGGTAATTGGATTACTTACTTGGAAAATCAAATTTCCATGAATTTTTCAATGAATACAGTAATTCGTATTTTTCAATAATAACTTGATTGTTAGTGAGTTACAAGTAATTTGATTTTCGTACAAGAAACTAAAAATCATAACCTTGATTCTTCTTTGATTACCAGCATAACTAGAAATATCAACGAGAATCATTCAATTTGTTAACATTTTGATGCAGTTAAGGAAACAGAAGCGCAATGAAGAACAGCTAGCAAAACATGCAGGAATCGCTTGATATTTAAGTACACAATGCCAGGCGTGGCGTGGGGCCACACAGAAACTGACAGTAATTTGGTGTACTCCTATTGAAAATTCCTGTCTCACGGCTCATTTCACAATTTTCCATCAATGCCGATAATCACTAAATAGTCAGTCCCCAGGTGAACATCACAAATGACGATGATGATGATCGAACATAAACCGGTCCATGCCTACACATAACTATAAGTACATACTGAGTGCAACAGTTTAGTGAACAGCCTGCACCTTAAATATGAAAATTATAGGCCCAAACTTGCCTTCTAAACACAATTGCTTGCCTTCTCTTCCATGGGCTTAGCAACATGACCTTACAGCTATCATGCGTATTACATGGGTGTTCAAGGAAGAGTTCCAAAGCTTTTGTGAACATCCAGAAAATTGGAGAATACGAACTCACTAGAAAATTATATACTTTAAAGATAAAGAGCTTGAACCGAATTGTAAAATATGAACCGAGAAAGGATTAAAACCGTAGAAAGGTAGATTTCTCCCCCCCCCCACCCCCGAAATTTACAGGGACACAGAATTTGATTAAGATAAATCACTAAATATATAAATTTATAAAAGATATTTCAAAACAAATCTGTTGTCCTTGAAAAATGAAAAAGATTCACTTACTCCCCTATTTTTAATTGTGTTTGTATAATGGTGTAACCTTTTCACCTCCTTCAAAATGTTTGCTCACCCATGACTTTAGTGGTATGGATGAAAGATAATAATTGGATTATCAAAACTTTCTAGTTACACTGGTAATAAAAATCAAATTGAATGATTTGATTGAAAAGAATGATTTGATTTTTATTACCAGTGTAACTAGAAAGTTTTGATAATCCAATTATTATCTTTCATCCATATTTCAAATCCAATATAAGTATTGAAAATCTAGAATAACCAAATCAAATTTTTGGGAATGTCTCCATTAAGATCGAATATAGTTCTCAATGGTAGAGTCCTGGAGTAGGCATCTCATTCCAAGTATTTAGAATTTGATACAAAACATATATATGAGGAAGATTTGAATATGAAGATAAATAGATTCCAGGCCATACGTGGGACCATCAATAGAAATTTGAAAAGTAAAGCCCAAAAATATACAAAACTTAAATTTTATAAGATTATGGCCGTCTCTACTCTCATAAATGGCTCTGAAAACTGGATTCTGAGAAAGAACAAATGGAGCAGCTGAAATGAGGTTCTTGAGATCACTGATGGGATGCACCTGGGAGGATAGGCTTTATAATACTCAATAATAACTCAATATTTATATTCTCCTTACCCCAAAGAGTAAAATAAAATCAACAACACTGGTGAGAGCGTATTGAGAGTATGGTGATTGGTAAAATTCCTAGAGCAGCCATTTCTTACAAGCCAGAAGGGAAAAGGAGTATTGGTAGACCACGGAATAGATGGGAGAATGTTTGAAGTCGGAACAGGCAAAATTTCCTAATTCTTGAAATAAGATGACGACGACTAAATCAAATAACTTATAGTGTAAGTAGAAGTTAAAAAAAATTAATGGAAGTTTTGAATTCTTTGAGATATTACTACTCGGCTCCTTCATATTCTTCCAGATATCGAATAATTATGGAACTCTATCAGGTAGAATTATACCCAAAAACCTCCTTTAATCAGTTCTTAGCTATTACTTAATGGGCTACTTCTCAGCTTTTTTCTTGTAGATGATAATATTGTCCCTAAAAAGCGTCTCCCATCTGCTCTCAAAACTCAGGTTCTCATAGCTTCTTATACTTTCCAGATTCTTATTTAATAACACTAGAATCTTTGCGTATCCAAAAATATTAACCTCGTTCTATCTATTGTTCAGATTGAAAACATTATGCTTCCTTTGTTCAGAAGTCCCATTCTTTATTTGGGTAGGCGGATTTCAAATTATGTGCAATAATTTTTTGTGCAATATTGCATTGTTTTTCGTGTGATTTTATGGTCGTTTTATTTTTAAGCTATTGTTAAAAACTTATCAATAAAACCAGGCCTTGTGGAAAACATAAATCCTGTAAATTGAGATAACATTCATTGGCTCTTTTTGGGTAACTTTATCGAATGAGATTTTCTATCTAATTTTATAGAGTGCAGGGTGTACCTCAGGGTATATTCAGGGTATTTAACATATATTAATATTGAATGATTATGAGCTTTGTAAATCAAGCTTGTAACTAAAAAAAAAACATGGAAAAATGGGCCAATGTTTTATCACCTCAGCTCACGGTACCTATTCAAAACAGATGAGTAGACGCAATAGAAGTAATAACAAATATTCAAGTTTGAATATTCTTATAATTTTCATTATTTATTATTGTTATGGGCTATGATTCAAATTTTACACCACACATGTAAAACAATCAAGATCAAGTGAGAAGAATAGTTTGGTGGTCAAAACAGAGGGAAATATTTACAAGTGCATGGAATTTATGAATGAGGAAATATTCTACAAGGTAGAATATCGTCTGTCTAGGCAGCCTTATCAAATTTTTAATAAAATAACAAAATAGTTGAAAAATTATCAGCAGAACTTATCACGAGAAGAAATTATCGCATATATTTAAAAACCAGCAACAGCGTAGCTTGTATGAGCATTAAAAAACACGCCATTACTCATTAGGCTGTAGTATTTTCTTTTTTTAGCAAACATTTGTAAAGAGCAACAATTATTATTGACTCAAAACTAGTTTAATAGATGTAATTTGAAATTCGACTAGTGTAGGTCTTTCCAGCTGTTCTTGCCAACACTCAAAACATAACTTCAAAACCTAAATTTAGTCTACGTTTAAAAAAAAAAACTTTTCCTTTGAGTTATTTGGAAGATGTTAAAATTTTATCAAATTACTAATCGCTCACTAGATAATTAATTTCGACATTTTTCATGCTGTAAATTATTTATTTATTTATTTATAGACAGAATAACAATGAAGTGAAGATGAAACACACAAATTATGCTATATTGTCCGAAGCATTAAGCTTTTAAAAAAATGTATTCACTAAAATACTTTACCCCAAAAAAATAAAATGTTTTTTCTTCACTTAAAGGCTATCAATTTGAAAGTTCACTCGAAATGGAACACAATGGAAATGAAAACAGTTAAAAAGAGTTTATGCCGAAAGTCTCAACTAACGCGGTCATTGACAACTGCATTAAATAGCCAATGGAAATCTTTGAATGCCACAATTCTAACACTTTCTAAATTAGGCTTCTCGGATTGATTGTGCTGGCCGGTATGGCTAAAATCTCGAATGAATGCTGCTTCACAGAGGTTGTCAGTTTGGTCTAGTAGTTAAGACGCCTGACCGATAATTGGGAAAACCGTGGTTCGATTTCCGTCGCTGCCTTAGTAATTTTGTGTTGTGGCATTCATCCCAAACAGTTGTCAATGTTCGCAGCAGTGGAATTCATTTTCAGATAAAATAAACCGACGAACGTGCTTAACCGGAAAAAACTACACAGGAAATAATAACGTAGATCTATTGCAAAGGAATACCGTACTAAAAGGAAATAAAATCATGAAAATGAGTTTTCGGAGACAGGAAAAGGTGAAAGGAACTTAGAGGAGGGGAGTGGAAAGAATGGATAGAAATTATGAATCACAGGGAAATCAAAATCAAATCAATCTTAGAACTAGAACAGTAGAAATATATAAACATTTTTCCATTCTGTTCTTGGTATTTTCCCTTATCAAAAATAAATAAAGTAATTCCAGCTCAGGAGGAAAAAAGAATCTCTACAAATTATTATGCTTTAAATCGTAAGGATATTATGAAACCGCTAAAGACATCCAAATTGTAAACCGATTTGGCAATAGAGTGGAAAGAATGGAAAATCCAGCCCCGATTAATCGAGGTACTGACGACCTGTGTGTTTTGTTAAAGTAAACAACATATAGCACCAATTACACAGCTTTTCTATCATCAATAGATTAAAATAATGTGAGCTAAATAGAAACATATTTAATAACGTCTTACACACAATAAAATATGCAAATAAAAGCATGTTTGAGATTGTTTTATACATTATATTACAATGTATTTCTCACAACTTTGACCACGTTTCCATTCATTTCCTCATTTTACCAAGGCAGAGTCAGTATTATACGAGTTGCTCTCGGTCCACATTACCACGGTCAATCGAATACTGTATAGCCTATTCACTGTAAGACTGTTTTGCTTCTTGATATTTAAATGTGTGATGAGATGATGATGATGATGATGATGATGATGATGTATGAAGACCTGAATTAATAAGTAAAAATGTATGAAGGTTTCCATTCAAAAATAACTACGAAATATTGTGTGAAAACAGAATGACTAGATCCTTACCGGCAGATCAGCACTATTCAAATAGGCGAAAAGGCGTTTATTTCAAGAAAGACTTGAAAGTTAATTTATCTTGCTTAATTGATAAAATTTTGGTTTTTTTAGATAGAGAAATCTGATGTTCGTATAAGAAAGAGGGGAAAAGGATTATCATTAATAACTGACGAGAGATCTAACTAGACGACTAGAGAGTAGTTTTTATTGAACGCACCTTTATTATTTATATTATTAGTAAGAGTTCTCTACAAGCTATTAGTATTATAATATTTGTTTTAATTGATAGAACGTCATGTATACTCATGAAATATTCATTTAAATTGATACGGAACTTGATTGCAATGTCACACATCATTGAACAACCTTGCCTAGCCTCTTAGGGTGCTCCAATGAACACACCAAATCATTCTATTCATTGCGTTCATCTTACAGGACAATCCTTTTCATAATTGAAGTTTTAGGCCTATTGAGCTCATATTGCAATAAATAAAATTAGAATGACACTCTGGAGAAAAGCCCGAAAACTAGATTCATTCTGTTAGAAAATCAAGTTAATTTACATAGGATAGGATGAATCGTTCAATTTTTCAATTAAATTTATTCTGTGGAAATTTTACATGTACTGCAATAGCACTTATATTTATATATTTACATTTATTTAGATTGAAATAGAAAAAATCAGAAATGCTTGGAATATAGAAAGCAGTTCAGTCGGTTTCATGACTGTGATTATAAATGAATTTCAATGATTGCTTTATTCATTGTTGAATTCATCACATATTTATTCGATTTAAGAAATTGTAATTCCTGAGAACAGCCAATAATTGATGCATCTACTAACTAAACTCCACCTTTATCACATATAGCTTATGTTGTTTATGCTAAACAAAAGTTCTTCACTAAAAAAGTAGGTATGTATACAATCTATATGACTGCAAACCTTTTCTTCAAAATTTTAATTTTCAAACAAAATAATAATTCATGAAGACACCTTAATTTTATGAAAACTTACTGAGACTGAGGCGAGCTAAAGCTAAAGAATAATAAAATATGCTAATGCAACTGCAACCTGGAGTACGGATAGTTTTAACGATTTCCCACTAATGACAGTAAGTTATGACTTGTATCAAATCTTGAGATATTAAAGGAGAGTTCACTTAAAAATTTGTAGTTTCTTATGAAACAAACACCTGGACAAACAATTAGGCTAAACAGCAACAAATATTTACACCTTGAATTGTTTGATACATGGGTTACATCATGACTGAATCCAAAATGTCAGAAAATATTTGTAAAAATAGGCTCACAACTTCATTATCCCAGTATTTAGCATTCTAAATAAGAACAGGTTCACAACAAAGTACTTCCAATTGTAGCTGGTCGCTGGTGCAATATATTTAGTAGCCTAAGATTTTACTTGTTATTTTCAGACCCTTGGAGCTTGGACAAACCATTAAATTTTTAACTAAAACTTTTTTGAATATAAATATAATGAGATACGGTAATGATCTGTGCAAACGATGAAAACTCCGAAATTTATTAGTACTTGTGTGCTGGTTCTTAGTGGTACTACTGGTTTGCTAATGGTACAGTACTAAGAATATATTATAAAAGAATTCGCAAATAATTCTCCAGTTTCTCATGAAAATACAGGGCCCTTGGACAAACCCTTAAAATTTAACTTTGAATTTTCAAGCCCATCAAAACTTTAAAAATGAATAAAATACAGTACTAACCTGTGCACACGATGAGAACTTCGGCTAGCAGATTGCATCTCGGAGTACGACTGTCCATTGTCATGGTGTGATGGTGGTGGACTTCTCCGTTGCTTTCACGGTGGTGTCCGTGACCGTGTCCGCGACGTGAGCCCTGGCCGTGAGCGTGACGTGAGTGTGGCTGTGGACCGGCGGCTGCTGTCTGGCGAGAGCACTCCTGCAACAGCGGGCTACTTTCACACACTGAGCACTGACTGCTGTCAAAATCACCACCGAGAAGGCGGCATGCCGGCTACCCAACTCGCCCCTCCACAACATTCCCCTCCATCACCCTTCCATCTACTCATTCACCTCCTCAGCACTCATCTATAGTGCTATAGTGATTGCCTAATATAAATTGCGGCGTGCAAATTTGCACCCTCAAGTCATTCAATGCGGACTTCCGAGACTGCATTCTATCATCATCATCGATGGTTGTAAGTCAAATTGCTGTCAGCGACCATTCTTAGGAGGAGAGAGCAGGGCCGGCTCAAGGAAAAATATTTACGCGGGCAAGGAAATTTCAGTCGTCCCCTCCCCAGCAGGGGTCTACGAATAAACTATTTGATATATCAAAGGCCAAATACCTGTGATCGACTGACTCATCACCGTTTCTCAAAAACCACTTGACAGTTGAGGCCCTAGACGTGTGCTAAAAACAGTTTTTAAGATCACCAAGAATTGAAGTTTTTTGGAAACTAATAATAATAATAATAATAATAATAATAATAATAATAATAATAATAATAATAATAATAATAATAATTTATCTGGTTGTGAGTACAGCACTACCAGAGGAGTTTATTCACAATAAATTTAAAAAATTAAAATTTCAGAAAATAAATTAAAGTCTTAAATCTACAGTATTGCAGTTCTGAATTTTGTGGTTCCTACTATATAACTATGTGTCGGGATTCCACTATTTTGTCTATTTCTTTATAAGGTATTAGAACATGCAAAAAATATTACGATAGTTTTACAAAGTTACATGTTACTAATTTATTGAATATTAAATTGAGAAGTATAACAATTAATAATAATATTTTTAGACTACATGCTACTAGTTAGTAATTTAGATAAATTAGTTTTTTTGTAGACTACAGAAAAACAATTTATGACATTAATTAATTGTTCTTTGTGATTAATTCCATTATCCAACAACCAAATTTTTGTTTTCCTTTTAAATGTATTAACTGGAATTATTTCTTTGATGTCTATTGGCAGTTTATTGAAAATTCTTGGTCCTAAATACGTGACTGATCTCTGAGCAAATGATGTTGTCATCCTAGGAATTGAAAAGTCTATGTTTCTTCTGCGTGTACCATGTGGGTGGTCCAAGTTGGTGAAGAATTGTGGGTTTTTCTGAGTTATTTGCAAGCTATGTGAAAGAAACAAATGAAATTTGGTACCGTAGCCTGTACGTATTCGGTTGGTGAACCCAAATGCGTGCAATAGAAACTTTTTGAAAAAAAAAACACCAACACCACTGACAAAAAAATACATCACAATGACATACTTTAATCCACAATCAAACAGACTAGCAGAAATCTTCAAAAAAGCCGGCCACACCACCGCATTCAGAACAAAAACAAAATAAAAATTCACTTGCATCCAAAACCACACTGAACACAAATACGATCTCCCAGCGATCTACAAACTGAACTGCTCTGATTGTAACAAATTTTAGGCTACATAGGAAAAACAGGCCGCGTTTTCAAACAACGTTACAAAGAACATTTACAAGCCTTAAATACAAAAACCGAATAGACTTTTGCAGACCATCTCATTCAAAGTGGACACACTTGTACTGACATCACTACCAACCAACACATTCTACATATAAAATCTAAAGAACACGAACTCAACACCTTGGAACGTGTTGAAATTTGTAAACACACCACACACAATAAACAAAACATCCTCAATGTACAATTAAATTTTTAATCACACAAACCTTTTGACCACATTATATAAAACCCACAATTCTGCTAACAAAAAACCAACATCGCCGATCTAGGATGCCTTGAAGATGAGTTTCCATAGCTCGAAAACGTTCGGTCTAGAGAGTGAGTAAAATATTACTTATTCTTAATTAAAATTGACTGCAAGTCGTTCGTTGAATTCACCTAAAAAGTTAATACAATAGTAATTTGTAATTGGGAGTAATAAACCTCTATCGATAAAGTGAAGCGATATACATGGCTATTTACTTAAAAACGGGGATTCGGGGTAATTCAATTTTGAAAAATTAACTTACCTCTCTAAACCCACATTTCAAGTGATTCTGGGTATTAATTATTTTAATTTAACACTTCGACCCACGTTATGTGTCAAAGTCAATTCTATCTAGTTCTTATGCTGCTGTCAATGGGAGATCTGAACCTTACTTGAAACTTCCACTTTTCTATAATTATTTGATCCCTCACTGCTCCTGATTGCGGTAGTTCTGTAGTTCTACAGTTCTGTAGGCTTCTTGGAAATATCTTTTAAAAAAATTGAGGGGTAGGCTACTCCCTGAAAACATTTTTAAAATAAAATTCCTTCAAAACTACATTTTGAGCGTTTCCAGACATCTTCTTTGACTGTTGCCAAAAATTGTCTCACTAAGGCCTGCTAAAATTCCAAAAAGTGTTTGTCTCGGGTGGGGGGACATCAGCCCATATTTACGCCACTGGGACAAACTGTTGAAATTTACAAAAATTTTACACACATTATTCACAATTGAAAAACTATTCTGTGATCAGCCAAAATCTCTCAACAAAGTTTTGAGGATCCAGGGCCTGTAAAGTAGTGCTAATAAAACAGGTATACTTTTTGCCATAGTAATCCTCAGCCATGCATAGATAAGCTGCAGGTATCCACAAAACCCTTTCTGTACTAGCATTATTTTAAGACCAAGTACAGAAGTACACAATATTTGCAATAGAAAAGTGATTCTTTGTTAGGCATTGCTATCTCATTTTCCTCGTTTGTCAACAACTTTGAAAATTCTCCTTCATTTTCTTCTACTTTTAATTTTTCTCCTCATTTTTCCCCCCTTTTTTCCCGTTTTTCTTCTTTTATCATTTTCATCTCCCTCCTCCTACCAATTTCTATCATTTTACTTCTTGTTATCTCCTTTCCACTTCTTAACTGTTTTCTGTCATTTCCATTCCTTCCTTTTCTCTTTTCCTTCTTCTTCTGTGTTGGGGGGTGGGGAATTTCCCCTTCCCCACTGTGGATTCGCCACTGGAAGGGCCGTCACTCATAATTAACTTTAATATTATCCTCGTCAATTAATATGTGAAACGAATTCATGGGTACATAGAATCTAATCATTTCAGTTTTATTTAAAATACCGTAATTCAATGTTTTGTGAGGTTTCATCTCTTCTAAGATTTGATTTAAATAATTGTTATATAACTGATTTGACTTTTTATTATCATAGCTGACGACAAAATCTTAGTAACATATTTATGTACAGATTCAACGATCCTAAGCGTATTTTCTTCTTAGTTCTTTGGTAATTATAAGTACATAATTCATAATTTTATAAGTACCTAGTTCATAATTTTTAGTCCCTGATTAGTACGCCTTAGCTTTTTTGTAACAATTGACAAAATATTCATCAATCGGAAAAATACTACAAGGAAGCCAATCTTCCTGATAAATTATTATAAAACATAAAATTAAACTATACGATTTTGAAATGGCAATATATATCCTTATCCTTATTATTCAAATACAACTGATCGGGATGCTCTTACCAACTAAGCTATGAAGCTAAGCTAAACTAAGCTAAGCTCTGAATCGTAGCATCCATTTGATATTAGAGCCAACTGACTAATATTAATGGTGAAAATAATCCAAGGATATTACAATATTATTTACAATTGTTTAATCAATGTAGATGATGATGGCAGAGAGGAGTGGAAAGATTTTTGGATAATAGCATTCATCAAATGTTCACATTTCTATGTGTCACTGTTGTCAATATTCGTACACTAAAAGTCTTCAGTGCATTTGATAGAGTTAAATTAAGAATTCGAAATCCATTGCCATCTATTCAATCCATTACCATCATTGATTCAACAATATTGTTAATAATTTTTTTATATCCTTGGATTACTTCCTCCATTAATAGGAAATTAGCGGAAAAAGCTATTGGAATCAGCTATGTCAGTCAGAAGCACACATTTAACAAAGTTGATGAAATTGTTCTTTCGGATTAAATAGAAAGTTGTAAAAGATATCAATAAAGCATAAAATAGCCTCAAGACAGAAATAAATTATTCAATTTTTTTATTAATTTCAAATAAGTTCTGCATGTCGTCTAAGAGAAAATATCAAAAAAATATAATGAGAACAGCAATTGAGCAGACGAAATTACAAAAAATATAAGTAATAAATAGAATCATGGATGGTCATCTTATTCATTAAAATCAAATATCAATGTCATAGAATTTGCTTTCGTAATTAGAAAAATGCGTTATTGATATCTTATTATCTCATTAGTCATTATAAAAACGGATGTTGGTAGACAATGAACAAAACTTTTCTCTGTGAACTGAAGACTGCTAATTGAAGATCAATAATTTCATTAAGCAATGAAATAGTGGCTTTAAATTCTAAATCCCTTCCTGGACAGGTTTCTACCCAAGACTTTTAACCACGATAATCATGTAATAATTATTAAAATAGGTGAAAGTAAGTACTTCAGTTAGCATAATTCATTATTGATGCCTTTAGGAGATAAAGTGATGTGCTTACTGTCAATTCATACATTTTAATACTTTATTGATAACAGATTTTTAATAATCCGCCATACGTTTAACCTATCGAATTATAGCCTAGATAGCAATGTGAAAGTTGGCAGACATTGAACAAAAAATGTGAAAGATTCTCATAAAAGTTATACTTTCAATCCTAATCCACGACATTTCATCAGATCATTAATATTTTGTTATCGTGTGGAAAAAACAATGAACCACTTTATATCCGGACTGTAACTGGTACACCCGTATAGATTAATCTATATGAATTGACATATTTAAAATGGAATTTTGAAGAAATTGTGGGTTTCCCTTTGCAGTACTGGGAGTTATTTCTTACCTTTAAACTCGAGTTCCTTATCATCGTTTAGTTGGAGACTGACTGACAAACAAGTCGACAAATCAATTGTCGCCTCAGTGCTAAAACATACATGGCCTCGGAATAATCTAAATATTCTTGATCTAGTCAAAGCCGCAAAACCACTAAACTGTCGCTCGAAGTCAATGGAGTTCATCTGTCTCTTATATACTCATTTTTTTAGAGGATAGAGACATACAGGTCTGATTGATTGATTGGCTGCCTTTATTTATTTCCTAGGAGGGCGAAGTTAGGGCGCAGCCGGCCCTCTCTTACACTTAACCCTCCTATACAATTATGACTACTTTCTAAGACTTACAGCTAATTATATAAATTTCATTAGAAAGAGAAAAAAAAACAAAAAAAATTAAATAAATAAAAAAAACAAAATTTCTATTTGATAGTATAGAAAAAGAAACACAAATAATAAAACTTTGGAATGCTTCTAGATAAGAGAAAAAAAATTAGATGAAATGGACATTTTCACAAACTGGAAAATGCATGCCTACTCGCACCAAACACACACACACACACACACACACACAATCTAATGCCTCGATCGCCCTCCCTCAGCCACCTCAAGACCGGTCTGAGACCTGTGCGTTGGTAAAGAGAAATGAGTTGGATAATGTGATTAATGAGTTGGGTCTATAGTTTAAGGTGGTAATTGAAAAATCATAAATTCATGCAGTAGACTGAATTTTAATACTCATTTGAATTGAGTTACTTAATTTTCATTTTTTCCAATTGAACTAAAAATTTAAAAATAGTTTCATTGAACAGTTTTGAAACTTCTTATCAAAGATATAACAATTCCAAAAAAATTAATAGATCGAATAAAGTCGAAAATCATCTTTACAATAATAATTGAAAAAATGAAACTTCTAAAACATACATTTTCAATACTCCCAACTACTGAGCTATATGCAGATAAAAAAATAATAATTTCGTGTGAACTGGCTGGCTTGTGTCTGTTTTCACCTGAGTTCAGAGTTCCACAAGTTCAGGGACTCTGATGTGATAGAGTAGCCGGGACCGACAGTGTAAACGTGTCCTCCGAAACACGAGATTGGCCCGAGGAAAAATCTTTTGGTCAGTAGTGGGATCGAACCCGGGAACCTGGGGTTGGCACACCAGCATTGAACCAACTCGGTTATGGCCATCGATATAATAAGAAGTAGCCTAGTGTTCTTATATATCGATGGTTATGGCCACTCTTAACAGATAATATCATGCAGCCTATTTCTATTATATTCTTGAAAATAATTTAATGCAACGTATTTCAGTAGTCAGAGCCATGTTGTAACAGCTAAAAGGACTTAAAAATAGCATTAAGTTGCATTTGCTATCTTTCAAATGTTGTAATAATAGACAGGGAAGTAACAAACAATCTTAATACCTGTGCATTTGCCATAATGAGTGTTATAAATTATTCTTATCTTATTTTTGTTGAACTAGAAATTATTATATTCTATTTGCTGCTCTGCTTTAGTTGGTAAGTCTATTAGATAATTATTATCTTAATAATTATGAAACGATAGGTGTCAACTGTGGACCAAAGATTACTAGAAGGGAAGATTAAAGAGAGAAACTTTCTTGGCTATTTTTTTATTTATTAAAAGCTTTTTAGAGGAATAGGTGCATTATTTTCAATTCCCGTTCTCATTAATAATAATTAATAGACCAGAAACTTTATAGACTACCTAAAATTATCTGGTGATCTCATTTTCCAGCAATAAAAATATTTTTTAATTACATAGTTTCAATTACATAATCCGTAGATTAATCATAAAAATTGTAATGTATGGAATTGTCTCAATTTGGAATATATACTCCAATAAATAAATACCTTAAAGTGTATTGAAATATACTGCTCAATTGTCTGATATTTACCGCTACCGCTAATAAAAAAGTATCTATTTTATTGAAATTTGTATTCATAATGAAAGGCTCTGCCCTCTGTTAGTACTGTTATTTATTTTTGGATATCCCCTATATCATGATCAACATTTTTATCGTCATCTGCTCATAGGGAGGAATTATATAGTTGACTACCATGAATTACGTCCATTTCATCATAATATGTAAGAGGTGTGTGAGAAAAGTAATGAGACTGATTTTATACAATGTTATCCCCTTCAAAGTAAACCCGTGGGCAGCTATACACAGGTGGAGTCGTTGCTTCCACTCTTGGTAGCAGCGCTGGAAGTGTTTTAACTGGTGTTTAACTGGTCAGTCACAGTCTTTTGAATGTTCTCCAAAATTTCAATCACTGAATTTTTTACCTCAAAACGCACTACTGCGTTCCTCAACCTATTCGCCTGATTTGTGTGACTTTTTGCTTTCCTTCAAACTGAAACAGTAATTTTGGAACTGAGGAGAACATTCAAAAGACTGTGGCCGACCAGTTAGAGCCTCATTATACAGAGCCACTTTAGTCGCCGTCGCGCGTGACTTTTATTGTTAAATTACACTAGTTGGTTAAATTTATTTAAAAGATCAGCTGTTTCTGAGCCGAGGGCTCTAAAGTATGAGTTCGTATACGTTGACATTTTTGAGCTCGGTGAAATGCTCAACTGGTGTAATTTAGCCATAAAAGTTGCTTCGCGACGGCGACTAAACTAGCTATGTATAATAAGAATAAGGCTCTGTATGTATAAGAAGACATATTACCAGTTGAATACTTCCAGCGCTGCTACCAAGAGTGGGAACGACTCCGCCGGCGTATAGCTGCACAAGGGAACTACTTTGAAGAGAATAACATTGTCGTTTGAAAAGATAAAACTAAATTTAGTTAGTATAAAATCAGTCTCATTACTTTTCTCACACACCTTATAATTCGATTTGATTGATATAACTTGTCACTGTAAATTAAAATTGTAGATCAGATTCAACACTGAGAATTCAACACTTTTAGATATTATCATCTTGGCGATCTACTTCTAAAAACGTTCTATTTCATAAATCTGTTTTCACTTTTTAAATTGATGTTTGCATGGAATGCACTGAATTATTAGGTGCTTCATTCAGTTTCTGAACATTCTTTGGTATTATTGGAGCGTTGGGAGAGTGTTTATTATATTTATTAAATAAAATTTATTAAATAATGGTGTTTATATATTTTTATTATTGTTTAGTGCTTAATTCAATTCAAATAATAAGTTTATTCCGAAACATTCCTTATATACATACATATATATCACAGAGCTCATGGTAACGACATTGTACAAGATAATGATTGCAATACAATATACATTTGTACAGTACCACTAAAAAATAAACGAAATGATAATTCCTGTATAGCCATTGCTGTATATTCGTTTTTTGTAAAATGAAAATAAATTTGAAAATTCCATTTAAAATCACCAATTTTTAAAGTATCGAGCCCAAGTTGAAGAGGCCAAATAAAAGTAAGTCATATCTCCTATGAAATTTACATTTAAGTAATGTAAAATAACTAAAAACTAAAATTTACATACAAAATGCAAAATAAATAATACTTAGCATGAAGTATTTTTCAAATTTCGAATAAATGCAAATCGTGTACAAGAGGTGAAAATATTGCTCGCGTTAGTCAGTCAGTGACTTCAATTTTGCTTGAAAAACCACAGGATTGATATTTTGAATAAAGTGTAATACAGTAGGTCAAATAAATAAAACAAAATAATTTTATAATTCTGGCCCATACAAGTGTGAACCACGTTCACAATTTGCTTACCGAAAATTACTATTGAAAAAAATTATAATATAAATATTTAATAACTCACCTCCTTGCCAGATACATCAGTGACAGAGATTGTAAATACTGGATTGATATGAGAAATTTCTTCCAAATTAAGTTCCCTCATATTGAGATTTCCTGAAAAGGAATGAACACATTATTGATATAATGTTTTTCTTACTGGAATTTTCACAAGAGAAATTCATAAGATAGATCGTAATTTCTCAAACTATGAAAATTTGGTCAAAGATTTTAACTTTTCTCACCCGATGGTGTTCATTGAGGCAAAGCCTCTCAAGTTCCACTATTAGAAGTACATTATGATAGAAGTTCATCTTGTTTTAACTACAGGCTACTTGAATCATAATACATAAAATATAGTAAAACTCGATCTACTATCTATCGAACACCTGTTTCTCTCTAGAAAATACAAAACATTTTTGTAAGTAAAATTTAATGTAGGTAAGTATTTGTCACCAGCTTGGAAGTTCAGTAAAGCAACAAGATTTTCTGTAAGAATAATAAATTATGTGAGGGAAAAAAAGGAATTCGAGTTCGAAATTGATTGTTACGGTATATACCGGTATGGTATATGAAAATATGGAAATTCTCTCTATGGTATGGAAATTTGTTAAAAAAAAAAAACACATCGAGTCAGTAACTCACAATTTTATCATTAGCTAGATGACTGGAAGAATTGACAGACAATTAACCTGATAACAAATCAAAATTCATCAAAACAAAATCTTGATGGGGTGTTTAAGATCCAAAAGAAAGCAGTTAGGTGTATAGAAAAAGTAAATAGATTGGATTCATGTAGGCCGTTGTTCAAGAGACTTGGTCTCCTAACTGTACCCTGCTTATATGTGTATGAAGCTACTTTATATGTAAAACGAATAATATTAACCAAAATCTTGACGTACATGATTATAATACAAGAAGCCGAGGAGATTATCACTTGGTGAGTCACAATAGTAGCTTATTCAAACAAAAACCTAGTTATATTGGTAGGAAATTCTACAATAAGCTACCGCAGTTTTTAAAGAGTCTTGAAAATATAGAAATATTTAAAAAACAATTGAAAAAATATTTAGTTGATAAAGCTTTTTATAGTGTACAAGAGTTCCTTTCACATCAAAATTAAGCCTCACCTCAACTAATTGATATAGTAACTAATTATGGTATCTAGTGTATATGACTAATGTTAATCTGACTTGTCTTATTCTCCTTAACTGGAGTCTCCAGGACGTAATCTACAAAAAAAAAAAAATAACAATGGAAAAATCATGTCAACAATACATTTAGGTACGGTACCGGTATTCCGAAATTTCTTGTATGAGTATGAAGTTCTTACAATGTTCTTCATAATATTTATACTGGTGAACTGTAATCAGCACCTACATTATTCTCTATCACAGATATTTTATCTACTGAAAAAATGTATATACAAATTATTGCTTAATTTCGCATCTAACAAAAAGAACTTCAGAATCACATTTCACATTGACATAAAATAAATAAATAAATATTTTATTGCAGTAACAAATGAGCGCATCATATGCATCACAACGTCAAACTATAAAAACTAATAGAACTAGTAAATAATAAAAAATACACAAATGACATTGGAAATTTTTAAAGATTATAATCATCATCTTTTTTTTCTTTCCTAGAACCTATATACCATATTAATGTTAGTTATTCTTGTTAAAGTAAGTCATTCTTGTTCAAAATCAATCCGAAAAACGCATCTATTTTATAAATACAATTATTTGTTAATATTGTTTTCAATTTGCTCTTAAAACTGGCATTTCCTAACTGTTGAATAGAGGGAGGGAGAACATAAAATTTTATTGCCATATAATGAAATTTTTTGAGTTCTACTGTAATTGAACTTGATCAAACTTAGAGCAATCCCATTTCTTGCTCCAGAAGTATGATTTAAGCCCAAATCATCATATAAATGAACATTCTCTTTCATATACAGAAGGCTTTGGAAATGAACAGTGCTGGAACTGTCATTATGCCAAGACAGATGCATTTTCCTTTACAATGAGCTCGGGAAGGAAGTCCACAAATCAGTCTAATACTCATGTTTTTGCATTTTCAGTACGGTATCCTTATACGAGAGGACTTATGACCCCATAACAGAGTTCCTCGACTTGAGAGACTATGAATGTATGCAAAATAGACTTTCCTCAGCACCTGAGAACTCACACAGAGTCTCAATATGCGCATTAGAAATATCCCCTTGCTGATTTTTGATTGTATTTTCATTATGTTACTCTCCCAATCCAAACTCTTATCAATCATAAATAGTTATTTATGTATTAAGAGCGTGAAGCGCGACTTTATCGCTCGAGCCAAAACATTTACTGCGCGACGCGTAGCGGAGCACAGTAATTTTGCGAGAGCGATAAAGAAGCTTCACGCGCGAATTGCATACAATATTTTTCCTAAAACTGCAGTTCTGGATTCCAACACAATAAAAGCTTGTAGTTTGTAACATCACAGACCATGTGCGGATTTGGTTAGCGTACGCCATTGTTGAGGTTATGTGAATTTCACGGATTCCGTTATCCACCAATGAGAAGGCATCAAAATCAAAACAGAAGCGTAAAGAAAACAGCTGGCGAGCGTAAAGTACTTTACCGCTTGCTGAGCAGTAAAGAGGTATTTTACAATTAGTTTTCAGTACGTAAAGAACTACGTTACGAGCAGTTGCAGGAAAAAGCATTTACGGGTTGTTTTCTGGCTTCAGTACAATCACTTCTCATGTAATTTATTTCCAAATCTTGAATTTTGTCTTTATTAATACATAAAAGATTAGCAGTACACCAATCCTGGACAATTTCAGAAGTACGGTAGTATTCAATTTCCTCCTCAACATTTCTGCTAAGTCTGACTTGAAACAAATTTTAATATCTTCAACAAAAAGAAAACTCTCCACTGAAGGATCTGATATAACATTAGGCAAATCATTCACATAGATAATGAACAGGATTGGACCGAGAATTGAGCCCTCAGGTACACCATCCTTGACAGATTTGGTACCCTGACTCTTTTCCATCAGAAAAATACTTTTTGAAATGTACCAGTCAGATATGACTGCATCAATGACACAGTCCCCTCTTCGAACCCATAGAACTACTGTAACTTTTCTAATAAGAGAGAATGAGATACAGTATCAAATGTCTTTGATAAATAAGATAATCTTACATTCACATTAGTCTTACTATCTAAATTAAGAATACATTTGTTGATAAAACAGCTGCCCTAACAAATCGTGCAGTTGACCGTCCGTCAGTCCATCTGTGCTCTAGCTCTTGAAAGGGAGATTCTATAGACTCTTGAAACTTGATAAATAGCGTCCTCACTGTCCAAGTGAGATGGTTATTGATTTTGGAGTTTAGGGGTCGGATATAAAAATAATTACGATGTAAAACAGATTTCCACTATATAGGCTCTAGGACATTTTGAATACAAAAAATTGAAGAATATTACGAAGGCTAATGCTTAGCCCAATTGTCCACTTTATTTTTACAGTACAAGCATTAACGTTTTTATTTTTTCTTAAATCATTTTAAATTGTTGAATTGAAAAAAAAGTTAAAATAATGAAGATTGAAGCATGACATATATTATGATAAAAACATTTCAAGAACAAACTGCCAATGTGCATTTTTTGTGAATCAGGAAGCATATGATGTTCATAGAAATTAAAGACGTTGAATGTTGCATATGCCTATCAGCAAAACTGATAATTATTATAATTTTAAGTAAATTCGTCGGGTCCTTGCACTCCGTTGTATTGGTTTATTATTATTCTTTCATTATTCTATTTTATTTTATTCCCAATTCATTGAAATAACCACGGCTTATGTAATATAAATAATATTTATGTTTCTCAATAAAATGAATTATGAAAACAAGACATCTGTTGCTAGTTTATGTATCCATTGCAATTCGAAGTTTTTAATATATTTTTCGCATGTTTGACAAATGATTTATGTGTTTATTTTTTAGAAATTTTACTGAAAAAATCAACAGCAGAATAGACCTATCTTTCAAGAAATTTGAATTTTATGAGAGCTTATATAAGCCTAATCCTAATACCTAATTACGGACAGACACAAACCGAGCAGTATCCCCCACAATTCTCACCCAACACTAAAAAACTCTATTTGTATATTTTATGTCCATAAAAACCTTTTTAGGTGATAAACCCGTCCCCCGAAATATTTTCTTACCGTAGTTCGATAAACCTGAGGCAACGAAGCTTCTTTTCAGAAGTGAAATGCATTCCTCAAGCATCTCCAATATATGTGAGTAAAACATTATGTAAAAGTGAAATACAGTGTCAGTTTTAATATTAGATTATTCATTAAGTATTTCGTCATGGAAAACATCACAGATAAATATGAAATAGTTTGTGAACACAAAATTGTGAGCCAAATAGTTTATTTCTTGGGAATTATCTGTACTACTGTATTGTATATTCTAAGACATTATTTCTCTAGTCTGTGGCAACAGGGAACAATTTGATGAATTAAATAAAACTAATTTTATACAATAAAAAACTATATCAATGTACCTGTTGAGTTGTCTGCCGATATATTCCTCGTCTTCAAACGTGCTTTTTTGAGAAGCAGTTTTTGAGTGAAAAAGCGAGACCAAAAACAGCTGTAAAATTTGGACTTGCACTGAAACGTGAAACACGTACTGACGAACCGGTAGTCTACCGTCCGTCTGATTCACTTCATAGGCGACTAGCAGGAGGAATAAGAATGGCCGTCGTACAGCCAGAGGAAGAAATCGCGATTTCATTCTTGGAATGGTTGGTTACGTCACTAGTCACTGCATCATGACTCAATAAAATTGTTACCTGTCTCACATACCGACATGGGTTCACAATGACTGCGTATCTTCAACATTGCGTATGCATCATGGCTTTGTATCATCGGATATCACTACTTCATATTGCTATCACGCTATATTATAGCCTATAATATACATAGTAATTGTAGAAAATTTGAACTAAAAAGAAGTCTTGAATACTTGAGAATTATATTCACTTGTCGGTAGGCCCCGCCCCCTGGACCCTTGGGATAAGAGAATAGATTCATATTCAGGCTCTTTTCGCTTAATTAAAAAACTTCAAATCTAGGCGTAGGCTACAGTACCTACCGCATTTTCGGAAATTTTAAAAATCATTTCTTAGCACGCGTCTAAGGACTTCTAGAACTTACGAACAAAATGTCACAATTTTGGCCGCGTCGTTCTTGAGAAACGGTGAAAAATGGGCTAAATTCATTCAATTTATATGCTTTATTTTCCTTGAAAGGTGAAGTTGAGGTGCATGCAGTTGCCTCTTGAACTTGAACCCCCCCCCCTTTATAATTCTGAATTCCCTAATTCCTATTTGGCTATATTGGCTAATCTAATTGGCTATATATTAAAATTAGCCTAATAATCTAAATTATAATCTAATTGGCTATATTGTCGATTGGTGCTCATTTGTGGCATTCCAGCAATTCCTTCTACTTTGTGGCATTCTAAAATACTGACAGGCTCAGCAGGCTAGGCGCAGGGTTTTTGGTCATAATTTTTTTTCGAAGTTCATTGAATTGGGTATTATTAAGGTACAGTACTGAAATGCTAACTATTGCCTTGAGAAATTATTTTTTTTCATCAAATATTTTATGGAATATGCGAGTGCAAAGTTGAAATTTTTCGGTTTTTGGGGGCAATTGAACTCACCTACAAGTTATTTTAAACATTTGATAATTTTTTTATAACTGAAAGACACCTTGGGGAAAAGAATGACAAATTTTTTATTTCAGTTCAACAATTGGTTTTCTCAAAATAATATTTTTTTAAATTTTGAAAAACTGAAATTTTTTGCATGTTTAAAAATTTATTTTGAGAAAACTACTTGTTTGTTCAGAATGAAAATTATGTCATTTTATTCCTCAATGTGCCTTTTATTTAAAAAAATTTATCAAAAGTTTAACCCTTAAATGCATGATTTTTTTATTCCGTTGCAAATATTTTTTTTCAACTTCAGCATATCAGTAATGGAAAGGGAAAAATATTTAAAAAAATCTCACTCACCTTCTACACATTTTTATTGGCTGTTTTATGGTATGATGCACATCTGCATCATCATGGAGTATAGTCATGAACTTTTCGGTACTAGAATATTATGTACAACATTATTATATTTTATACTGTATATCCACTGTATCTTTCACTGTACTGCCTGAATTGTATTGATATTTTCATATGTTGAGTTTCAAAAAATAATGATAATACCTAATAAAAATAGTAATAAACTACGAAAACATATTATATAAACCCTATAAATAAAAAATAATCTGTTGAATGAAGAGTCAAAATGTATCTTTCCCAGTACTGCATAAATGTTGTTTGGTCTAGTCAAATTTTGAATAGTAATGATAATTGTGAACTAAAAAAAATTTATAAGTTCTACACATTAATATAAAAAAGAAAAATACCACTAAAAATTGAAATTAGTTATGCAGTGTGATATGATACAAAACAGTTTCTCTCTTTATTGAAGCACAAGCTCACATTACATTTCTTGCATTGTATGTAAGAGTAACCCTTACAGTCAGGAAATTTACACCGTAGACGTGAGTCTGTGTAGGATGGCCAATGTTCCACCCCATCTTTTCTTATATCAATTGTTGGCTGAAGAGCTGCTGGTCCACTCTTCCTTTTCTTGTCCAAGCCTGACTGAACCGGTGAAGATGAGGGTCTTCCTCTCTTGGCAACCTCCCTGTGCCCAATTTTGCATAATGTGACTGCTAAATCTTCCCGAAATCGAGTCTGTATCATAGAGTTACCATGAACTCTTCGGTAAAGCAGCCATGCATTCACACAAGTCAAGTCCAGTAAATGATGAAAAATTCTAAAATACCACTTTTTCGACTTCATATTTATTTTATGAGTGGCCATCATCATATCTAGGAGATCAACACCACCCATAAATTTTATGTAGTCTTCCACTATTTGTGGGCGTCTCACCTCGATCCTTTGCTTGATTTTTCGGTCATAGCGACTGCATTTTCCTATCGGATTTTCACCAGAAAATGTGGAGGCTAGCGTTACTATCTTATTATCAACCCAGGTCACAACAGATATATCAGTCCCATCGATTGTGGTAGTGTTCTCATAAGAAGTTCCGCGAGGTTCTTTCTTCAGCACCTTGTCTTCTGGGAGTTTGAGCCCAGGAAAACGATTCCTTCTAATTGTGCCAAGACAGTGGATTTTCTTCTTTTCCAAATGAAGAAGCAGTGGAAGAGTAGTGTAATAGTTATCATAATAAAGTTTGAAGTGCTGGTTCTCTGGTACTATCCTAGACAGCCTTAGTACAACATTTGCTGATGCACCAAGGTCCGGCTCCTCTGGCAGCATTCTAGAATTCTCCTGGCCTGAATAAATTTCAAAATTGAAAGCAAATCCAGATATTCCACTCAAAATGAAAAGTTTGTAACCCCATTTATGGGGTTTCATGGGATTGTATTGTTTCATGTAGTGATGAGCTTTGGTTGAACACACTTGCTCATCAACTGAAAGTTCTTGTTCAAGAGGAATAGACTGGAATTTGTTGTGAAGATGTTCTATGACTGGCCTAAGTTTGAACAGTCTGTCATGCTCAGGATGATTTCGAGGTTTGAACAATGTTTGGTCATTGAAATGAAGATATCTTCTAATATTCTCGAAGTCATTCACAGACATAGTCTCAGCAATAATAGTGTTACCAATTCTACTGTTCCAGTAGTCTCTAATATTGTTCACTTTCACCACTGACATCATGAGTAGTATGCCGATGTACTTCTTCAGCATTGGGACTGTCACACTAAAAGGACGGTTGGGATCTATCTGTACACTATATTTTAGAGTTTCTGCTGCAATCATTTCTAGAAATTTATCTGTTATGAAATAAGAAAAAAACTGGAAAGGTGTCTGTAGTTCTGTAATACTAGGGGGCAAATCTGTACTTCCCAAAAAGTTTATGTCTCTAGGAGCTTCAAACTGCTTACATTTCCACAGAGCTTTTGGTGGACCACTTTTGTTCTTATTACTTTTTGGAAAATTGTTCTTACCTTTGTTTCTGCTTACCACTGATGAACGTGATGGCCCAGGTTGTGGTTCATTGCTATCAGAAACAAGACTTGAAGTTGTAGGTTCACTATGAGTTGAGCTAGCAGGGCTTTCTTCTACCTCTTCATTATTTTCTGGTAATATATCACTAAACTTGGTAAGAGAAATAACTTGTCTGTCAACTGATGCACCTAAACTTATTCCATTGTTGTCCTCATCATCATCCGTATCCAGTTCACTGTCATCGGGTATCTCAAAATCAGTGTCCAAAACCAGCTGCACAATTCTATCATCATTACAGTTTTCCGTATTTATTTCGAATAGTATGTAATCCATATTATTTATTGTTCATGACAAAACACGACAGAAATGAATTCAAACACACAAAATCACTGAATACGAGCATTGAGCAAACAATCAAACAGAAGTAAACATTGATCACCTAACCTCAAAGCCTCAGTACATTGAAACTGAATCTACAGTCTACACGTGTCGGCTCCCAACTCCATGATGATGCAGATCTGCTGCACACATATTTTTTACTATAACAGATGTTATGTCAAACCGAATTTCAAAATTCTATGAAAAATCGAAACTTGATAATATTTGTAACTGGGGAAAAAATTACCAGTCCACAAATCCGATTCTATATATTTCAAAAAAAATCTTGAAATAGCCGGATATCTCGTGAGCATTGAACAGTGGGATTGGCATCAACATCTTTCCATTTTCAGCTTTAAACGCCATCTAGTGGCTAATTCTTGAACTTAATGATTAGTCTATATAATTTAGAATCGTTTAAACGCAGAACTACAACTACATTTATTGACTTCCGTCAATCTGTATGGGGAGTTACGGTATGATGCAGATATGCAACACCATGCACTTAAGGGTTAAAATAACTTGTAGGGGAGATCAATTGCCCCCAAAAACCGAAAAATTTCAACTTTGAACTCCCATATTTCATAAAATATTTTATGAAAAAAAAATTATCATGGCAATAGTCAACATTTCAATACCTTAATAATATCCAATACAATAAACTACGAAAAAAATTATGACCAAAAACCCTGCGCACAGCCTTAAGTTCAGCAACTGAGCCCAATCCATCGTATTTCCCCCCATCTGCCATAACTATTTGTGGTTGCACACTGCCGTAGACTATTAATAACAATAATAATGCAGTAGCCTATTGAAATATACATGCCAATACAAACACAATTGATTTTTAAGAAAGTAGCTCGCATTAGGCTTTGATGGGGCACTGTACAGTTAAGCTATACGGTACTTACTCGTCCTATGGACAAGTTGACATTTAGCTGCACCAACAAATCCTCTCCATAATGAATAATAAGACGAAATTGTCACAACCACATTTATTAAAACTTCGAGAAACTAGTTTCGGTTGTTACCCCATTATCAATCTTAATCAAACTGAAAACTGAAGTACAGAGAAGCCTTATATATACTGTACATGGAATGATACTATTGGCTGAGAGGGAAAGAGGCTGACCTTAATCGGACGTTGTGATTGGTTGTCAAGTCACGCCCCCTGGTGGGAGGAGTAACAAGTAAAAATATGAGTCAAATCAATAACTAAACACTGTGAACATCAAGAAAGTAACAAAAAATTGTAATAAGGTTAGAATTTAATCAAATTAAAATTAAAAAAATTTTAAAAATTAGAAGCTCACTGAAATGCAATCAAGGTCAACTGAGAAATACACATAAGAACAGCTTTTTAAAAATAGGCTGGAATTATAATGAAACCAAGCTAGTTGTACCGGTATTGAATTGGTTAAAATAAATTTGGTCATTTAAATTAGTTATGGAATCTTAGTTATCTCCAAAGCTTCTAAAATGTTCAATGGCCTTTGCCAATCAAATGCAGAAATTCAACATTTTCTTCAGCCTTGAACTTGTGTCCATTATTAATGAGATGTTCTGCAATTGCAGTTTAAATTACCAAATTTATTTTAACCAATTCAATACAACTAACTTGGTTTCATTATAATTCCAGCCTATTTTTAAAAAGATGTTCTTATGTGTATTTCTCAGTTGACCTTGATTGCATTTCAGTGAGCTTCTAATTTAAAAAAAAATTCGTCTTATTATTCATTATGGATACCTTCCACAATATCACCTTCGCCATTACTAAGAAAATCCTCTCCACCTGGGCCGGACCCTTGCATCCTCCTCCTCCTCAGCTCCAATCTTCTGCATGTCAGTCTTGACCTAGTTCCACCATCTCCGTCGTGGTCTTCCCTTGGGTCGCGTTCCTTCAGGATTTCCTCTCATCACCTCCCTTATTGAACACCCTTCGTTCTTTTCAACACATGTCCAGCCCACCTGATTCTTCTGCTTTTAATTTCACTTATGACGTCAGAACTGTTATAAAGCTCTTATTTCTATTTTTCTTCCTCCATTTCCCTTGTTCATAGGTAGGTCCAAATACTTTTCCAAGAACTTTATTTTAAAAAAACGATTAATACGGTTAAGCAAGCTGTGCTGTAGCTAAATTATTGTTGACAAAACTGCAGAGGGGCTGGAAAGCGCAAATAAATATAATCTAATGACATGTCAATTTAGTGATGGTGTTGCACAGTGGAGCTTTGGTGCTATATAGTCTGTTATAGATCAGACATCTGTTTTTTACATTTTAGTCACCAGTATGTTTAGATTTTAAGTATTTAGATTTTAATTATTATCCTCATTAACTAAAAATATAGTAGAAAAACTCTTTTGTTTAGCCCACGAAGGGAGGCAATGAGAAGATCAGCTTCTCATGCCATCTAATCCTTAAACTCATTCTTATTGAAGTGGAGGGTGGTCCGGGGGTACTCCCCCAGAAAATTCTTTAAATCTCATCCAAAGCGGATGAAATTCATTTAGTGCTCATATTATCTTGAATGTCTAACAAATTATAACTAATCTCGCTAACTTCAATGGATGACTTTTTATAATATTATAGTTTCATTTTTATATTCAGTTTTAAAACAAGTTAATAAGTTTTCAATGTGTTGATACTTTCATTGGTGTCTGGTATTTTTTACCAAGAACTTTAAAAGCTCAATTACGGTACTTCATTTTAGTTCTAGTTGAAAATGATTTCGCAATTCCATTAAGATCAAAAATTGTAACCTGTATTAAATAATAATACTAATAAATTTCAATGTGTGGACCTTTTAGTTGAATAATTAATAATGAAACCAGTTTCTTATTATTGTAATTGTTGACCAATTTCAAGCATTTGTTGCTTTAAACATACTTGACAACTTCTTTATCCACAAACAACAGAGGCAGGTAACTTCTTGTGACAATCGACAAAACTTTTGCTGCAATAGACATTTGACAGTTACGCCTCCATCGTCATAATATACAAGTATAAATGAAATTTGGATTCCTTCCTGTCCAATTTCTGTTGTAATCAGAAGCCCAACTCATTAATAACTTATTTCAACCACTCAGTGCAAACTCAGATGGGATAATATTGTACTTTGAAGCGAAAAAAGCATAGGTAACCGTTATTGTAATTCAGCAACGCAAAATATATTTTTGACCGGTCGAAGAGAGGTCTCTGTTTCAAGTTGACGGTTTTTAATTTGTCTGTCTGTCTGTTTGTAAAGCATTCACGGTTAAACGAGTGGATCAAATTCAATAGAATGCTGCATGGATCTTCCTTAAAGGAATGCCCTGCGATTTATGTGTAAGGTTTTCTCAAAAAAATCCCCCGTCTTTTTTAGGGGGCCCAATTTACCCCCGATTATTGGAGTGTCTGATTTGGGTGCGGTTTTAAATTAAAATTAGTCGATTTAAGAGGGGATTTAATTCGTGACAAAAATTCGATATACCCAACAAGGAGAGGGGTTCAAAATCTTAGATGTTGAGAATTTTTCAAATTTCATTTTTGTTTTGGTGGGGCTTTTTGAAGTGAGTGGAATGGTACATATAGCCTACTAAAATTTTGATAAATTGAAAATTTCGGGGGAGGGTGAGAAAATTTAAAAAATCAAATACTGAGAAAATTGGGAAATATTTCTTCTCAAGAGTTAGACCATAAATAATCAGGAGACTTCCATTAGAAAAATTTGCAAAAATAATCCTCTTTGAAGGTAGCAGCGGAAATCTGAATTTTTTGATAATAGGAAGGTCAACAACTTTTCAACTTTTTTGGAAATGGATAATTTTTTCTGTTTATGATTGGATGTTAATACTAAGAGCTGTCAAAAATGCATAGTCATCTTTTATTAAGTGTAAGGGGTAATTTCTAGAGGGCATCAAAAATTTTGGACTTTCCAAATATGAATTTTTGCAGTTTCCATCATCAATAAAAAATGTTAAGCAATGAAAATTGAGTCGAAAGTCCTCAATTTTATTGAAAATATCATCCCATTTTTAGTAAGTAGTGTTGGACGAGTGAGGTCTACTGTTCACAGAACAACTGGTACATTATTGACCGTGCGAAGAGAGGTCTCTGTTTCAAGTTGCACTTCTTTCATTTGTCTATCTATTTTCTGTCTATCTGTTTATTAACGCATTTATGGCTAAACGCGGGGACCAAATTCTATGAAATTTTGCATAGATCTTTCTTTAAGAAATTCGTTTTCAGCGATATGCGTCAGGATTTTCAAAATTTGCTTGCATTTAAAGGATATTATAAGTAAAAAAGGAAAGGCTCTCAAGCCTTCTTCTATAGGACACATACGATTTTTAAAATGAGCGTCTCAAGCATATGCAATTGGGAATCAGATTTTAAGATAGCTCTTGGGCTCTCTTATTTATCTGGTTGAGCCTTAATATGAATTAAGTTATCATTAATAAGAATAACATATTTTTTTGAGAGAAATAATATCTCTCAAACTAAGAAAACATTGAGATAAATAATTTCTAATAATTAAATTGAGTAGGCGTATAATAATAAGTGATTACTGAGTAAATTATAATTATACAAATGTAATTAATATTGCTCTATAAATTCATTCATCAGAGATCAGACAATCTTTATCCGTGTAATATTATCCGATTTGATCAATCAGCAGTTTGAAAAATAGAATCATGTACTTTATTGAGTGAAATTTTGTGGCAAACAAACATGTAATAGACTACACAAATTGAATCAAGGGTTAGGGCAAATGATTGTTTTCAATATTGCGTTGGTGATTTTCATCGAGTACATAGAGTATGTTCCTCAGTGCAAGTAGGCGTGAGGTGTCTACTGTTCACAGAAATACTAGTATTACCACAGAATAGAGAAGAAGAATTCTGTGGTATTACATATGTTCTTATATTATAATTTATTTCGTATTGTGATTCTAGTGTTTAGCCTACTCAAAAGCATGTCACGGGCCGGATAAACTAGCTCACGGGCCGCACTGGGACGGCGGGCCGTAGTTCTAGGTCTAGTTCTAGAGCATAGCTGTGGAATGGGTTCAAACACAGTGGAGCAGTGTGCATCAAGGCTCATTGATCAAACGTGTTCAATCTTGACTCACATTTGGCTGTAGGTTCCAGTTTCGAAGCATGCCTCAACCATCGATCTCTATACTACTATAACTGTAGTAGTATAGATATCGATGGTCTTAACATGCAACTCAACATGTCAGATGAGGATAACGTAACCTTTGAATCATCACATTCATGAATAAAGACCCACAGTCCTGCTTGCAAGTGTCCAGCACTCAGTTTATTCATAGTTTTCATACAAAATATAGGAGTATTATACTTTTATATTCTCTCAATTATCTTCTATCATTTAAGTCTTGTATCACTTGACAGCGACACTATAAATAAATATTTCTATCTTTTAATTTCAAATACTGCTACATAAAAAATAAATATAGAGTTGGATATCAGTAAGTCAAAAATAAAAATTGATACAGTTAAGGATGACAACCAAGATACATAGAAAAACATGATTAATTTGTGAAATAAATCTACACATAATGTTAAGGCTCCAAAATCGGTGCATTTCTGCATATAACTATTGTGCATGTAATTTTAAAATTTAAAGTATGCTCTGAGAATTCTGGGTTAAAAGTTCAGCTAACCTTGCCACTTGAATACATTTCCGCTCTCTAAATTTTTTTTCGCATAGTACTAACCAGTCCAAAACATGAATTGTGAAATTAATTTACTATCACAACCACGGTGACTGCAATATTTTATTGTTGTGATATATGATAGATCTATGTATCACTAGTTATTTCAAGATTAGCAAAAATCTATGAAAAATGTACATTAATAAACAAATAAAAGTACCAATTTATTGAACTAAGCACTTTATTAAATATTATATTCATGTAATAGATTTTTTGTTTATCAGTTCTATTCTTTATTCTGTCTATATTACGATTGTGTTTTTGAAATTTGCCCATAATTATTGTCTCATTCATATAATCCACACAAATATATCCATTACATTACAGTTTTATCATCACTTACGTATTATAAAAATTCTCCATTTCTTTAGAAAGATCGTACACCTAAACCTTTGTTTTTCATGTAACAAAACACTGTTACAAACGTTGTAAAACCTTTTACAGGAATGCAGTTTTCCAAAATCAAAACGTTATATAACATAGTTATTAAGTATATTTACATACTTATTTTCGAAACAGTTACTTTCTAAAATATTGCTTATCAAATGGTGAATCAATTTGGTACATAGTAAAAACGTAGCTTTGAAGCGCACGGCCAACAAAAGCTGTGCTGTGCTGAGCTGAATCAGCTGTCAAACCAAATCATTGGTTTAAATGGAGCCATTCATTTGATGCTGTCAAGCACAGCATCACAATTGGTGGTCAACCATTAATTTAAAACCATTGGCTTGGTTCAAACAGATGTCCTAGCACAGTACAGCACTGCATAGCTTTTGGTGGCCCTTACTGATGTAAAAAATGATCGGTACAGAGTAGTATAACATTGACTACTTGCACTAATTAGAGAAAGAAACAATATAGCCAAAATAATGTCAAACATACAGCCATGTTGCAAGAAAAATCCAACATAATAAATTGAATTTGAATAGAACCATAAGTTTTTAAATTAGTGATAGAACTATCACTTGCTATTTGTATATTCTAACGACATTGGCAGTGATTCTGGTGATTAGAGGCTGAATGATATTGCTTTGCATTTCATTTTCCCAAATTTTCTTCAACTCCATCTCAGCAGTTGCAGTGATGTCTTCTCCAGTGGGCAGATGGTCCACTTGCAACAACAGAATAAAAACCGTCTGCGGCACCAATGGCATGTACGAGTCACAGAAAAAGTGAAACTCCTTAGCCACCGCACTGGGCAATTGATCAAACTCACTAACATACATCACTCTGCTTTCTGCCACCTTTTTCTGATAATTTTGCAAGAATAGTTTGTGCTGAGACCGATCACCCAACGAAGTGCCTTTCAAATGCAACAGATTCCCACCCAAACAGCTGGCAGCCAATCGGCCCACTTCTCGAGCAATTCGATCAGCAGTTTGGCACGCTTTCACCTCATGCAGCAGCAGAAACGTAGCCGATCCCACTGGATTGGGCCCGGGAAGCACATTGGATATGCCCGAATAAAAGTTCAGCCACGTGTCTGTCTCCTGTGTACCAAAACTCAACTTAAGCTTCTGAATTTCTGCCCTCAAGTTGGAACAGCTTGACGTACTATTGCTATCTGATGCAGAAATATTCATTGTCAGATCGGTGTAGAACCAGGCAACACATGCAGCAAATACTGCGACTAAGATTAGTGACCATGTCCAAACAGGCCATCTTTGTGGTTCATCTTTCGGTTTTAATGCATCTGAAAATGGAAGAAAGAGGATTAGTTCAAAATGAAAAGCAGTCTCTATAGTTCGTGTTTGCCCTTAAATTCCATAATTTCCTGACTTATCAAGTGTCAGAAAAACCTGTAAATAATTGGGGGTAAAGCTAATTATTGACTTCCTAAGATCCACTTAGTGTAAAGCTAAATTAGCTGGTAAATACCATGGTCGGACAAGCCAATGGTTCTCCTCAGCTTCAAAGACACATTTTGAAGCAACTTCTTATAATGCTTGTGAATTCAATTATGAAAATAAGACCATATTATAAGGCTTACTGTGCTTGCACAGAGGAGCATCCAATAATAAACAGAATGAATACCACAATTCTACAGCATGTGTTTGATTTCGCGATTATCATTGAGTATTGAATGTTCCACTGTTCATTAAGCCTGATGCACAGACCGTTGGTGCAGTTGGCTGGCGGGTGGCATGTTTTTCCAGATGCCCACAGAATGCGGGTGAGGTTGAAAGCCTTCAAAACCCTATTATTCACCGAGCTTTAGCAAGGTCTCTGATTCAACTCGAGCAATCAGTATTTGGTTTGTGGATGGGTGTGTTCCACAGTTTAAGCCAAACGGATTGACCGATTTTCTTGAAATTTGGTGTGAAGATATTTTGTTCAATAGCCAAGCATTTGAAATGTTACCGTTTCAAGATGGCGGCCCTTTATTCGGAAATTTTACCCTTAAAATCGCCCCAACTTTCTAACACTTAATTGGATCAGAATGAAATTCTTCAGAAGCTCATTCTTCTTCTCCAAGGCGGTCTTATTTCATATATCACATGTTCAAAATTTTTAAATTCTTGGAATTATATAATTTTGTTCAAAGTCCCTATTCAACTCTCAAGATTTTTTCATCTCTGCCACCTCCTCAAATGAACCAATTGCTACTCCATTCATCCTAATAGGATAGCTTCTATTTTTGGTACTTGGGATAGTTTCATTTTTTATTAACTTCCAAATAAGTTTTGATTTGTTTTCTGATGATGCCATTAAATTCTCGGCATGAGTATGTCTTAAGACAGTTATTTGATGTTTAATCAGCTGTGACAACAATTTCAAACTTCTTTTGTATGTCAAATCACCAGGAAAAAATTTAACAAAGAGTTGTAGGTCTCTTTTTGTTTCACATAGATATTTAAGCAATGGAGAAGACCACTTTATTCTACCATTGTTCTTCTTAAGTCTCCAATAGATAATGGGGAATGAGCCATCAAATGCCTTGCAATACAAGCCTAGGAAGAAATGGAATTCATCATCTAATGAGCCATCCATTTGAAGAACTGCAGACCAATCTATACTCATCAGCTTTCCTCTGAATTCGCATTTTGCATGCTCAGAAAATACTCTCAATGAATGGAAATGCTCATGGACATTGTCCGAGCTACACAAAGAATAATTAATCAACTGAGCATTATAGTCAGAAAGACCTAACTCCATGACCATTTCATTTTCACTCTCAATCAATGGTGAAATGAAACAAATATCTATTAAGGTTGCTGATGTTGCAGTAACTCTTGTGTGGTCATCAATAATGTTTCTCAAGCCATATGCCTCAAACAATGACTCCAATTCCCTTCTTCTAGCTGATTCCACCAGAAAGTCAACATTAAGATCTCCTACTACTATGTTACAAGCCTGGAAACTATTCATGACCATAGACAAGACTTCTTCCAACCTGCCAAAAAAACACTGAAAGTCATTATTTTGTGGTCTATAAATGCATATTATAGCACATTTTTTATGTCCAACTACAGCAACCTCAAAATCAATCTCACATGCTTGCTTAATGTCAAATTTAGTTGCCAAAATGCCTTCTCTAACATAAACTGCTACACCACCTCCCTCTTTGTCACTTCTGTTGAAGAATGATACAAGGTTGAAGTTTTGGATTTTCACTGTATTGCAATTCTGAAGCCAGGTTTCCGACAGGCACAAAAAGTCAATTCTGGCAGGTTTTCCATCTTTCTCAATGTTTTCTATTTGCAGCACTAATTCATCAGTCTTATTTTTCAAACTTCTTATGTTATAATGGATCAAGTTGAATTGTTTCTTTGTTCTCTCTCTTTGTCTATCCGAGCTGATTAAACTCACTAAATTATTGATTTTTCTCCCTGCCTTACCTCTAAAAAATGTAATCTAATGCTATTCAACCATTATCAATATTCCTTTACTTATTCTCACCATTTGTATTTATGAAGCCTTCATAAATTTATATTAATAGTTTTTTACAACTTATGCCCATAAGTATGAACTTTTCTAATATCGGTCACCAATCTCCTTATACTGGCCAATCGCTCAAAAATCAGAATCCTCTAGGAAACCACAAAATTTTATCCATGCCGGTAGACCATATCCTACTAAATCCGTAATTTCATATCAATTTTCAAACTGTATATGTTTTTAATAACAATGAACTATTTCGAGTTAATCAGAAATATAGAACCGTGAAGCAGACGCTTATTTCTCAGTTTGAAAATGTAAAGGGCCGATATTTGGTAAGTTAATCGATGAAAATTTAAAAAAAACGCAGAAGAGAGAACTTGAATTCTGAAACTCACCAGCATCTTTCCTTTTGTCAGTGTGGATGCATTCTATACACCACGAATCACCTTTATGGTTTAGTAAGGTTTCAGATTGTCTGCCACATTCAAAGCAGAGAGAAATGTTTCCATCAATCGAATCGTCGCTTTCATCAATATTAGAATCGGACTCTTCTGAATAGATTGAGGATTTATCATCCTCAATTGCATCACGTTCCTGAAACAGGAATAATTGAAAAATAGTATTAGCCTATAGTGTATCTGAATAATATCAATGAGGCTGAAAATACTAAGTGCATTTTAGTTTTGAAAAAGTTGTATGCTAAGTTATTTTTCAGCTGGAAATTATGGTTTTCATTTATCATACGAGCAGATTAGCATTATTTTTTTACTGGGTTAAAATCGAATAGCCCAGAAATCATTTGCCTTTCTTGGTCCGTAATTTCTCCAAAAATATAGGTTACCACTTGCAGTAAAAAATATACATTCTTTAAAAAATCAATTCTAATTGTATGTTACAGTGGCACAGCCAGGGAGCATAGCCGTAACCCACGGGACAAAAGGCCTTAGGACTGATCAATGACATAATCTCATTTGGTGCTAATGCTCAAAATCATATGGTAGAATACCTATGGTTAGCAATACTTTATTCTCAATTTCCATAAATTATTGAACAGGAGTTCACAAAAAATCTATTAATCTAAATTTTTATATCATGATGACTGCATTTGTTCTTAAAAATAAAAAACTTGACACAATATCATTTTGTAAGAATTTCACGAAGTAACAAAAAATAATTATTGATCAAACTCAGGTATACTTAACACTTGAAAAAATTACAATTCATGCTATTTGCAGACAATTGATTCTGTAGTATTGGAATAAGGCATTGACAGGTCCTTGATAAAGTTACTGAGAACAAACATTAGGGAACGTTGGGGCCAATTCAGGAAAACCCAACTCCAGTACTTACCAGATAAATGGTTTAATTTATTCATCAATCCTAAGCTAAATCATTATTACCATAACGCTGATGATTCCACACTAATATTAATGATTTTAGTCATATGAAGAATATTTTATAGATGAATTTAACCAATTGAGCACCCTTCACTTAATAATTAGAACAGTCATTCATCCCTTCTTACTATTTTTCCATCCAAATCTCCTTAATAAAACGAACTTTTCTGTATTACTTCCAATTGCATCACTAAGAATTTCGAGCAACTACCATAAAAACGTCAATAAAATCTTATATATGAGCCAAGAAAATAAAAAACTTGACTATTGAATGGATTTGAATGTAGATGCTTCCATTAACTTGAAGAAAGACAGTTGACAATTAAACAAATCAAATTTGAAGAAATACTTTAGTTAAGAGATTCCCTTCGCCTTTCTTCACTCACCTTTTCACACATTTTATAGATGAATTTAACCAATTGAGCACCCTTCACTTAATAATTAGAACAGTCATTCATCCCTTCTTACTATTTTTCCATCCAAATCTACTTAATAAAACGAACCTCTGTATTACTTCCAATTGCATCACTGAGAATTTCGAGCAACTACCATAAAAACGTCAATAAAATCTTATATATGATCCAAGAAAATAAAAAACTTGATTATTGAATGGATTTCAATGTAGATGCTTCCATTAATTTGAAGAAAGACAGTTGACAATTAAACAAATCAAATTTGAAGAAATACTTTAGTTAAGAGATTCCCTTCGCCTTTCTTCAATCATTCACCTTTTCACACATGATTACAAGTAATGAACATTAATGTTCAGAACAGTTTTATATTATTTTCAATATAATATTGAAAGACAATTGAGTTGTTTCATAGAAAGTCTAATATCATATTCTTTGTCATAGATTCATTAAACCTACTATATAGGTTGGTCAGTTAATCCATGCTCTTATCACATGACTTGCTAACAAAAAATCATTATATAAAAAATGTAGGTGAAGAACATTGAGATTCGATTTCAATTCAATTTTCAATGATGATTAATTTTATTATGCGGGACACTGTACAATTTAATGTATTATAGGCTAATACATTCCTATCTATTAACTATCAAATATGTCATTACAAGTTGATTTCGCCACTAAACAAGTTTATTTAATGTAAAAATTTAATACAGGCTAGTGTGTGACATGCGTAGCTGATCTAAGGGGGCCATAGAAGCACATGCAAACGCCCCCCCAACCGATGGATAGGATACACTACACATAATAGGAAGATGGAATAAAACATGCTTTACAAGTTTTATTCAGTAGTTGGCTTTCAAATTCCTAAATAGGTGTAACTTACATGTTTTATTTCACAATGACTTGCCGGTGATTAGCTTGTATACACTCGATCTCGATAACACATTGAGCTTACGATATGAAATCACCCAGTGTATTTGTTTACTACCGGTCGCTATCTACGTAGGGATGTTCCGATATTATCGATATTTATGAATATCGATATTATCGGATATCGATACATTTATGCCGATATCGACTTTCGATATTGCATTTTTCCACTTTCCATTTCCAGACTGGCTTTTCTGGTTGTCAAGAACCAAAATTGAAAATATTTGAATCCACCCTCAAACATGGATTATTGATTAGGCCAGCATTATAAACAAGTCTGCAAAATATCAGAACTACCGGATTGGACACATGCTATTTTACTGGACTAAGCTAACCTAAGAGCTTTGTAGGAAGTCACACGTCATTCGTCACACGAGTATTATTTTTTATACTCTTGAGCGAAAATGATTATACTTTATTGTGCTTACAAAGTGAGCTCTCACCAATAATTGGAGAGAGAATCCAAAAAATTAAGAGTGAAAATTCAAAAAGAATGCTAATGATAATAATTTAATTTTTAGCTGGTTAGGAACTATGACTATATGGCAAACTTTTTATTAGTGAGAGGTACAAATTCATAAGTAACATAAGTTACTTATAAATTAGTCAATAGAGGTTCTTTGTATATTTGATAGATCTGAAATTTGATCACATATTTTTCCAACTTGACTGTTAATTTGCGACCAATTTATATAAAAATCGTTAATTAAGCCTATTTTATAAATTGGTGGCAATAACCTCGATGTAGTTGATTAAAGTATCGCTAGATGGCTCCAGAATGTAATTCACATGATAATGTTGTCATGAGTGACATGTGACTTCTCAATGAAATAACACACTATTTTATCATACCAGTTCAATAGATTTATTGATATGATACAAGTTTCAATGCGCATGGCACCATTGGCAGTTCTAGCGTTCTAGGCCAAGTTAAAAGTTGAACTACAATACTGACTTTGAAGCCATGTGAGCCTTATAACTCAAATTTTGTATCAATAAAACTAGAAAAACTCAAAATTGATTTTGAGCTGTTTGCTGTAAGTATTGAAACTGTTCTTTTTTATATTCTTGTTTACTCAAACACAGTCTAGTTTTGTAAAATTCTGGTTTAACTCAGAGGATATTTTTTCAAAGATCAGTGATAATATCGTTCATTCGATATCACCAATATCGATATTTTAGTTCCGATATATCGCTGTATCGATATTGAAGTTCAATATCGATATAATATCGGATATCGGAAGATTCGCGATATCGGAACAACTCTATATCTACGAAAAACGTTGTAAGCCTTACTTGCTACTCGCTGGCTGATGTGCTAGTAAACTAGCAATCTATGTACTTACTTACTTACTTGAATACTTGATGTCGTCGTCCTTGACTGGGGATACCAGACAGACTGTGTCAGAAGATTTTTTTTTTTTTTAAATAGTGGCTCATCAGCCAACTCAGTCAATGAATAGATGGGTCTATTTTTTAATTTCTGTCTGATGAGAGAGCAGAATCTTGTAATCTTGTGAATCATGTAATCGAGGCTTGACATCGTAATCACAAAGTTAGGAAATAGAAACCCTCTACTGGAACCATTACACACAAGCAATTCTCTCTAGCCAAATAATTATAAAGATTGAATTCTCCCAAAGTTTACAAAATACGGTTCATGTTATAGTTATTATCGCTATTGATCAATCTGTAACTTACTTGAAAAATTAATCGAATTTGAGAAGCAATTCCCAAGTATACAATGTGAGCATGAAGAGCAATAATACTTGTTACAACAGGTCAAGGTTACAAGATGCAGTCAACAAGTGGTTTCGAACAAAAACAGCATTTGAAAATGTATAATTTGAAAAAAAAGTATCCCATAATTAAAAAATATAGGTAAGCCTGTTCATTTAACCTACTGTAGTAGCCTACTCACTGTTTGCGATCTTGTTTTCATTGTAATAGTCAGATTTGCCGAATCATTGAAAGTATTGCAACTTTCAGAATCCAATAGCAACAGCTCACTCAAGTTGGGGAAATCTGTAAGTGTGAAACTTGATAACTTGTCAACTAATTTTGCAGAGTATTAAGGACTTTCCAATCAAAAATCAACATTTAAACTATTCTATTAGAAAGGTAAAGTTAAAACGGGCAAATAAGAAAACTCCAGAAATGAAGTTGATTTGTAGGTTATTAAATCTAGAGTTGATGAGATGGATATCGATAATATCGGGTATCGATAATATCGGGTATCGATAACATCGATACCATGAACCATTAGTTGAGCAGCTATGAGTTTTATCGGTAAAGCTGGGCATTCACGTTCCAACTTGCAGTACTGCTAGATGGATAGTCGACTCCACTCACGCTCCTACTTACAATCCAACTTTATTCCTAATCAGCTGTGAACGTCGCTCTTGAGCCGAAAAATGTAACCGAAGTTGCCCGAAGGTCATGCACTGACTGAGATAAGATGGACGACTTTGATCCGACTGCCCCACACACGCTCCAACACCGTCGACGTTCGTAAGTCGTCCCTCTAGTGGTCCATCTAGTCGTCCAACCATCCAACAAGCCCATTCACGTTCCGTTTTCGGATCCAACCTTGAAGGTTGGACTGCAAGTGGTACTGCAAATCGGAACGTGAATGCCCAGCTTAACTGGTACATGTTACCGGTGGCGTCTAATTTATCTATTCAAATTCATAGACATTGAGAAATTTGAATAGACTAATCAGAAACAACAGGTATCATTTTACCAGTTACCGGCAAAGCTCCCAGTAACTCAACAATTGATATTTACTACTAGATTAGTAACACCGGAATCCGCTAGTGTCGACCCTTTTCTAAAGGGTCGATGGCATTGGGCTAGTAGCTAAGCGAGTAGCGAATAGAAACGTTACAGGCAGCGTTACCGTATTTCAGCAGCTCTGCTGGGCCCCGCCAAACTGACCCAACGACAACCTGGACCGCCGACAACCTGGGCCGGTTTTTCAGGTCCAGGTTGTCGCCTCCCGCACCCGACAAACTGAACCAGTTAGGAATGTGGTCCAGGTTGTCGGCGGTCCAGATTGGCGGGAGCTGATGAAATTGGAATCGGTCCAGGTTGTCGCCTCCCACACCCGACAAACTGGACAACTAAGGAATGTGGTCCAGGTTGTCGGCGGTCCAGATTGGCGGGAGCTGATGAAATTGGAATCGGTCCCGGTTGTCGCCTCCCGCACCCGACAAACTTGATCACTTAGGAATGTGGTCCAGGTTGTCGGCGGTCAGTATTGACGGGAGCCGATGAAATTGGAATCGGTGCAGGTTGTCGCTGCATGCACCCGTCAAACTGTACCACTTGGGAATGTGGTCTAGGTTGTCGGCTCTGTCGTTGGTTTACAAAATCATATTTTATATATATGGCAATATATCGATAAATGTCTCATCAAGAAACGATACATTTTCTTAGTTGTATATCGATATCAATCGAGTTCAGTACTGCCACTACACAAAAAATGTTGCATAGCCTGACTTGTGCCACAAATTTTGAATCGCGTTCTACTGTCGTCTACTACACTTCTATACTATAAAAATAGTTTATGTAATATTATTTAGATGTTATGTTATTTGCCATAGTATCACATTACTAGAAGTTATTGGAGGATTCATTATTGATATTGAAAAAGAGTATTATAAACTTAAAAAACACTTTTGAATGGAAATTGACTCACGTTATGGCGTGACGGCCGTTTCGCTCTGTTGTCTAGAGCATCATCAGACGACCCACAGTACACTGATTCAAGGCATGAGTTTGAGGGTTAGTTATGTTGGAATGGAGAAGGGGTGGGGGGATGAGTAGGCGGGAGGTTTGAAATTGGGATTATTTTGTCAAATAGAGTATGTGAGAAGAAGTTAAGTTGATCATTTAAAATGTTGTCAGGTTGCTGCTTTGCATGTTTGTATATCTCATATTGTTCTAAAACATTGAGTTTCTGGCTTTTGTGAGTGAAGTGTAGTGTGTCTAAATTAGTGTCAATGTCTGTATAACTGTGGCCTGTTGAAATGATGTGTTCAGCCAAAGTGGAATGTGTGTTTAGGTGTGAGATGGCTCTTGTGTGTTCTTTGAATCTAGTGGTGAATGTCCTGCCAGTTTGTCCTATATAGAACTTGTTGCAGTCATCACATTTCAATTTGTAAATTCCAGATCTGTTGTACTTGTTTTGAGATGTTGTCTGAGACTGCAGGTGTTTTTTGAGTGAATTAGTTGTTCTGTAAGCTATTTTATATTTGAGTTTCCTGAATCAAGCTGCTATTTTATGAGTTTTGTTGTTGAGGTAGGTAAGTGTGATGAATTTATGGGGGTTGTCATTCTGTTTGTTGCTGGTGTGAGTGATTGGTTTTGTTGATATTCTGTGCAGTAGTTTATTTGTCTATTAGTGTGTGTTTGTAACCATTAATTCTGTTGTGCTATGTATTTTATAGTATTCAATTCTATATTGTAATCTTCTTGTGACATAGGAATATGTTTGTTAGTCGGTGGAGCATGTGATTGAAAGCGGCGTGTTTATGTTGGGTTTGGTGATTTGATGTATTATGGATTATTGTATCAGTTGTTGTGGGTTTCCTGTAAATTCTAAATGTTTTGAATGAATGTTCCTGCTTTGTTATAGTGATGTCCAAAACAATCAATTTCCATTCAAAAGTGTTTTTTAAGTTTATAATACATATTAGTGGAAACAAGATGGATCTTCAACATCATGAAAAAGAGTATTAGTAATTGTAATATTCTAGCATAGCCGTCTCTAGTAGAAATGGCTGCGTGTGTTCTAGTCATGATACGATTTATAAATTCGATATGACGATGTAATTCTGATACGATACCGGTAGTCTATCAAGTTATGTGATTGGAATTGCTAGATACCTAGATAATATAATATAGTTTTACGATTTAGCAAATCTCCCTAAATATAGTTTAACGATTTAGAAAATCTCCCTTAACACAAACTTTTTGTGAGTAAAAATATAATTTATTCTCAATTAAAAATCTAATATTAAAACTGACACTGTATTTCACTTTTAAATAATGTTTTACTCACATATATTGGAGATGCTTGAGGAATGCATTTCACTTCTGAACAGAAGCTTCGTCAGCCTGCCGCCAGGGGTCATGCTTTGTTCAGAAGTGAAATGCATTCCTCAAGCATCTCCAATATATGTGAGTAAAACATTATTTAAAAGTGAAATACAGTGTCAGTTTTAATATTAGATTGTTCATTAAGTATTTCGTCATGGAAAACAATACAGGGTTGACCTACCGGGATACTCACTACTAAGAAACGATCGACTTCATAAAAATGGAGGGGGTGTTGCGGCGTATGTTAAGCATGCTTTGAAACCTAGGATAAAACTCAAATCTGACACAAGTCGAGCAAATAAGCCAGAATTTATGTTTCTGGATATATTTATTAATGGGAGCAAAGTTCTTATTGCAGTTTGCTACAGACCACCGCACATTGGATTCATGGAAGAGTTCGAAGTGGCCCTCACCGAAAGTATGGCTACCTACAGACACATCATAGTCATGGGTGACTTCAACACAGACTTACTCAGACAAATATCTCCTGACAAAACTCAACTTTTGACAATTTTCAATTCTTGTAATTTAACTCTGCTGCCACTGCGGGCCACTCATCACACTGCTACCTCTCACACTCTTCTGGATCTGATTGCAGTTTCAGAGGAGTCTGCTGTCAGATCTTATGGACAGATGCCAGCTCCAGGTTTGTCATGTCATGATCTAATTTACTGTGTCTATGCTATCAAGGTTCCCAAGCCTGAGCCGAAAGTAATCCATTATCGTGATTTCAAGAATATAAACTACCCTGAACTACTCAGAGAGGCATCTGGTCTACCTTGGTACAATATTTGGTTTACAAATGATGTGAATGTAATGCTGTCCATTTTCTATGAATATTCTAAATACCTATTTGACAAATTTGTTCCTCCCAAGGTGAGGCGAGTTACAAGGGCTCCTGCACCATGGATTGGCCCTGAGATCAGGCAATTGATGAAAGAGCGTGACCAATTGTGCAGGCTAGCCAGACGCACTCAGGACCCATTGTTGTTTGCACAATACAAAAGATTGAGAAACCGATGCAAACAGTTGCTAAGGAACTCAAAGTGTCGATATTTTCATAGCTCTCTTGGAGCTGCAAGGTCGACTACATCCAAATGGCGGACACTCAAAAAACTTGGAGTGGGCAAAGATAGAAATGGGTTAGTGTTGAACCATGGCCTTGATGAATTGAATGATTTCTTTTCTGATATCCCAGTGACTTTGGATCTTGCACGTGTATACACAGAGCAGTATAGGACAGCTCCAAAAGAGGATGAGTTCTACTTTGCTGCTGATACTGAAACCAAGGTGATGAATTCAATTTTGTCCATTAAAAGTGATGCTGTTGGTGCTGATTTGCTTCCATTGAAATTTATCAAGATTATATTACCTATTGCCCTACCATACATCACTCATCTCTACAATACTTCACTCATAACTTCTGTTTTCCCCACCGAATTCAAAACCTCCACAATCATCCCTCTCAATAAAACCTCCAACCCTTCCTCTCCGTCTGACTATCGGCCAATTGCAGTCCTGTCTGTGATGTCCAAAGGTCTAGAAAAATATGCTCATGCTCAAATCAATGTTTATGTTTCAACTCATAATCTCCTCAATAGGTTCCAATCAGGCTTTAGAAAAGGATATAGCACCATGTCTGCCCTTCTCTGTGTTACTGATGACATACGCTTTGCCATGGATAATAGACAGCTAACCCTCATGGTCCTGATTGATATGAGCAAGGCTCTTGATTCCATCTATCATCCACTCCTTTTCAAAAAATTAATAAACCTGGGTTTTTCAGCAAGCAGCATTAATTGGATAAGATCATATCTTGTAGATAGATGGCAGTGTGTCCGAGCTGGTGGTGGTCAATCGGGGTGGAGAGTGGTCAACAGGGGTGTCCCGCAGGGATCAGTTTTGGGCCCGCTGTTATTCAGCTTATACATTAATGACTTGACTGACAGACTGACCTATGCTAAATATCACATGTATGCTGACGACCTACAACTTTACTTACATTTTGACATCAATGACCTGGACAATGCTGTTAATAGGATGAACACAGACTTGGCTTGTATCTCTGAATGGACTGCACAACATGGGTTAAAAATCAATGAGAGCAAATCAAAGGCAATAATTGTGGGACATAACAGACGATTACCAAGTCTTGACTATTTGAATGGGCCTTATGTGACTATAAATGCCCAACAATTGGAATACTGCCATTCAGTAAGAAATTTGGGTGTTGTGGTAAACAAGCATCTTGACTGGACGGAGCATGTAACTAATACTTGTAACAGGGTCTTTGCTGGCATTCATTCATTAAAGAGGGTTGGCCCTTTTTTGCCTTTCCCAGTGAAGTTGATGCTGGTAATGACCCTTATCTTTCCATTCTTCCTTTACTGCGACGCTGTTACCCATGACATGACTGTGGTACTGTCTGAGAGGCTCCAGAGAGCTCAGAATTACTGTTTGAGGGTTATTTTCAATCTTGACCATGGTGAACATATTTCGCCATATTACAACCAGCTTGGCATTCTCAGACTTAGGAGATTCCGCTCCTACCATATTCTGATGCTACTGTTCAAAATAATGACCACCAAGAGTCCTGAATATCTGTGTTATAAATTTAGGTTTCTAGGAGAAGTAGGCAGAGGTGGTACCCGAAATAGTCTCTCTGTGTTGAGAATGCCACAACACCGGACTGTTGTGTACAACAAATCTTTCCATGCAACTGCCTGTCGGCTGTGGAACTCACTTCCAATGGGGGTTAGAACAATTGAGCGGCAAACCCAGTTCAGTGCGGCTGTCATGAACTGTGTAAGGGGGGCCGGCTGGGGGGATTTGTAGCTTCACTTGTAGTGCCATATAATATCCCTTGTGTTAAGAGTGTGTATGCGAGAGAGATAGATAGATAGATGAGAGAGAGTGTGTGTGTGTTGGTGTGTGTGTATGTGTGTTTGTCATTTTACAGAAAATAGCGTTAAATAGAAGTTATGGAACTTATTTTTATGAATCGAAAGATGTGTATAACAGCATACTGACGATTAGAGATGACGATTTGATGGAATGAGTGGTGTAGAGGGGGGTGCCCCTTTGCTAACATTGTTGGGCCCTTCTCTCAGGAACAGTTTGTCGCACTCCATACCTTAATTTTCTCAGCTCTTTGAGACCACATTTGACAGATAATTTTGAATTCTACTTGAAAGGGCAGTATAGGCTCCCCCCCTATATCAGACATGGGCACACTTTTGAAGGAGGCGGCTAGATGAAATGAGAAATGATGTGGGCGGGTCAAAAAATGGATTAGTACTCATTTTTTACATTTCAATCATCAATTAAAAATTCAAGTCTCAATGAATATTATCCTAAATAATTAAAGATGTAGTAGAAAAACTCTTGTTTAACTCACGAAGGGATGCAGTAATCCAACTGAGATTAGCTTTAGAAGCAATCTGATTTTTAACCCATCTTATCAAAGCAAAAGGTGTCAGGGGGTACTTATTCTCTACAATGGTTTTGGTAAATTAGCGTTTAAAAGCAGTAATTTAAGCAGCTTTAGACATCATTCCACTCATTTTGACGCACATTAGAGTATGAAGTTCATTATTTAGTGTTCATATCATTTGAATGTCTCACTAACAATCATGCTATTTATAGATGGCCTTTTACATTTAATTTCACTTTTATATTCAGTTTGAAAACAAGTAAAGTTTTTTTTAATGTTTCGGTAGTTATACTTATGTCTGATATTTTTCACTATTTACTCTAAAAGCTCAACTTCTCTTTTGTTCTGGATAAAAGTGATGTCACAATTTCATTGAGACTAAACATTCCAGTTGGACCTTTTTTAATGTGTGGACCACCTTTTGGCATTGATAATAATCAATAATGAAACTACAGTAGTTTCTTTATTTTGTAACTGATGAACAATTTCAAGCATCTATTCGTTTCAACATATGAAAACTTCATCCAATGACAACAGAGGCAGGAAACCTCTTGGAACAATGAACATGAATTAGGCCTATATCGTCATAATACAGTAATTGCAATTTGAGTCTTTCTTCCTTCCCTGTCGATTTTACGTTGTAAGCGGTAGCTCAACTCTTTAGTAAGTTAACTCATATCTAAACACTGAGAGCAAACTGAGATGCGATAATATTGTACTGCGAAATCGAAAAGATAAATGAATAAATAACCGTCATCCTAACTTAGCAAAGAAAGAAATATTTTTTACATTATATTTCATATATTTCTTATAACTTAATTTGCGGGTGTATACCAACTGGACTACGACCAACTGGACTACGATCTAAAATAAAATCAGCTGTTGACCAACTCGCCACTAATGGAATGCGGAATTCACAGATTCAAAATAAATAGAATGAGGAATGCACCAACCTATAAGAGCATAAAATCCCTCTCAGTGATATATTATCAAATAATAATGCTACTGTTAATAATCAATATTGAATGATAGCATTTTTTTAGATTTGTGAGCTGAAACTCATTGATTGTTCACACAAAACCATTAATTCATTTGACTTTCTGAGACTTCTTTCATAATCGCAATAATGTGTCAGCAGAATTTTAATATATCGATCTATCTAGCATATTATAAATTGAGAGTACATTCGCATTACTTTTTTTACTCCTGATGGATAAAATTCATTATAATTATCATTTTTTTAAATATATGAAAGATAATTTGTGAGCTCTAGTGCGGTTTGAACGGTTTTAGCATATGGTTGAACAATATTAACCGAAATGATTGATACGTTGGCACACTGAGCTGTGTGAACTGGCAAATTTGAAACTCAATTTTCAATGGTAATTTAAAACTATTATTAAAATTGAGTGGGACAATTTGCATTATTTGAATCATGAAATATGAAGCATTATGTTGAAACCAGTGACTTTATAACCAGTTTGCATGATATTGAATCGTGCTTAAAATACTTGATGTTACTTGATTAAACCAATATTTTATGATTTGTACGATTTAGTCAACTTATTTCAACGTACTTGGATAACAATCTATGGTACCGGTACCATATCTATTGCTGCACATTGTACTGCATAATCTTTCAAGAATAATACATATTTCTAGTACATTTATAGTGTCTGATTCAGAACTAGAGAGTGAATAAAAAATAAAACAGTGTACAAACTAGAGTGAATAAAAAACTAACAATGCATTGTACATACTTGTGTATGTGGGTTTATTGAAAAGACGATTGCAAACAATGTTTTACAACGCATGATGCATTGAATAAATTTCAACATGAGTACATAAAACTTATGCTTCTCTTGAAAACATGTTTTTCTACCAACCTAAGCCTTTACTGGACTAGCTGCAACACTCCCACCCCAGCTCACATCATCACAACAAAGCAGGCGCTGTTCATTGGTGACCATCTCAAATTCAAGCACCTTTACAAACTGTTTTTACTAAAATAGGAGCGCTAGTTCAGTCTTTTCTACAACTGTATACTCTGTCACCAATATACTATAGTCTCAAGGAAGTTGTTTATTAGGAATTAGAAAGATTAAACTGTCAGTTGTAGGAAATGAAATTGTATTCTCAGTGAATTTGTTGAATACAATACTGTATATTGATTTGTTATTTTTCATCTTCCTATAAAATACGCCCAATAAATTTTGCTCACTCTTTAAATCAGAACAGTTATTTGCACGCGCAGTTTATATCAGTATTAGCGAGTGGAAGTGTAGAATGCTACACAAAACTCGATTGTTATTGTAGGATTTATCAGTTCAATAGTCAAAATAGCTCCAACATCTGTTTAAAGGTACGCGCGCGTAACAATCACAATATTGAAAAAAGTAATAACTTGGCTGAAAACGTTATCAAAAAATCCAATCACAGTTATTTATTTGATCAACAAATCAATCAATCATGATTGTAAATTAGTGATGGTACAAAAGTGGAATCACAGCTACTTCCATAGTTAAATTATATTATTAGCATTCCATTAATGCAATAAAAAGTAATTGAATGATACCAAAGCATATTAATTTTATTGGAAGAGTTTTTGTAGCCAGGAATGGATAATTTAAGTAACAAATGTACTCGTTGCTGATATAATCTGGACACCACTTGCTGCTATTTTCAATAAATGTTATGAGCAAGGATATTTTCCCAAACATTTTAAATCGGTTAAGATAAAACCACTGTTTAAATAAAGAGATCCCTCTAATCCAAACAATTACAGACCAATCAGACTCATTATTAATTTTGCTAAAATTATGGGGGAAATAGTTAAGAAAACAGTATTATAATATTCTAGTAAATATGAAATAATAAACAGAAACTAATTCGGCTTTCAAATCAATAAGAATACAGAAGAAACCATAATAAAATTCACAAAAATACTGTTTCTCTGAACCTAAACTCCAACATGAAATTTCTTTTGTATTTCTCCATAATATAATAACAGAAAAGCTTTCGATACTATTCTTCATGATTCCTTCTTAAAAAAAAAGGAAAAAAAAACTAGAGGCAGACGGCTTTATAGGAGTATTATTCCTGACCTCATTAAGAGCTATTCGTACAGGATAGAACACAATCACTTTCACAGAAAATGAAATTTTTTCATTTCAACTTGCTAATAGGCTACTTCTGTAATCTGAGCTTTTTCTGTTCAAGAATCACCTCATCTTCTGAGTCCCAGTATTTTCAATATCTCTTCAGAAATAATGTTTAATTCGAACTCTAAGGCCATATATCTGACGTGAAGGGTATTCAACAGCTCACGCCTGAACTTCGTTGATAATTTATTTAACATACATGCTTAATCTTGTTTCTTTTCAGGAAATTCCAATAAGAATGACTTGAAGACAGCTATTAAACCTAATGACAATTTTGAGTTTATCAATTGATAGTGTTTCTTTCCTAACATCTCTGTCAATGGGTTCCAGCGTCACATATTGCCAAATTGCAACAACATTTATGCCAAGTTTAGATGACGTCTGTCATCTACCTCATTATTGGAAACCGACGCTTTGTATAAAAGCGGTCTAATGAATTAAGCTGCATACACACAGAAGTTCACAGCTTTGAGCAGGTCTTCAATTAAAAAAAGTAACTTTTTGCAAACTGGTTGAGTTTCAAACAAAATTCTCGTGTTGCAAACTGAGTTTTGTGTGTAACTGCAGGTACGTCCTCCACTCTCCACAAATTTAATATCACTAGCCATTCAAATAAAAAGTTTCAAACACTTTTTAAGCTCAAACTTGAGCTAGTTTGCATTTCTCTGTTTCAGACTAAAAAGCTGCAAACATTTCTGTAGAAAACAGCGACTTGTAAACTAGGCGACATGTTACAAAATACTATTGTCAATTCGTGTATTGAGGATGGTAATTCTCTACTATCAGCTGCTGGCATCGTCTCATATCAGGCAACATCGCAATATTTCATAGCAACCTAATTTGGGGGCGTGAACTATATACATGAGGCCCCCATTGTACAGACGCGAGCAACAATTTAAGATAAATTACATCAGCTGAGTGTCTGATCGAGCTCAACTATGACATAGAACACAAAAGCATTAACATGTTTGGATAGTCATCAGCTGAATTTTTAATCAAATTTAACCGACTGATGTAATTTAGCCATAAAGGTCGCGCGCCGTTATAGAAAAATGATTTGCTAATAAAAATAATTCATGACGACTGAACGCAAATAGCTAATTGAACACTGCTTTCTAGCTGATGCAGTACCATTACATAATATTGAATTAGAATATGAGTATGATGTAGAAGACCACAACAGTAAATTGATGTATTTATTCCTAATTATCAAATACACACATACATATATATATATATATATATATATATATATATATATATATATATATACTGTGCGAGACTAAGCTCCGTGTCCCTGACGGATGAAGAGGAGAGACGAAGAATACTATACTGGGCAGCGCGGAAGCACGCACAGAGACGCACAATTGTATTGCTTTTGCGATGACATAGTGCATTCCTCCGAGGGATACGGAGCTGTCTCGCACTGTATATATATATATCTATCAAATAATTATATATATGTGTGTGTGTGTCTTTGAGCGTTCCCAAGGAACGGATTACTTGAAAATTAAAAACTAGAGTCAAAGTTTTTAAACGCTAAGAATTTTGACAACACTTCAAAGTTGTTGCATAACATTTTTCAGGTTTGTTTATCTTCATAAAATTAGCTCTGCACATGCATAGGTTAGACATCAATTTCACGCAACCTGTCAATTGTGATGAGTTGATGAGATATATAATGTGATATATTTCTTAGTTGTATTTCTGAATAAGAACAATAGAACTGATACATTTCAATAAGAGATTTATTCCAATAACGTATAAATGTTATTCAACAAAACAAGATACATCATATAAGATTATATTGAATTATAACAAATTTGTAACTTATAAATCGTAGTTAGTTAGTCTATGTTGAATCAACTTTCATGAACTAATATACTATTCAATGATAATAATGGCCTTATAACTGACATATAAGGTATACAATGGTATAAATTTGACAATAGTAAAAATATCAATATAATAATACATTTGTTATAATAATATATAATAAAATGATAATATTAATAATAACCGATTTCATTTGTTCTAAAATAAGAATTTGTTGTTGGTAATAATAAAACATTTCAAACTTTTGATTAAGATATAAGTCAAGGTTTGCTTATTTTATGCGAAGAAACTATGATGGGGTGTCCATGCAGTTTAAGATGAGTTATCAGGTCTGAAAAAAACAATATAAAAAAATTAGAAACAAATTAACATGGTTTACAAGCAGAGCTGGCTCAAGGGTAAATTACTACCTGTGCGAATCATGGCTGGCACGCCCTTACTAGGGTGCTAGAAGAATCATTTATAATTTATGGTATTTTTTGTAGTTCCATGTCGAAGTTCTTATGAGAAAGTTTTTATCTTAAACCAATTCAGTATTCATAAATGGACGCTATCTATGCCCATATGTAACCACAATAAATGTGATTTATTTGGTACAGAGGCGCTTTTCTTTAAGAAACATAAGGAAAAGTGAATATATCCTGAAGTTCAATGTGCATATTATTATAGTATAATAAAAAATATTGCCATATACATTTTCCATGTAAATTTGTGTGTACTCACTATGTGTGTGTCGTGCCTACATGCCCCTTATGATCAATGTCCTTCTCAATGGCTTTTTATGTCCAGGTGAAGCTTTAGACACACGTTAATTCTAATAATTTCATTTATTTATTATAGATGTGCAGAGTTCAAAAAGGTAGAGTTTTATGGACAACTCACTATGTGTGGGTGTGGGGAATGACATGTCCCATACAGTCAATGACTGTCACATTGTTGAAATGCTGGATAAATGTTGGAGAAAATCGTAACTGAGATAGCTGTTTGACAATGCTATGCCAGAAGAAAGGGTGGATTTCATTCCCAGAAGCGGCAACAGACACTCATGAAAAAGATCATGATTTTTAGAACGAATCTTATAATAGCAAGCAAAATACACAGAAAAAAGATAAAAGGTGTAATTTGAAACAGTTCATAAAAATTAGTTTGGGACAAAAAATTCAAAACTTTAAGATTATAATCGATCAATCCTACTTTGCAATATTGATAACTTCCAAGCATGTGTGCCTCAAAAACTAAGAAATTATTGTGATATCTTCAAGAATTTGTGCTTGAGATAATGAACAGTGATTGTGATTAGCAAAATATAAATTAAGCAGTTAAAAATAAGAGTAAAACAGAATATACAAGCACTTCCAAAATCCTAACCTCGAATTTGGCTATGTGAGTCCTTATTGGATATTACTCATCACAGATGAGCAAATATAGCCTACAGAAACTAGATGAGTGAATGGCTTTCAGGTCTCATTTTATAATTTCCTTTTATAAATTTTATTAAAACAATAATTGCTCAAATGAATTATTTTGAAGCTGAAATACGTAGTCTTAGCTGCTATTAACTTATTATTGTCTATTATTTGTATGGTCACTATCTCAATACGTTACATTGACAGTAGTTAGAGCTGATAGTATGACATTTATTATTTCATAACCTAGTAATCGCAGTCTTTGTCTATTTAAATTGATTTTTCAACAGTATTTCTCAAATGAGCATAATTGTGTCTTACACTACACTAATAATTGACTCACAAGTTTGAATGCTTCAAGTTCAATTCAAGATGTCATATAATAGAGTCAAAGGTAATTGTGCCGCAGATGTTAGCAAGAAAAAAATCACTTGAAACCTTCACCAAATTGTAGTATTATGTCTCCTGATCACAATTATCAAGTTTTTAAGTGTCGGTCTCAATTAATTTATTATTCAATATTAAAAACTCACCTTTTGAACATAACTACGGCTCTGTAAAAAGCCTTTATAGTGCCTTAAGCATAACATCATAGACGAATTGTTTTAAATGTTTATTTAGGCTAAAAAACATTGATTTCTTTCACCAAGAAATTAATTGGTAATAATGGGTGTGCTTTGGTTCATTCGAGCCTTTTACCGTTTACCGGTAAATGAAAATCTACAAATATTTAATATCAAGTTTTGGTTTCAAGTAAAATTCCATTTACCGGTAATGATAAAGATCAATGTAGGGATGGAGTATCAATACCAAAATTATTGATATATCATATCAATATGGAAACTGGTATTGATATTTATTGTGATATAATATCAATATATTCCCAATATTATGTCACTATATTAATTAATTATAGTGATCATTATTATGTTTTCATTAATTCCATAATGCATTCAAAGTAAAAATCTCTTCAATAATTTTTTTGTTATTTTAAAATTTTTACATTTAGAAATAGCCTATATCTGTGAGTTCAGAGTGAAACAAAAGCATCAGTTTCAGATTCTATAGCACTCTATGATATTATCATCCATCATCGTTAGTCACAGTCGGCAAAATTCATAAGCTAAAGAAATAGAAGGCCCAAGCGCCCAAAACCCAGGCTGTGGCGACAGATTATGCAGAAGTATGTGCAATGCATCAAGTGATAAGATTATGGAACAAATTGAAAATGCTTTTATTATTGAATAGATAAATTGTATGAGTAAATAATTCATAAACTAGAATGCAAATTATTGTGTTGCAATGATTTAGGCATTCTAAACACTCAATTCAAGTTAATTGCTAAATATAATCATTTTGGGGTTCTGTTCAAAATTTGAGTTTTTAATATTGAATAATTAATTAATTTATTGAGACCGACACTTGGAAACTTGATAATTGTGATCAGAAAACTTAATACTACAATTTGGTGAAGGTTTCAAGTGATTTTTTTCTTGCTAACATCTGCGGCACAATTACCCAATATATATATCACTTATTAAATCTACTGCATTATTTCTAAACCTTTATGTATGGTATTACATATTCTTCTGGATTTGGTAAGAATGCAATCAATTGGAGCATTCAAACCTCTTGGTTGTACCACATTCTTACATGTAAGTATACAAGTGGCTGGAAACAAATTATCATAGTTTTTAGTTTTTGTGCAACCTCAAATGCAAGAACCAATTAAAAGCAATTTTTTGCTCCTTTGAAATATATTAGGTTGATATTTGAGAAGAGAGCTCACCTGATACTTCACAGATTGTTCACAAGCTGTGAATGATGCTTGAATTATAAATAAACAATAATCCACTTGCAATAACATTCAGTAACTAGTTAAGAAATTACAGTTCAGCCAGCAGGTGTTATTCTCTGAAAAAAAAAAAATTAAAATGAATATATTATATATATTCTATTGTAGACCTGTTCAAATTATAAACACATGGAACATACACAATTATGTAGACATATACTTCAAGCAACTAAAAGTTTATGACAGGGATAAGAAACAAAATGGCTATGAATAAAGGTATCTCTGATATGGAACGGTGCTATCATCCATTTACCAAATTTAGTCAGTTAATAAATAAAAAAATCGAACTAGTGTGAGTGAAATTTACAACTGATGATACTAAAGCTTGTTTCATATAATTCATTCATCCATGACAAAACACAATCAAGTGAAGATACAACAGGCATAGGGCTAAGGTGACCAGACGTCCCGTTTTCAACAGGACAGTCCCGTTTTTGAGAGGCATGTCCCGGTGTCCCCACCATCCTGGTCAGGACACCCATTTGTCCCGTTTTGGAAATATTAGTTACTAATATTCTACTTCATGAATAGGTTTTTTCATTTATTGAAAATTATTATTGCTCTAAATAATCTAAAAGTTGAACTCAAGTTCTAATTACAATAAATTGAAACTTAGCTCCAAAATCCCTCAATATTATGAGCAGACTTTTACTATTCTTCGGTCATCTTTGATGGTATTGCGAACATTGATGGCATGACATTAAAAACTACGGTTTCGTTTTAATATAAGATGTGTGAGAATGACTACAAAAATATCTTTGTATAGAGAAGAAATAAAGTTTTTCCCCTACTTTCTGATCAACTTTTAACCCCCCCCCCCCCGGACCTATACGTTCAGTTGTCCCGTTTTGGGGTTTCAAAAATCTGGTCACCTTGGGCATAGCCCACTACTGCTTTCTTTATAAATTTTTAAATGAAAAAATAAATTTTTATATCAAATGTCATAAGGTTGTCACATTATCGCCTTATTCATTGAAAGTAGCTACTTGAACATGTGTGAACCAACCTGCAGTTTTTCAGCTGTGAGGCCTGTTTTATACAGACAGAAAAACGCAGCAGGAACACGAAAAAATTTGATTATGCTCTGCCTGTGTTGTTATTCTCATGGTACAGTGACATCAACAATGATTGCCATTACATTGGAATAACTATTACGGTATCTCTAATGTAGCCTACAATAATTTGGGGGTCAATTATCATTGTCAATTCCAAGGGGTGAGCACACCTAGGTGTACCCACACAAGGGCATTCAAGGTATAGTAGAAACAATTAGTCTGGGCGCGCGGCCTTTTGGTAGTCAGCAAAGGCGCGGGGTGGAGAGGGGAGTGTTTATCGCTCATTTCTAAAAACATTTGTGTCTTCAAGGTCACCATTTCAGCCGTTAGTGGAGCGGTAGAAAGGAGTGGAGTGAGCGAACCAACTTTTACAGGACGGCCAGTAGTGACAGAGCGTAGTGTGAGAGCCATGCGCCCAGAGTAATTGTTTCCACTGTAGATTGAGGAGCGCCAGTATGGCAGAACAAAAAGCTTTTGATGAAACACACATAATGTACCAGCATAAACTGAAAAAATTATAGCTTTGTAATTAACGATCTTAAAAACATTTTTCACTCCAACTCATGATTGAAACCAAGGTAATCAAAAGACAAGGTAGTGTTCAACAGCATGATGCGCAGTAGCAAGTTACAGCCAGCTGATGCAGTGACATCATGCAGGTCTCTTTTCATGATTTCGCCTATCTTTTACATGATAAATTGCATAACTTTATAAGTCTTCTTCTCAAAATATATATGATCTTCAAGAAACTTGGACGTCTCCTATGGTTTATGATAATATATTCAACTGTTGACCTACGGCATTTTTAATATGATCATACAATTACCTATTCAATTCAGATCACTCGATAATGTTATAGCATGTACATAATACAAGGATAGTAGTTCTCGGGTATTTAAGTTATTTTATTTCTCTTCAAATTAATTTATGAGTACTGTGGAAAATAAAATATTCATTTTTTTAAGAAAATTGTTTGGAGAAATAGGTATGCAATTCCAGTAAGCACATAATATTTAGTTGAAGGTCAATTATTTTATTACGGTTAACTGAATATATTTTTCTCCAATCAATTTCAACGCTCTTCCAACTACAGAAGTATACTGTTAAAAGTATTGAAGGAAAACAGCATCATGTAAACAATATATAAATTATTACAATAAAAAATTAACACAATTCAATTCCATTAAACATTGAATATTTAACCTTCCACAGTACTTGTAAATTAATTGAAGTGAGTTTGAAGACATAAAATAACTTAAATACCCGAGAAGTACAATCCTTGATGTTATGTGCATGCTATAACATTAACAAGTGCTCTGAACTAAATAATTGTATGATCATATCAAAAATGCTGTAGATTAACACTTACATTTATACCATAAACCAAAGGAGACATCCAAGTTTCTTGAAAGTCATATATATTTTGAGATATACTTATAAAGTTATGGAATTTAACAAGTAAATTATAGGTAAAATCGTGAAAAGACACCCAAATGACGTCACTTCATCAGCTGATAGGACTCAACAGATGAGTGGAGATGTGCGAGAACACTACCTTGTTTTCTAATTACCTTGATTGAAACAATATAATTTAGCATATTTATAATATTATTATAAGGACGCCTCAGCCAGAATGAAAAAATATTGGGCTGAGAAGAGGGAAAAAGCTAAATCAACTAAATTATTTACAATGTTCATAAGAAGAGAAATATTATCTTCTTCTTATTCTAAATTCAAATTAAGTTCACCTAATTGGTCAAAAAGGCTCTGGGTAACCGATGTCAATCACCCGGCATAATTAGCCTACAATGCATCATATGATTTCAAAAATCGGTGGGTGAAAGAGCTCCATATATCATAAAATGATCAGTCTGGTAAACGACAACGGTTGGTTACTCGACTGCCAGTTATGTATGAAACTATCCTATTTGAATAAAACTGAAATGAAGACATCAATGAATGCTCCTTTTTGTTTGATATTGGGCTAAGTATTGGGCCGATCCTTGCAAAAACTTGGATAGAACTACCGATGAATGATGCGCATTCATTAAAAAAAATTTAATCGGTTCAATAGTACCCCAATAATTGATGAACAAACATGAAAAAAACATGCCTAATTGAGAGCCTCCTCCTGTTTGGAAGTTGCTTAAAAATTAAAAAAAAAAAAAAAAAAATAGCTTGGTTTCTTTCATAATAGCGCTTGTGACCAGAGGGTTGCATGTAAACAAACAGGTGTATTGGTTATAAATGCACGCTCCACTGCACCCCTGCCATAAAAAATTTGAAACGCTTCAACTACCATTGTTCTCTTTGAATACTCATATTATATGAATTTCGAACGATACTTTTCGAATATAGTATACAGTGTATGTTTACAGACGGTTGCTTGTAGACAAACCATAGTTACATGATCGTGAATGGTTGCTATGGTGATGGCGAATTCTGTCATTTCCTAAGCTCCAGATGAAGCTAACAAAAAGTTCTAAAAGAGAAGAAAACATACCATGGCATTACCAAGCACTGATGAAAGAATGCTGCACAGGCAGAGTCAAGTGATTAGAAGGAGCTACATACCATTCAAAATTCATACACCAAATACAGTAGGTTGGCCAGCAGACTTTTCAACCTTTGACGGAAACAAGCAGCAGACAGACCTCGTGCTGAAACAGGAATTTTCTTAGTTTCATTGCCAAAAAAGTTGAGCTTGCTCGAGCTGTACTAAGCTGCAAGTAGGGTAAATCTCTCAATCATTTGAAAAGTAATTAGGCTACTGTAATCACAATTATCTTTAGTGAACAGCATAGTCAAGTTTAATTGACAAAAATTCATGAAAGAACTATTCAACTCAGTTTGCTTACTCATTTATAATATACCTCCGAACATCTACACAATATAGGTACTGTGTTTCCAGTAAGGTAAACGTACTAATCATTAGCCACCTACCTAATATTGACCCCCTTTCACTTTCAACTTCGAAAATCGAGGTTGCACTTCCGTATTTAGTCTAGTGACATAATCGGCTGATAATCGATAAGGTAACTTAGTCGATATATTCCAAATCTAAACCTAACCGCGATCGACTCTTAGTCAATTATTTCGGTGGATCAGATACGGAAATGCAGCCCCAGAGCCGTTTAAGCTAAGCATCGCCGCCACTATCAGCGACAAAAATACTTTGCAAAAAATGCCACCACCAATATAAAGGTAGATAATCAGATGATTTACTTTAGATTAATAATTGTGACTTATGCAATGAACTCAGGTATGAAAGTTGTTGACGAGCAATTTAATGAATGATTTGCATTTGACTTACTTACCGTAGTTTAAAAGTGATGTAAAACAGCTCTAGATAACATTTCAACAATTAGAGCGGTCGGGTTATTTCACTAGATAGAAATTCAAATTACTATAGGTGGATCGGCCATAAGAATACATGTAAGCTGATGCCATTCTCGTGGCGATCCACCGATATTTATTTATTAAGTAATCTACGTTATTAGATTGATAATTTCATAACTTGAACATTAACTTAACCAATAAAACTAAACCGTTATGAAGCTCAGTAGATAGAAAAACAAAATTACTAGGGATGGGTATCGATTAATCGAAATAATCGATGTTTTGCTGGAATAATCGATTATTTTTTAATCGATGTTTAAGAGCTTCGATTAATCACAGCACCGATTATTTCATAACGATTAATCGATTGATGGCATTTTTCTCATTATTCAATATTACAAGATTTAGGGACATAAATATGTAAATAATTATTGTTTCAAACATATTTCAAGATTAATTTATTTCTGATATTAATGACAGAGCTTTTCCTTTATTTTACGTTTTCCGCTTTTTCTTCACAAGCCCTGTCTAATATAACCTCCAAGTCATTGGGTGGTCAACCTGCTGACAGTTGACAGGCTTGAAATAATTTGCCTTTTTCGATAAACATGAGCAATAACCTGGAACCATCATTGTTTCTTGTTTTTCGCCAAGATGCCTCCAAAAAGTGTTGTTTGGGACGCTATTTGGTATTATTTTGGCCTGTTTTTGCCATTTTCAAAGACTGAATTAATCGATGTTTGAACACCGATTAATCGATGTTTTCAGTACCGATTAATCGGTGTATCGATTACTCCCTTACAAAAAATAATCTATGTTAATAATCGATGTTTTGTAGTTCGATACCCATCCCTAAAAATTACGCACTGATGGTGATGCTACCAACGTATAAAGCATAATATCTCTGGTAGATTCCAACACAGATTTTGCAGACAGTTCCGAGTTCAAACGCATTCCATTTCGTTAATTCCGCATTCCATTAGTGGCGAGTTGGTCAACAGCTGCCTTTTTTCCACTGTTTTTGTCAGTAGTCCAGTTGGTCGTAGTCCAGTTGGTACTCCCCCCTTAATTTGCATGTGTGATTTTAGTCTTCACTCGAAATCATGTTCCGGGCTAGCTCACGGGCCGTAGTTTGCCCATTACCGCCCTAAGTGTACTTGGAAAATTACGATTTTCATTATAAATAGTTTATAACTCGTAAACTACTGAAGAACGAATTGCAAAATTAACACCTTTTTCTGTCATATACTTAGTAAGAGAACCATTGAAAACACATTATAAATCAAACTGAACAATTCTATATGTAGGTTTTCCCGATAGTACAGTCATACAATGTGTTGGACAAAAAATGTGAAGGACACAGTTATTTTAGACAATACAATTCCCTGAAACATACCAGTGGCATCTTTGTATCATGCATGAATTTTGAATTATTGTAATTTAAAATGTTGAAATATGATGAAAAAAATTGAAATTTCAACTTTATGAATGATGATTATAACTTTCTATTCATGCTACAAGCCTGCCGTTGGTACCCAGTTTTGGGTAATTGTATTGTCCACAAGAAAGGTATCGTGTTTATTTCATGTTCGACAGATGGTGTGGCTGTAATATCGGTAAACCTGGAAAATTACCAAAATTTTTACTACATATAAAATTGTTTAGCTTGATTTAAAACGTGTTTTCAGCAGTTCTCTTACTGAGGGTATGAAGGAAAAAGATGATACCTACAGTTTGAGACAAATTTTGCGATTTATTCTTCAGTAGTTTACATGTTATAACTATTTCTAATAATAAATCATCATTATACAAAATAATGTAGTATAAAGGAAGCCTATACTGCCCTTTCAAGTAGAATTCCAAATTATCGGTCAAATGTGACATTTTACATATGAATTGAAATAGCCTCGAAGAGCTGAGAACATAAAGGTGGAGTGCGACAGATGTTAGCGAAGGGGTACCCCCCCCCCCACTCCTCACTACATCTCTTATCGAACAAATCATCATCTCTAATCGTCAGTATGCTGTTATACACATCTTTCGATTCATAAAAATAAGTTCCATAACTTCTATAAAATGACATACAAAAATGTCCCCCTAAATAATGAAAAATCTAGTTGATAGAATTCTCTTTTGAAGATATTTCAATTGTTATAAAAGAAACTATCAGGTTTACCGGCAAAGTGAACAGCACATTTATTGCAGAACATTATATGACTGATATTATGAAAGAAGTATCAACTCTGTTCGATAGTTAGTTACAGAGATATCGAATTTCCAATAATTAGAAACATTTTCAACTTTGAGGGGGCTTGGGGGAAAAGTTGAGGGGGGACTTTTGGGGACTTTTCGGAAAATGTACATTTAAACGTGAACTATTGATTGGCATATATAGTCTTACTTGTCTGACAATATTTATTTATTGGATTGGGCTGGATAGCCAAGCGCCATGCAATACACAGTGCTGTAGGGTTCGGCGACACGGTGTCCGCTACTATTTCATCACTCACTATGACGTTATAACGTGAACTATAGTAATCAATAGACACATCATTTTAAAGCTCATTAAATTATCTTTAGGTTTTGTAAGGAACGGCACAACCAATAACGCGATATTAAAAAAGATATGATCAGTTGAAGTTGATTTTTGTGATTCGTGGTGACATTTTTTTCTATAAACTATTTTTTTACTGAAAAACTAGGCTATCTACATAGAAAATGTATATGACATAGTTTTTAGAGAATAGTTTCAAGTATTAAATGAGATGAGAATCACAACGATACCTTGATTAGTTTCCGAGTTATAAGCCTTTAACTGAAGTACTGCTCTTGCAATGTTGATAGGGGAAGCAAGCGGGGTGGGGGTCGGGACTTTGGTTTTTTTGAGTAAGTACTATGTATACTAACATCCTGCAAAAATTCAGCTTTCCCCTAATTTGTTACGACAATGACCATTTTTTTGCATTCATTGCCTGGGCTAGTTGTAATATGTATGAGACTTTGATTATCAAAGTAAATCTAATATAATTCTTCAATCATTTTGTTTATTGTTCAAAGTGTTTTCTTCCTTTTTTCTTATTCTTATACTTTTGTAAGGTAGGCTTAAATTCATGAAGTTGGTACTGCATTATACTACCGTATATATATATATTTTTTTTTTTCTTTAATTTGATTTTTCAGGGTTAATTTTATTTATTTTTTTTTACATTATTAAGTATATTAGTAAATACTCATATGTTGATAATCGCTTATTTTTATTTCACATTATTTTGTTTCAATTTATTTTTCTGTAAAATTATTAGTATTGTAATGGAGAGTTGAGTGTAAGAGAGGGCCGGCTGCGCCTTAACTCCGCTCTCTAGGATAAAATAAAGGCAGTCATTCATTTCAATTCAATTCAATTCTCAGATCTCAATTAAAATTTACTGCAATAAGTCGTTGAGTGCCATAAAAAGTTAATATTAACAAGGCAGATCTTTATGGATTACGAAATACAAGAATAGCCTTAACAATTTGCCTCCGCTATAAAAGGAATTATAACAATATTTACATCATAATAATTAATTCCTCCATTACCCAATCATTTTTTCGTGCTGATGATGACCATAATGCATATGAGTTTGACTTGTAGCCTACGTGGGTATGATGATGTTGGATGGTGTGCCAACAGTTTTAAGTACGCTCCGAACCACAAGAAGGTACAAGTGATAATGAAGCAGATAACATCAGGCTATTTTTTGGCGGTCTCCCTTCCAAGCACAGTCACGAGCGCTCGTGACAGCATCGTCATAATCGCACTGTCAACACGGCCAATCACTTGCTATACAGTCCTACAGAGAGCAGAGTTAGGATTATTTGTATAATATAGCAAGCATATATAGTTATGTAATGATCAGTTTTGCTAAAACTCTCGTAATAATTATTATTAACAACTACAGTATTTTATCCAAACGAGACAGAATATTGATTGTAGGATAAATAATCACTTATTATTATTGTATTTACATAATATGTTCAAGTAGGCTAGTACTGTAGCCTACCTACTTTTAATGAATGAGACAAGTTTCATAGGCATCCGATTACAATCTGGAAATCAACCCTAGAACAAATTACCGGTGTAATATGTTTATCAACCTCCAATGATATCTGTTATACATCCCAAACAAATAAAACTACATTTATAGGTAGGCTTTCCTTTACAGATGGTAAAATGAAATTACGTTTATATTTTATGCATAATTTGGTTCATTTATTTTACGCACGCGCCTTGTTTAATAACTACACTGCATTCTTTAGTATCTATTCCTGTGCCTATACAAGTTTATCATTATAAATCTCAACGACCGAAACCGCCGTTCAGTTAGTTATTTGTATGATCCTACTCTGTATATAATCATGGACACTAATTTAATAATTGCTGCAATTATATATTCTGTCAATTATTGTCTCCATAAAACCCGTTTAGGAAAAAGTAAAGTAGCCTATAACTTGGTCAATGAAGTTAAAAAATGGACATAGCATAACTTTCAAGTGCAACTACGTGCAGGTCACATTTGTCAGATTATTGAAATTCTTGTTCGAAAAATCTTTCTTAAAATGGTCATGTTTTGATATGTATTACCCAAAGATTTGATACGCCGGGCTGTCATTTTATAGTGTAGGCTACACACCACGCCATTTTTGATACATGTACCGTAACTGAAGTCATTTTTAAAAAGAAATTTCATCTTTTTAGCTCTTTTGCGACATTCTATCTCTCTGCTACAGTGCATTGTACTTACTGCAGTTCAACGCTATAGGAAGGTAATTAAAAGCAAGTTCCAGTGGATATCATGTCCAACGCTTACATGCTCTGTATCAAAATAGTGATTTATTCAAACATTGATTAGTGTTTGATTATAGCTTTTCTCATAGGAATGCAAGTTCCAAAATCAAGGTGTTAGGTTAAAACTTTCGACAAAAATAAGGTCCATTTATTGCTTCCTAAATCAGAGCGTAGCCTACCTGAATATTGCAAGCTTGAAAAATAATTAATTTTTGTAAAACAAATTCCGGCACCTACTTTGCTACTTACAAGTGACTGCTCGTCACTGCACCTCGGCTCATGTGCCAACTTATAACATTTTTGATGTATGTGTTCTCTAAAATATTTTGGTGTAATAGCTTGTTCATAACACAGCTTGTGGTCTGCTTTGTCGTTTGCTTACAATTCGCTGTAATCACACATGTTACGAAATAACATAATCACAAATTTAAAAAAGCAACAGACAACTCCCTATATTAAACCATAATTTATTCATAAAATAATGTGACAAATAGAAATAAAATGCATGGGTAAAAGTTAAAAAAATCTTTAATTCATAAAATAAATACAAATAATAAAATAGCAATCTTGACAGGTATGAAGCACTTAACAGTACCATCAGTGATGTTGAAATAAATCACCACCAATTAAGACAAATAAAAATATAGACAAGAAAAAATAATGGGTAATAATTGGCAATATGTCAAATTAATAATGCATATCAAACAACAAAAACGACATGCCTTTAATTTAGTGATAGTAGACATTCTCCTAGTTGAATGCTATCACATTGTCCTCAGTTACTCACAGTGTATCAGTATGATAGTTTCTAATTGAGTCAACAACATTCGGCGATTTTCTTTACATGAATAGGCATTTTACTTCCACAACGGCACTCTTGATACTGATGAATCCATCGGGACTGGCCCCCAAAAAGTCTGACATGAAGCCAAATGTATTTTCAATTTATACTACTTCATTTTCATTCCTCTAAACAGCGCAGAGCTTTTTCTTCGTTGTCCCTTCCCTATTGGACACTTTGAACCGAGAATTGCAATTTTCTTTTAATAAAGATGTGGTAAACCTGTGGAATATCACCCTAATCCCCCCCCCATAGTTATGCTGACACAAGCTGTTAATGAAAAATTAAATTAACATGAAAAATTACATACATTATTCGCAATTGAAAAAATATTCTGTAATCAGCCAAAATCTCTCAACAATTTTTTGAGGATCCAGGATCTAGGCTCTAGAGCGATTATCTGAGTGAATGTAAAGTAGTGCTAATAAAACAAGTCTGTTTTTTCTGATATAGTAATCCTCAGCCATGTTTTTTTATTGCTGATGATGTCCACATGAGTCCAAGACTTGTGCGTGAGTAATGAGGTGAATGATTACACACAAATGCCTGACGGTGGAGCGGGATTCGAACCCACGACCACTTAAAGAACAGCAAGCTGAAGTTGCGACGCCCCAACCAACTGTGCTAAGCGGCCCGCCGCTTATGTATTGATAAGCTGCAGAATCTAGAAAACCCTTTCAGAACTGGCATCATTTTCAGACCAAGTACTGAAGTACATGAAATAATAATTAACTCTTGTCAACCAAACTAAGAGCTTTAATCAAATCAAAATTTGTGTACATCACATAACAGAATAGGCCTACTGAATAAGGCTAATAACATGTAAACTGTTTATTATTATAGCTTGTCTCCATAGAGACCGATTGCTCATGTGATATTTATCATATCATTCTTCCCTGCTAATTATGAAGTCTTGGGGGCAAGATGGCGGAGGGATACTGTTGATTCTTGTCCATCAACATGACGTATGTGGGCATACTCTGGATTAGCTTCGATCAATTGAACTTCTTCAACTAATGCGTCTTGTTTCAAATTCCGAACTGTTTTTTTAAGCCATACTGTTCCTGGGTTGGTCAACCAAGATGGTAGGGATGGTCCATTCGTTGAGGTTCTCGTATGTAAGAACATGCGCTCATGAGGAGTGCAATTCGTCGCTGTACAGAGAAGAGACCGAATAGAGTGAAGAACATCGGGTACTACTTCTTCCCATTTCTTAGAATCCAATCCTCGTGATTTCAGGGCCAGTGTTACAGCTTTCCATATGACCCCATTGTATCGCTCTACCTGCCCATTCCCTTTTGGATTGTATGGTGTTGATCTGCTTGTTGCTATGCCTTTGGAGAGGAGAAAACTTTTCAATTCAGCAGACATAAATGCTGATCCTCTGTCTGAGTGGATGTACGATGGAACACCAAACATTGAAATCAATGAGATGAGGCATTTTATCACTGTTTGTGTTGTCATGTCTGGGCAAGGAAATACGAAAGGGAATCTTGAATACTCATCAATCATAACTAATATATATTTATTCCTTGTTGTTGACTGTAGTGGTCCCTTAAAATCCATATTGATTCGCTCAAATGGTTTGGTGGCCTTGATTAGAGTCCCTTCCATTTTCATGTATCTTGGTTTCACTTCAGAGCAAATTTTGCAATTTGAGCAGGTCTTTCTTACATCATCTACTGTGAATGGGAGATTTTTCATCTTCACCCAGTGGTAAAGGCGAGTGACACCTGGGTGACATAGTTCTTCGTGGTATTTTTCTAGACTTGCCTTTGATGTTGAACAACCAGCAGCTACACAAACCCTAGATAGTGCATCTGCTGGTGCGTTTTCTTTCCCAGGTCTGTAAACAATGGTAAACTTGTACTCAGATAATGCGAGTTGCCACCATTGTATTTTTTCATTTTTTATTTTCTAGCTGTGCTTAATATCAAACATGAATGCTACTGATCGTTGGTCAGTGATCAGTGTAAATTGATGTCACAGTAAATAGTGTCTCCATTTCCGTATTGACTATCTACTATTGCATATGCTTCTTTCTCAACGGATGAGTGTTTCCTTTCACTTGAGGACAACGTTCGTGAGAAGAAGGCTACCGGGCGGGAGTTCTGAGACAGAGTTGCACCAATAGCAAAATCTGATGCATCTGTTTCAATTGTGAACGAGGTATTTTCATCAACAAAGTCTAGTGCTGCTGAAGCAACTTCATCCTTCAATGATTTTAAGATATCCAAATGTTCTTGTGGTAGAGGAAATGTTTGTGAGTGGACAATAGGGTGAATCTTTTGTGAAAAATTTTTAATCCATCGTGAATAATGGGCCAGTAATCCCATAAGTCGTTTCAATTCTTTTGTATTCTGTGGTGGAGGAAAATTTATGAGAGGTGAAAGGCGTTCTGGATCGGGTTTGATTTCGCCTTGTTTAATTTCATAACCAAGGAATTTCAGTGAATTCTTTGAAAATTTACATTTCTCTTTGTTTAAGGTCAATCCATATGATTCAACTATGCGTTGGAAGTTCTTCAGATTTGTGTCATGTTCTTCTTGGCTATAGCCACAAATGACAACATCGTCCAAATATGCATAACAGTCTTTCAAATTTTCTTTTTGTATAAGATTATCTATGGTGTGTTGGAAGACTGATACTCCATTGGTGACTCCGAATGGAATTCGTTTGAATTGGTAAAGTTTTCGGTTTACTTCAAAAGCTGTATAATGACATTCATCTTCAAGAATTGGTATCTGGTGATAAGCTGACTTGAAGTCTACTGTACTAAAAACTTTATATTTGGCAACAGTGTTGACTAGGTCTTCAATCAAAGGAAGAGGGTAGGCATTCAAATTTGTAAATTTATTTATTGTCTGTGAGTAATCTATGACCATTCGTTTCTTTCCATTATTAGAGACAATGAATGGTTGTGCACGCCAACTAGAGTTACTTTCCTCGATTATTCCTTCTCCAAGGAGGCGTTTGACTTCATTTTTCATAAACATGTGGTCATCATGTGGATGTCTCCTTGATCGGGTGGCTATTGGGCGATAATCTGGAGTTAAGTCATTGAAGAGGGAGCATGGATTTAAAGATGCTTGCGCCAATGAGCAATTCTTTGTAGGAATATCAACTCGGTTACTATCAATCACAAGAGGTTGTTCATCACCTCCAAGTTCTAGACTTATTGTTTTGTGATGTTTCAAAAAATTATGACCAAGAATCACATTGCAACAACAATCTTTCAATACTAATAGTTGAACATTACTGTATTCCTTTCCTTCAAATGTAATATTGCCATACACACATGTTTTTGTAACTATTGCATGTTGAACAGATGCAAATTTTATAAGACTTGAATTCGGTTTAGTTTGAAAATTATATCTTTTGTAAAGCCTTCATCTATAAAGCTTGCAATGCTACCTGTATCGATAAGAGCTTGTGTTTTGATACCATTAAGTGTAACAGTTATGATAGCTCTGGACAAGTCACCTGTTATGCCAGCTGCAATTATTGTAGATGCAGTGAGTTCTTTAGGTTTCCTACTTCTACATACATTGGAAAAATGTCCAACTCGAGAACATTTATAACACAGTTTTTCAATTGCAGGACAGACTTGCGGATTTTGATGTCTTTTGTAGCCACAACGTTGACAGGTAGCAGGAATACCTTTTGTTTCTGGTCGTTTCTGTGCGACTGCATTCAAGTGAGAGCTTGGAATTTCAACAATATTATCCTCGGTTATAGAGTTTATGTGGATGGAGGCATTTTTAAAAGAATTTGCATAAGTTTTGGCAGTTTCAAGAATGCGTGCTTGAGTAACTACTTCTTGTAGACTAATATTTCCTTGCTGAAAAAGTTTTTCTCGAATTTCAACTGAATATAATCCTGAAACGAAAGCTTCTCTTATGTGTTCGTTCTTGTTCACTTCTGCTGACACAGAAGTAAAGTTGCATTCTGAACTTAACCTTTTTAATTCAAGGTAAAAATGATCAATCGACTCACCTTCTGACTGTTTTGCATGAGCTAGGCAGTAACGTGCGTAAACTTCGTTTTTAGGCTTGACGAACGTCTCTTCTAATTTCGAAATTGCTTCATCATAAGTCGAATAATCTTCAATCACTGAGTATAACTTTGGTGACACAAAATTTATCAGCATTCTCATTTTGTCTCTTGTAGTTGTCTCAACGCCTTCCAACAGGTTTTCAAAGGTAATTTTCCAATGTTTCCATTCTCTTTCTGCTGTAGGAGAATCCGGGTCAATCGCTAGCTCTTTTGGCTTCAGCAATTTCTCAATGTGAGGATTAATTTCACTTCCTCCAGTATCTTCCATGACTACTGTTCTCCTCTTTTGTTTGGGCATCGTTTTTGATTTGATTAAATTGAAATAATAATTAACTCTTGTCAACCAAACTAAGAGCTTTAATCAAATCAAAATTCGTGTACATCACATAACAGAATAGGCCTACTGAATAAGGCTAATAACATGTAAACTTTTTATTATTATAGCTTGTCTCCATAGAGACCGATTGGTCATGTGATATTTATCATATCAGTACACAATATTTGCAATAGAAAATTAATTGTTTGTTAGGCATTTGCTGTCTCATTTTCCTCGCTTGTCAACAACTTTGAAAAATCTCCTTCATTTTCTTCTACTTTTAATTTTATCCTTATTTTTTACCCTTTCTCGTCTTTTTTCATTTTTATCTCTCTTCTCCTACCAATTTCTATTGTCATCTCTTTTCCACTTCTTCACTGTTTTCTATCATTTCCATTCGTTCCTCTTTTCTTCTGTTCCTCCTTCTTCTTCTTTTTTTTCTTCTTCACTCTCTTCTCCTTCCTCTTCTTTTTCTTTTCCTTCTTCTTCTTCTTCTCCGTTTGGGGGGTGGGAATTTCCTCTTTTTCACCCCCCCCCCTTGGATTCGCCACTGGTCATGTCATTAATCGTTTTGTCTTAATTAATTTTGATTATGAAGTTATAGGACAAGTTTTAAAATAGTAACTTTTGTTGTAAATTTAACGACTTGTAGTCAGTTTTATATTGTGATTATATAATAAATTTACTCACATTCGGCCGAACGTTTTTGAGTTATTAAATCTCTTCTTCAAGGAGATCATTTATTATATATTCACTATAAAACTGACTGCAAGTCGTTATATTTACAACAAAAAGTTAATATTAACAACGCAGATCGTTATGAAACAAGAAATCCAAGACTTTAAAATAGGTTGGGAGATTGTTCATTCATCACCTCTCAACTGTTAATAACAAGAGAATAAACATCTGGCCTTCTTTTTTTTGACACAAGAGGACAAGCCCCAACAACCAGACAAAAGTCATGGAAAATCAAAATCTATGGAAAAGTATTTAATTGTTGTACTCTCATCATTAACAGTACACTCAAACTTGTTCTAATACATTTCAAATACAATGTACTTGTGCCTTATTATATAGACATCATTACAATTTTTTATCATTAACCTAATTTTATGCTTAAATTTTACTGTACTCTGTTATGACTATCAATCCTTTATCTTATTGCATTTCCCTACGTAATACAATCCTCCCCCATCAAACTGCTGACTGGTTTTGAATAGGCCTATACTATGTACACCCCAATGAACCTCATTCTGATACTTGCAAGACATCATAGTTTTGTTAAAGTGAGAAACCTTCCAAGGGTACCACTCCATTCCTTCACTTATGCTTTTTTGGGAAGGTTTACTATTGTGTTCTTTTTCTTTTTTATTTTCGTCCTAGTTTCTTTGTTTGGTGATTTCGAACGCTTTTGAAATCTTAGCAAATTATACATTGACTTCTGTCTCTTTCTCAATTGTATGTCCTTTCTATTAATAGGCGATCCTTTCTCACATCTTGAGTTCGGTTCCCTTCTTACCTTGACCCCTTTTTCTGACTCCTTACAATGTTTTATTTCCCTTTTATCTTTCTCGTTTCTGTTTCGAAACTCTCTCCTCCTTCGCTTCCACTTCAATTTCTTCTTTACTCTGTTCTTCTTTCTTTCCCTCTTCAGCTCTTCTGTCCGCTAATTATTAACATCACTTTCTTCGCCATCACCCTTTCTGACTGGAGCAATCTCATTTTCTCTTTCCTACTTTTGCATTGTTTTCGAAGCCTTTTCGATCTCTCTTTCTGTGGGTTTTCCTCTTGGTCTTACGATCTGCCATTATTCTTATTTATTATTTCGTTAATCGTTCCTCCATCGAGTTATCCAACCGCTCTGCAACTCATTGTCGGTCCCTATTCTAATACAGCCTACAATCCCAAGATCTATATTAACTTATATTACCAGTCTCAAAGTCACCTAAAATAATCTATTATCTACTTCCTTATTGCCACTCCTAACCATGTACTCCTAATATTTATCCTATCAGCTAAAATCTCTATTTAGACACGATTATTACTAATATTAACCTACCTACCCTTTGTTATATTGTTATGATGCTAGGATTTTCAATTGCTATTAAAATAATTATGATGTGCTTTCCCCATCAGTCTAGTCTGTTGAATTCAGTTAACCCCGCTTTCCTCATTCTCATCTATATGATCTTTACTTGTTTTGTCATAACTTTCATACCAAAATTAATTATAATTCTCCTTCCCATTTCATTCAATTCAATTGGTATCAGTATTACAGCAATCATTATCAGCTATTACTTCTCATAATTATGTGGCCTCTTCATCCATTATCTGTTTATTATCAATTCAGTATTGTAAAAATAAGAATGTTATATTATTGTCAATTGAGAATGTTATTTATTATTCGTTACATAATTTATGATTAATTTGTTCAAATATTGTATAAAACAGAAATATTACTTCATTTTTACATATCAGGGTTATATATAAAAATAATTTTTCTCAAAATAGTAATTAAAAAATAAATAAATAAAAATTTTTATCAAAAAATAAACTTAGAAGTGTTGTCAAAATTCTTAGCGTTTAAAAACTTGGACTCTAGTTTTTAATTTTCAAGTAATCCGTTCCTTGGGAAGTGAGATAATGCGCTCAAAGACACATACACACATCTATATATATATAATTATTTGATATATGTGTGTGTGTGTATTTGATAATTACATAAATACATCAATTTACTGTTGTGGTCTACATCATACTCATATTCTAATTCAATATTATGTAATGGTGCTGCATCAGCTAGAAAGCAGTGTTCAATTAGCTATTTGCGTTTTAGTCGTCATGAATTATTTTTATTAGCAAATCATTTTTCTATAATGGCGCGTGACCTTTATGGCTAAATTACACCAGTCGGTTAAATTTGATTAAAAATTCAGCTGATGGCTATCCAAACATGTTAATGCTTTTGTGTTCTATGACATAGTTGAGCTCGATCAGACACTCAGCTGATGTAATTTATCTTAAATTGTTGCTAGCGACTGTATAATGGGGGCCTCATGTTTATAGTTCACGCCCCCCAAATTAGGTTGCTAAGAAATATTGCGGTGTTGCCTGATATGAGACCATGCCAGCATGCTAGAACAACTACAAATATGCAAAATTTTAAACCAAAGTTGAAAATTGTTTCTATGCATACCAAGCCAAATTATAGAATTAATGAAACTTTAAGAATTACTCCCTTACTTTGGGAATTCAAAGCCAATAAATAATATTCAATAATATATTATAATATTCAATAATATTAAATCAAATATTACCAACAATAATTGTTGAATTTTGCACTAAATAATCCTTCTTTTTGAGATTTCACTTGGTTTTTTGAAAAAAAAAAATAATATAGATTATTCCTGTTCTATTTATATACAAGTAGGTGCAGAAATTAATATATAAGTAGGTGCAGAAATAATCGATATTATTTCTCAAACAGCCCAAGTTCTACATTTTGCATTGAACCAAATTTATGAATTAAAACCCCTGAATAATTTACTATTATATTATAATATGCAACAGCAGCTAACTCATAATGGTAAATCGCACATGCTATCTCATAGTAAATTTTGCTTGCAACGCCAGCTAACTAAGCTTTGCTAAAAACACTGGATATCTCAGCCGAATTTTTCATTACTGCTTATTATTTGGTGTTTTTACCTTGAATAAATCATATCTCTTAAATTTATATAAAAGTCGATGTGTGATTTATGTATGTTCCCAGGAAACTCCGAAACCGCTGAAACGATATTTAAGAAATTTTCAGGCACAATGTAGAATAGTCCCGAGATTGTTCCTGTGAAGTTTGGGAGTTCAAAAGTCCTCGCTGAAGGACTCAAAATGAGAAATCTATCCTTAAAGGAATAGTTGATAGAAGTCAACATTTTTTAATCATACGGTTAGCCCTTAGTGGCGTTATTCACGCTGTCTGCAAACTTACGGGCATACCATGTAGTCGGAGCATTGCAGTCATGTAGGAAACATAATGACTGGTGAAACAAAGCTCAGCTTATGTTTCATCCATTATTTCTTTGATGAAAAAAACAAAATTTTCTTATTGCAATTTAACCAAACAAAAAATAACATTTTAGAAAAGCTAGGAAGATGAGGTTTGTGCAAGGCTCTTGGGAACTCCTAGGTTCTTGCTGGGTACCGCTATTGTATCTAAAATCCCGTTGCAACGCACGGGTGAACCGCTAGTAATTATATAAAGTTGATCCAGGGACTCAGAAATCAGTTTATTGGCTCTCCTAAACACCAGGCAAAAATGAGATAGCAGGTGTTGCCACTAGCGTGATGATATTATATGCCACTCTATGTTTAAATTTTATATCCAATTCACAATATTCATTGCAGCAGTTCTTGCAATAACGGTTTTTTTCTCAATTCACAGTTTTTTAAAAAATTCCCCAATATTTTACTAGTAGTTCCTTAAACAGATAGAAGATCTCATGCTCAAGAATACGAGGGCTCGCACAGTGGAACATACAATAAATACTCTATGATAATCACCATCACGTGCTATAGAATGGTGCTATTCCAATCTGTGATCCACCATTCCAAAGCATGTGTTGATTTTGTGATGATGTCTATCATTAAGTATTGGATATTCTATTGTGAGGCATCTTAACATTTATCCAAACTATAAACTCTAAGATTGAAATCCTATTTACTTGTAGTTATGTGAACAGTAGACCTCACGACCCAAGAACATGGGTGGCATGCACAGTGGAAGTATTTTTTGTATTAAAGAAGATTTTAATAGTTCCAAATTTATTCAAAAATCACCATAATCTAGACAATTTATCTTGGTGTCTGTCAATATTGTTGACGACCAACTGAAGTTGCTTTTTAATGAATTTATCAACAGTATCAAGGTTTTGACACTCTACATTATTATAACTTGAATCTTTTGAACTTGTAGCAATATCTTCTCCAGCCTAATAATTTTTAAAGAATTATCAAATATTCTAGGTAGCCTAAAATAAGAGAATTTGAACTCCTGGAAAATGTTTACAAAGAGAAAAAGAGAAGTTACTTCTAAGTAATTATCCACAAAATAAGTTAAATCTTGTGTACCTTTGAGAACTAGATCCAAATACTTGAAACCAAAATAAAATATATTAGTCACCAGTATCTTGTGCAAGTGCAGTCCCAGGGAGGGGATCATGGGTCATGACCTCCAAAATCGGAACTTTGTGGAAGGGTTGTGAGGGTGTCAATCTCGCATAATAAAGGTCAACAAAATAGCATAACCCCCCCCCCCCCCCAATCAAAACTTTTGAGCTGGGACCGCTCTTAGTCTTGTGTAGAAGAAGTGAATTGTATGACAGTAGTTAGCATGTAATCCATGATGCTTTCAAACCAGGGAAAGCTGAGTGCGTTCATATAACAATAGATTGGGAAGAAATACAGTGTCAGTTTTGATATTAGATAGTTCATCAAGTACTATGTCATGGAAAACATCACAGAATGAAGTTTGTTGATACTTCAACTGTTCTAATTACAAAAATATTTTTAAATCAAAATATTATTTTTAGAGAATACTACAACACTATAAAAATATTCTAATACTTCCAATGAAAATTGAATAAAACTTAATAAAATTATATTCTACAAATAGTTTCTATTACATGGCATGGAATTTAACAATCTATTTACAATTCTTAAAATTGTTTAGGCTAAATCATTTTTAATAAATAAAACGAAACATTTGATTTGGGAAAACTTAATATCACTAGTTTTCCTATCACATTCATCTTAATAATGGCACTACAGTACTTTCATTACCATTTACAACATTGAAAACTCATAATCCTATCACAGCGTAATTACTTCAAATACTTATCCAAATCTAGTTGTAGGCGAATTGGACCATTGAAATCATTAGACGGAATATTTTTCAGGTATTCAATGTAGTTGGCCGGGAGTCTATTTTCTGTTGCTCCTGCAATGATTGTATTCAAATAGATTTTTGACGGTAATCGAGTTTTGGGCAGAATCTGGTCATCTGTCAGAGGTGGCGGCAGGTCTGTTAGTTCATAGCAGCGGCAACAGAATTCTCTGCCTTCCGGACACCTGACGTCCACCTTGATCACTCTGTATACACCTTCAGCCACGCCTTCTTGCCTGTAAGTTGCAACAAACAAACGTTCCACTCATGACTGAAAAATTATACTGTGGAAATAAAAATAATATTCTGCAAAATAATAAAAAGATGAATTATATACTGTATTGTTTTTTTTTAAGAATGAGGAGATAATTGTTCGAAATAAATAACACTTCAATTATCAGAAATTTATTAAGATGTTAACAATACTGCAATAACATTATTTAGAGGCTTAGAATGTCTAACAAAAATGATAAATATTTTTATATAATAAAGTACAATATTATTCAAAATAATTATTGTATAGATATTATATAAGTCTTTTAGAGGCTTGAAGTTGCAGCAGATATTATAGAGCAATAGAAGCACAGTATTTTCTGTTGTACACATACTACACCCATTGGGAAAACTCGTCAGTTTAATTACCAAGCTTCTTTTGTTCAAATGCTTTTCATTTATTTATTATTATTTTTTTTAAAGATACATTTTTTCCCCCTGTAAATACTATTGCTATCTAGTCTTGAGACTAGACTTATAGTAAATTGATCATTGCTGGACTAGTCACTTTCAGTTCTTATGGTATGAATTTTTTAATTATTCAAAATTACTACATATTTTTTTATTTGTAATTAAAAAACAATTTGTATACTTTCCAAATTTTATTGATAACTCATTGTGTAATATATTAGAATTATCTCTAACACTAATAGATAAGAATTCTTTCCTCACACACGGATCTGTAGTCCATGTGGGGAAATATATTTCTTTCTATTTTAATTGTATTTCTATTATTGATTGTAATATGTTGCCTGTCTGGAAATTCAATATCAATAAACGTAAAAGATGAAGAGACTAATGAGCGAATTTGTTCTATCCTAACTTACTAATCTTAAAATAATACAGTGAGACTCTCATTAGAATCTCTTACTGCTAATGATAATTATTTACATCTATTTAACTGCACTAAAGGCTAGGTTTCACTCAATCACTGCTCTGCTTTTTCACTGGACACCACTTGAATAAGCACTACACTAATTCAAACGGCTTCTTCCTATTAAGCCTCCGCACCAATCCTCCATTGTCTAGCAGCTGGATTGCCTCAACGTTGTTGTGTTGGTGGAGCCGAGCTTCATGATTATCTGCATACCGCTGAATTTCGCAGGATACCAGGTTGACTCCCAGGTCTCTATGGATGTTGCAGTTCCACACATACCAAGGTGCATCAACAATGATAAAGAGAAATAAACATTACTATTCAATTCACATTTCGTTGTTTTGAGACTTGACACATCTGGTGACCCGGTGTCTTAACAGCAGATCTAAATTATTAACGGCTAATAAATCCCTCAGCTAGACCAATGGACAGCGACCCGACGTGTCACTGACTATATAATACTTATGTACTGTGAACAGTAGACCTCACGCCAAAAAATAAGGGTGCTTGCACAGAAGAATATAATTGATCTACTAGATGATATTCATCATCTCAAAATTAAATACTATCATTACATTCAAAGAAATCTTCCAGATCTAACATAATTTATTAGACACCCTTGCCTAAGGCGAACCCATTGGGAATTTAGGAGGAGCACACCTGAAAAAATATAAGGAAAGTGGAAACACCAGAAAAAGAGTAACTTACATCTAACACATCTGGTGACCCAGTGACCTAACAGCAGATCTAAAATATTAACGGCTAATAAATCCCTCAGCTAGCTAGACCAATGGACAACGACCATTAACTGTAGCATTGTGTACATTGAGAGTGAAACAATAGAAATTGGTGTCTTCAGCTACTATTTCTAGTATTACTTGAAAAATATTACAAGCAGCATATTATAAAAATATTACTTTCTGCAGCAGGCTGGGTGGCAAAGATATATGATATCCACAATTAGCAAAAATTACTATTATATATAGACAATAGAAACTATGAATGAATGAATATTCCTTTTAGGGATACAGAATAGCACAACTCATATAATCCACAACCCACACTATAACATACAATTCATTCTGTAGTCGGGATAAGTGATGTGATGCAGGATGAATTTTTGTGAAATACAGAGATGAATTATGCCTAACCTTTGATTCAATTTGCGTAGTCTATTTCATGTCTGCATTCCACAAAAGTCACTCTGTATGACGTCACTACGGCTGCGATTCTATTTCCACCCAGCCAATCATCTGCACTTATGTTGTTCCAGAAAGTTGATTGCTAAAATCAGATTTCACATGTATGATGAATGAATTTATACAACAATATTAATTAATTTTGCATAATTATCATTTACTTAGTAATCACTTGTGATTATACATTTAATTTGCTTCTCTTAGGGAAATATGCTTTCTTAAGAATGATAACTTAACCCATATGAAGGCTCAACGAGATGAATAAGAAGGCCTGGGGGCTATCTTTTAATTTGATTCCAATTGCTTATCGATGGAGAAGCTCATTTTAAAAACCATATGTTTCTTATAGAAGAAGGCCTAAGTGCCTTTCCTATTTCAAAATCCTCACATATACATGGCTGGGTATTTCTTAAAGGAAGATACATGCAAAATTTAATAGACTTTGATTCACAGGTTCAGCCGTAAATGCGTTACAGACAGAAAGATAGACAGGCAATTGCAAAACAGTCGACTTGAAACAGACACCTCTCTTCGTTCGGTTAATTAATATATACTATCAATATAGAATAATCTTTTTCATATTGTAAACATCAAGAAGCCAAGAGAATAGTAAATTCATAAACATAAAAAAAAGGTTCTAGAATTGTTTACACAATTTTATAAAGTATTACAAATTTTGGCGCAATTAAAGCTTCTAGTTTTGAAAGAGGAAGAAGCATCCTGACTTTAAAGCTCCCCTATTAAAATTTATGGTCAGAAACCATCCCAAATATTCAAACAACATATTCCCAAAGTTTCATGCCAATCTGTCAAGTAGTTTTGAAGTCTATAGGGAACATACATACATACATACAGACAGACATTCATTTTTATATATATAGATTACAAATTTTGGCGCAATTAAAGCTTCTAGTTTTGAAAGAGGAAGAAGCATCCTATCTTATCTCCCTAGATAAATATTAAAATATTTATTGTGCTGATTAAACCGTTTATACAAAAAAGTGAAACACTATAAACTTATAGTGAAGCCTAAACTTTAGAGGTGAAATTCCCACATGTAACATGTCAAGTTCCCACTTCAATAAAGGGAAAGATCTATTCTTTACCCTTGTAAGAAGTAAGACTTATTATGTGCTTCTGTGTGTAATAAAATTAATTTCATTGTTTGAAAAGTCCCTCTCTAACAGTTTATATCAATCTCGACTCTACTAACTGTAATATTGTACTGAATTATTGCATTATTGGATACTAGAAAAAGCCAGGCTTTGCTCTGAAGTTGAGGAAGTAATGGATGCTAATAATAATAATCTTTCTACTTATTTAAAATATTCCTATAAACGCATTTGTGTCATACCATTATCACCATTATCCTTGAACACTTTAGTCTGATTGCGCATTAAAAATTATTACTGGGTCAGACAAATTTATTAAAATTAAATTCCTTTGAACAATAGCTATTCATGATATTTTCTCTGTTCCCACTTATAACACTAATTATTTTTCACCTCCATACAATAAATTCATGTATTCCACCTTTTTTAAAAATATTAATTATTAATATTATTATCATTGTTGTTGTTGTTGTTGTTTATTGGGAGAATAAAGGAATTTCACCCCTAAATCTATTAGATTAATTGATTTTAGTGAATTTTACTTCAAAAATAGCCTAGTTGTTTCTTATAAACAGAATTTAGGACAGATTATGGGGGAAAAATATAGGAAATGATGTTTTTCAACTCAAATTGCATTTAAAAATAAAAAATTATTCCTTAGAATTTAGATTTGTGAACAAAAAGGTCACCCAAGAAGGAACCCAGCCCCGGGCCAACGGATAATAACATGGCACTCAACCATGGCTGCATTGTGGAAGCCGATGCTATTATACGCATTTCAATAATAAAGCATTTCATGAAATAGTTGTAAGTTAAAAAAATGACTCTTTTAGTAGTGTAAAGCTAAATGTAGTGGCTCACTTTGATGCACGATGGCGCAATACGTTTTTCAAGTTTATGGAACTTATTTGACAAAAACATTTGATAAATCCTTCAAATAATTCCATTATTATCAACTGAAATCAATCATTTTTTATGAAAAATATTTTCAACGTTTTTGACCGCATTTTTAATTCATTTTAAGTTTAGATTTAGCTGTTCATTGTATGTTATCTCTATACTGTGGGAACATTATACTTCTATTATCAAGTGTAAAACAGAAAATCAATTGGCTTATATTATAAGAGATTGAGATTCTGACCTGTCCAAGTTGGGCTCATCTTTCTTGGCCATTTCATAAACCACGCCCCACACATGGCTGGTTTCATCAGGCACAATAGTAGCAGCACAGCCTTTCCATCTATCTGAATAGTGGTTGAAGTCCAATCTGTAATCCTAAAAGCAATATCGTCAATACTAATAATCATTTCAAGTATATCTTTCATAGCTTACTTGCTTAATAATAAAGGAACTAGTTTTGAAGCATTTCTTCAGATGTCAAGAAAATTCACAAACATTATACTTGGAAATTAAACTGGAATTGTAAAGTCAATTTATGGTTTATTCAGAGAAAATAGATATTTGTAGCATAGCATCCGTTATTTTTGCTATTGATAACAAAGACATTTAACACATCCAAAGACCAAATCTGAAGCAAAAATCGTTTCATTCCTCTCATAGAAGTTGATGGTTTTCTCGACTTTTAAAATCATGTTGTTTTTGGTAAACCACCATTGAAGTGCATCCAAATTAAATTTTAAACTGCTTTGCACCTTCTCCCAATCATTTTCAACATAGCATAAGGCTGTATCATCAGTAAATGGAGTTAAATAACCTTTTAAGCATGCCTCACATAAGTCGTTAAAAATATAGACTAAAAATAGAATCGCGCCTAACACTGACCTTAAGGTACGCCATATTTTATTTCTCCAAAATCAATGTATGTTGAATTAATTTTTACACAATCTTCTTGTTAAAAAGCTTTCAAACCAATTGTAAACTTTACCTCGAATGATAAAATTAAATAATTTTTTCAAAAGAATTCTGTGATCAAGTGTATCGAACGCCTTTCTTATGTGTAGAAATAAACCAGTAACTTTTTAACAATTTAAACCATTATAAACCCTATCCATGAAATTACTCAACGCATCTTCCGTATTCCACCCTTCCCTGAACCCAAACTGTTTGCAACTAAAAAAATTATGTTCAAGGAATTTCAATAGTTTTTTGCATTATCTTTTCATAGATTTTCGCAAAAATTTATAGCTGTGAAATGGGTCTGAAATTGCTGGAGAAGTATTATTTTTAAGAGAGTTAATAGCCCATTTTAAATCTTCAGCATTAACTGAAAAATATAGAGTTAATAGAAACGGTAAAAGAATAATTGTTTGAAGTGATGGTGCAGAAGGTGTATTTGTTTCAGTCTTCTTTTTTGTGAATCATTAATTATACGATTTGTTCTGTTGATTACTTGCTTGACCGTTGTTTGGTATGCATTTGTAGGATCGGTGTGCAGTTGTTTTATCAACAACTCATCCATAACATCAGAAAACCACACCATAAAAGAACTGAAACAAAAAGGTCTAACTCACAACCTCACCTATATCAAAGTAGACAAAGGCAACACTACAGTTATCATTAAAAATGAAGAACTCAACAAAAAACACTCGACTACATAAACAAAAATAACATAAAACAACTGCACACCGATCCCACAAATGTATACCAAACAACAGTCAAGCAAGTAATCAACAGAACAAATAAAAAATTAAGGATTCACAAAAAAGAAGACTAAAACAAATGCACCCTTCTGAACCTGCACTTCAAACACTCCCCAAAATTCACAAACCCAACATATACAACATACCTACAAGACCAATTATTGTAAACTACCGAGAATCCCCAGCATATAAACAGAAAAACACATAGATCAAACGCTCATAAAACTAATTAGCATTAACAACAACACATACATAAAAAATAGTAGTGACCTCGAAAACGTTCGGCCAAATGTGAGTGCATTTATTATATATTCACAATTTAAAACTGACTGCAAGTTGTTCGATTTACAACAAAAAGTTACTATTTAGAATATTAATATTTCATGCAATAGACAATAAATATTCGTTAAATTTATTTGATACTAACATAACTTCATTAGAATTACATATCGTAGACATCTACGTGCAAATTAATATTCACAATGCCACAGCCTTATATTCGCAGCCTTTTTTCTACACTGGCCTGACATCATTTCATCAGCTCTGTAGGATTCTTTTGTTTTAAATAATATATTTATATTAAGACTTTACAGTAATCACTGTTTTCCTTCTTTCAGCAAGATTTTCCACAATTTTCTATCCTCCCAATCACCCTCGCTCAAGTTTCTCGATTCCATTGCTTCATCCACCTCATTCCTCCATCATCTCCATCAGCCTTCCTCTTCTCCGTACTCCCCATGGACTCCACTCTGTAACCATTCTGATCCAACCCTCATCACATACCCTTCTCGCCATTGTTTTAAAATAACTAATGTAATTTGGAATCTCGTAAAACTGGCTTTTATTTCTCATCATCCACATTTCGGACAATACTATTATGTCAGGATCAACATCTCACGCCGTCAATTTCAAGAGATAGCATAATAGCGTCAGAGGAGGGGAAGGCTCTATTATTTGCGGATGACACCACCTTAATAGCACAAGATGGGGATCCCCAGACGGCTATCTACAGATCAACACAATCAATTGAAGAGGCTGGCTCGTGGTTCAGATCAAACAAGCTGTGCATGAATGAGGGAAAGACCCAGAACCTGCTATGCACCTTGAGGCGCGGTCCACCATCCTTTGGCGGAGCGGAAGTCAGGCTTCTTGAATTTGTGGTGGACTCTTCTTTATCATGGGAACAGCATGTGAGCATGGTCTGCAGTCGACTATCAAGGGTGACTATCTGATGCAGAAGCTAAAGAATCATACCACTAACAGCTTATCATAGCCTCTTCCACAGTCACATCAACTGGCATTGTAATATGGGACCATGTGGGAGGTTGTGAGAGGATTCACCTGATGTAGAAAAAGGCTCTCCGCATCATCACTGGAGCACATCGCCTTGAACACTGTAAGCAAATCTTCAAACAACTGCAAATACTGACTGTTTACAGCCAGTATATCTACAGCTCACTGCTTCACCTGAAGGGGGAACTCCACAGATTCCAGGAGAGAGGTACATTCCACCACCATAACACCAGGAGGCGCACTGATATCAACCTGCCTTACTCCAGACTCTCTAGATAACATAGCAGTTATCCCATTCACACACTACAAATCTTCAATAGACTGCCTCAGTATGTGCGCGACTTTAAAGAAACCTTTGTGTGACAAACTTAATATTGTGCCACTTTATGCTATAAGTGACGATGAGATGAACTAATTTTTTAAATTGTTTTGAGGCCACGCCTTTTCGTGCCATCTCAATAAGTGTTTCATGTTGTACCACCTGACGAAATCTATCCAGCATGAAGGCTGGTAAACGATTGATTGAAATGAAATAGCTCGAAAAGGCTGGCAGCGGCTGAAGGAGCACCATACTAGTGCCAAACGACCGACGTAATGTGTTTCCATTACATTAAAAGATTTTTCTGTATTTTCATTTAAAAGTAAGGTAATTGTGCCGCAGATGTTAGCAAGAAAAAAATCACTTGAAACTTCACTAAATTTTAGTATTATGTCTCCTGATCACAATTATCAAGTTTTTAAGTGTCGGTCTCAATTAATTAATTATTCAATATTAAAAACTCACCATTTGAACATAACTATGGCTCTGTAAAGCCTTTATAGTACCTTAAGCATAACATCATAGACATAGACGAACAGATAGTTAGAGCAATGGAGTGCCATCAATATATCAGTGCCATCTATATCATGACATCCATGACATATGGTAATAACGGGTATGCTAAGGGCTAGCATTCGGGTGTGCATTGGTTCATTCGAGCCTTTTACCGTTTACCGGTAAATGAAATTTTACAAATAGGCTATTTAATTTATTCAAGTTTGGTTTTCAGTAAAATTCCATTTACTGGCAATGATAAAGATCATATTCTGAGCCCATGAGTCTGAATAGTGGGTGCAGTTTGTGATATTTAACCTAACCAAAGCTAACCTAGCCTAGCCTAACCAAAGCTAACCTAACCTAGCCCAACCAAAGCTAGCCTAACCTCCTCTAAAATTGCTGAATTGGAATGCTAAAAATATAGCAATATTTTTAGCATTCCAATTCAGCAATTTTAGAGGTTAGATTAGGTTAGCTTTGGTTAGGTTAGGTTAGCTTTGGTTAGGTTAGGATGCATATGTAAATTACATGTTACAGGTCACATTTAACCTTGATAAATTGGTCCAATCTAGAAAGGCTGGGTTGGTTGGGAATTTCTATAATTCGGCACAAGACATCACAAACACACATATCATTTGGGAGGACATCATTTGTCGACTGTCGTTTTGACCGACCTAGTCACATCTAGCCAGGTTAGGTTAGGTTTGGTTATGTGTACCACACAGAATTGTGGACTGCAGGCTGCGCTAGCAGTAGGTCGATCCAACTGTTAGGTATCCTAAAGGATACCACCCAAACATTCAAAAATTCCGCCTTGATGAACTATGAAAATTGTGTTATTTCCTTTTTTCAATGTAGGGATGGAGTATCAATACCAAAATTATAAATATATTGTATCAATATTTTGAAACTGGTATGATATTTATTGTGATATAATATCAATGTATTCCCGATATTCTGTCACTATATTAATTAATTATAGTGACCATTATTATGTTTTCATTAATTCCGTAATGCAAAAAATCTCTTTGATAATTTTTTGTTACTTTAAAATTTTTACATTCAGAAATAATATCAGGTTGGAAAATAACAGTCAAAAATCATTATTCAACATAAAATGTATTATTCTTCAAATATATTCTCATTAAAATATATCTGTGAGTTCAGAGTAAAACAAAAGCATCAGTTTCAGATTCTATAGCACTCTATGATATTATCATACATCATCGTTAGTCACAGTCGTTAAAATTCATTAAGGGTTGATTACATTGGGATAGTTACTCGCTAAGCGAGTAGCGAGTAGGACGTTACTAACCGACCGTGCTACAGCGGCTCAGCATATCAAGCCAAATTATATTAAAAAAATTATTTCTAGAATCACCCCCATACTATGGAATTTCTAAGACAATAAATAATATCGCAACACAAAATTAAAAGATGAAGTTTACCAACAATTATTCAATAAAATTTTATCAAAACAATATACAATATATCTCATCTGAAGTGTTATGCTGGCAGCCTGCGTGATTAAGTATCGACTTTGGCCACAATAATGTTGTATTTTGGTGTTGGCTACTCTGCCAGCGAGTACAAGTGTGACCAAATTCAAAGTTGAGAGCCTGTCTACTTAAGCTAAAGAAATAGAAGGCCCAAGCGCCCAAAACCCAGGCTGTGGCAACATAAATTGTGTAGAAGTATGTGCAATGCATCAAGTGATAAGATTAAGGAACAAATTGAAAATGCTTTTATTATTGAATAGATGAATTGTATGCGTAAATAATTCATAAACTAGAATGCAAATTATGTGTTATTCTAGTGTTGCAATGATTCATGCATTCTAAACACTCAATTCAAGTTAATTGCTAAAGAAAATCATTTTGGGGTTCAGTTCAAAAGGTGAGTTTTTAATATTGAATAATTAATTAATTAATAATAAGACGAAATTGTCACAACCACATTTATTAAAACTTCGAGAAATTAGTTTCGGTTGTTACACCATTATCAATCTCAATCAAACAGTTTATTATTATGGATACCTTCCACAATATCACCTTCGCCATTACTAAGAAAATTAATTGAGACCGACACTTAAAAACTTAATAATTGTGATCAGGAGACATAATACTACAATTTAGTGATGTTTCAAGTGATTTTTTTCTTGCTAACATCTGCGGCACAATTACCAAAAGGGGGTAAAAAGTAATTTTAACACGATTCCATTTGAAATTGTTGAACATATCCAGCTCCGAACTACAGTTAACGTAAAGTTGAATCTTAATTTTTTTTTTTTTTTTTTTTTTGAGGATGAATCCCACATAGGTCTGAGACCTGTGCGTGGGTAATGAGTTGGATGATGGTGATTAATGAGTTGGACCTACAGTTTTAGGTGGGTTCCGAACCACCGGGAAGTGATTTTCAGCAGAGAACAGTGTCTTTTTTGCTGGCCAATCTAATCGGTCACCGTTACAAACAGGACCTACGAGAACGCAGCTTATCTATCTGATTGAACAGATACCTGCTACGGCTCGCGGCTATCACTTCCCATTAAAAATAATAACTACATTATTGCAAGACAGAAATAAATTACAATAAAACTGTATCTGATTGTTATCTGTGAATACTTACTTGAAGTTTTGCAATGGTTCTAAAAATTGCGGATGGATTGGCAATATGAATTCGTTGCTGTAACAGATTGCTACCGTATGCAAAATACAAAAATGTATTGAGTGCGTTCATAATGACTTTCTGAATAAAATTATCCTAATGCTTGAATGTCTGATGTTATGTAAATGTAGATAGTATAATGACACTGTTTTTGGAGTCATTTAATTTATTGCAGCTAATCTTATCTATGGCATTTAAGAAATTCTGTCAACAACAAAGTAACATCTCATATCCATAACCTCACATACATAAATACTGAACATGTAACGTAATAATGTAAACATTGGTGGGTGTATACCAACTGGACTACGACGTGGGAGTACCAACTGGACTACTAGCAAAAAAATAATCAGCTGTTGACCAATTCGCCACTAATGAAATGCGGAATTCACCGACTCATGAGAAATAGAATGAGGAATGCACCAACCTATAAGAGCATAGAATCCCTCTCAGTGATATAATTAGTGATGGCAAATTTTTTCAGAACATCGATGTTTCGATGTATCGATATATCGTACGCTTAACATCGATGGCATTGAAACATCGAGCTCAAAACATCGATGTTTTTGAAACATCGATGTTTTGGTAACATTACAAACTATTGCTATATTTACTACAGTATATTTACTAGGGTACGTCCAAGATGCACGCTGGTAAAAGCAGGCAGTCAGACTCAGATTTCTCGGCGCCGACTGTCTGACTCCGAGTGGCAGGAGGATGTGGCCATTATGCAAGCAGGTTGCCAGTGCAGAAAGCTGACTCCAGTGTACCATGGAACTTACAAGTGAACAGGCTGCAGCTTTATTGCTGCTTAGTGACAATGTTGCAACCAAGTTAAAACCAATGAGAAGTGAAATACATCCAATTAATAAATTGAGATCTGTTTACGGAGAGTACAAACACCTATTATTATTTGGTTAAGTGACTCAGTCTTCAGCACAAGCTTGGCTTAGAGAGGGGTGAACCATCTTTTTTTTTCATTTTAAAATAATTATTAGTTTAATATCCTAGCCTATATTTATTTTGATTTTAAATATTCCATAACTTTATTTTATTTAATTTTTATTTTTATTTTTTTCATTTATTTATGGCAGTTTTATTTGCTTATTTAAAAATAAAACTTTATTTATTGTATAGGGTGCTTATATATTTTGCATTTTGAAGTATCATTGTGTCATATGAAAATGCATTGTACATTTTGATTTTGATTGGTTGAATAAAAAATTTATTTAAGTTGCACTTTTGAAACAAAATCTTCGATATCCATCGGAATAAAATAAAAATAAACACACCTGCATGCAGACTACCGGCGCGCTGGCTGTCTAGCCTGGTGCACACGGGTCGAGTACTTTGGGCGAGCTACTCGGCCCAGTCACTGGGCCCAGTTGTTGTTTTGTTTGAACTCGCCTCAGTACTTGACCAGATGTCTACACGCATCACATTTCAGAGCGACAGCTGACAGACGACAAGCGACATTGACAGACAGCTTTAGTTTTAACGTTGTGAGTTTTGGTATAATGGCTCGCCAAGAGTTTAAGGCCCAATTTAGAACGTGTTTTAAAAGAGCCTATGAGCTTATATTAGAAGAAATAGATGACGTTTTGGAAGAGGAAATCAACAAAGAACCTAGGGTATGGGTTAAAGATTGGATAAAAAGAAGAGACACTCCAGAGCTTTCTGTCTTAACAATTTATTTTTATATTGTGGAATTCGCATATTCCATAAGACTTCATTTTCTAGGTATAAGTCTACAAATATCACTGTCTCCTCTTCGGTCCACTTCATTTTTAGACAAACTACTAAATCCAACTACTAAACTAAACTACCTAACTAAACTACTATAAAACTACTAAACTTAACTACTAAACTAAACTACCCAACTAAACTACTATAAAACAACTAAATCCAACTACTACTAAAACTACTAAACTACTAAAATTACTAAAATCCAACAAAACAATGAACAATGAAATTGTAAATTACTAACCAAACTCTTCACCTAACCAAACTCTTCACCTAACCTCAAGACTGAACAGACGTTTCGCTGGTGTAAATTGTGGTGGAGGGGGTAGCTACTGGGCCGAGTAACTCGCTTCCCAACTAAACCACTCGACTCGCCCTGCAACTGACCGGTTTTGCCGACTCGCCCGCTACTCGACTCGCCGATCTGTCTACATCAAGCGAGTAGGAGGGCGAGTGTCAACTCGCATACTGACTCGCCCACTCTACTCGACCCGTGTAAACCAGGCTTCTGACTCAGATTTTTACCGGAATGATTTGTTCATTCCGGTTTCAGACAACCTGCCTGTCGGAGTGATTTTCGTTTGTGTATTGAGTGTTTATTTTTATTTTATTCCGATGGATATCGAAGATTTTGTTTCAAAAGTGCAACTTAATCCCCCGATATGGGATAAGCGCCTAAAAGAACACTCCAATAGGAACACTGTTGATGCTTATTGGAGGAAGATTTCTCTAGAAATGAAGATTGATTGTGGAAATAGGTGTTTGTACTCCCCGTAAACAGATCTCAATTTATTAATTGGATGTATTTCACTTCTCATTGGTTTTAACTTGGTTGGAACATTGTCACTAAGCAGCAATAAAGCTGCAGCCTGTTCACTTGTAAGTTCCATGGTACTCTGGAGTCAGCTCTTTCTGCACTGACAACCTGCTTGCATAATGGCCACATCCTCCTGCCACTCTGAGTCAGACAGTCGGCGCCGAGAAATCTGAATCTGACTTCCTGCTTTTACCAGCGTGCATCTTGGACGTACCCTTAAGGTGGACTATTGAATGTGCCCCTAATTACACAGTAATTCCATTACCCACGCACAAGTCTCAGACTCATGTGGGCTTCTTCCTTAGATAAAAAAGATTATTCAAAAGATATTAACATTCAAAATTCTCAAAACCCTAGAAAATTATTGTATGGTACCAAAATATGGCACCACTGGTTTATAAAAGTGTGATTAGGGTTACATGAAACATGAAAGAACGGATCAGGTGTCATTGTGATGTAACGAACAGTTTTCATACAGTGTTGTTTCAATTTATTGAAAATTAAAATTCAGACAAAAGACATATTTTGTTAGAGAGACAAAATATGCTATTTACTTGTATCTTATTGTATCCAGGGCCGTAGTAAGACCGGTTTTCTCGGGTCATTTGCCCGGGACCCGGGCCGGAAAAGGCAAGTGAAGTAGTAAAAATTCTATTTCTACTACAAAGAAATTGGAATTTTTTCAAGAATTGATTCGTAAAAAGATGATGAGATGACAAAACGTGTTGCAACTCAAACATCGATGTATCTGGACTAAAACATCGATGGTAGAAAAACATCGGTCCGCAAACATCGATGTGAAACATCGATGTTTTTTGTACAAAACATCGATGTTTTGAAAACATCGATGTTTTCTTGCCATCACTAGATATAATATCAAATAATAATTCTACTGTTAATAATCAATATTGAATGATAGCATTTTTTTAGATTTTTGAGCTGAAACTCATTGATTGTTCACACTAAATCATTAATTCATTTGACTTTCTGGGACTTCTTTCAAAATCGCAATAATGTAACCGCTGAATTTTAATACGGTATATCGATCTATCTAGCATATTATAAATTGAGAGAACATTCGCATTTATTTGTTTTACTCCTGATGAATGAAATTCATTATAATTATCATCTATATATATAAATAAAATTAGAGTTTTGTCTGTACATTTATCAGAATTGTATATTTATTGGTTATTTTTACGTTTTATACATTAAATAAGCCGAAAATAGTCTTATCTCACTTTCTGTCTGTCTGTCTGTCACGGCCGCAAAGGTATTTTTCGCGGCCTTCTCCTCAAAAACGAGAGCATCGATCGGGATTTTAGTTATTGAACAGTATTGAAAACATTATTGACAATGTCTTTAGCTATAAAAAACTAAATTAACTTTTTTTTAACAGAGTAATAAACGTCTAAAAGCCAAGTACTGTGCGATTTTGGATACATTTTACGCGGCCTTCTCCTCAAAAACGAGAGCATCGATCGGGATTTTAGTTATTGAACAGTATTGAAAACATTATTGACAATGTCTTTAGCTATAAAAAACTAAATTAACTTTTTTTTCAACAGAATAATCAACGTTTAAAAACCAAGTATTGTGCGATTTTGGATACATTTCTTCCAAGTTTTATTACCACATAAGAATAAGAACAAATCATGTAATTTATCATGATATATCAATCAGCTGTTCTCAAATATAAATGGTGGGCCCTTCGCGGCGTTATTTACGCTGTCTGCAGACTTGTGTAGTCGGAGCATTGCAGTCTTTTAGGAAACATAATTATGTTTTATCAATTATTTCTTTGTTGAAAAAAACAAAATTTTCTAATTTCAATTTATCGAAACAAAAATTAACATTTTAGGAAGGTTTGGATTGTGCCAGGCTCTTGGGAATTCGCCAGGTAGCACTATTACTACCATGTTAGAAAAAATCACGTAATTTATCATGATATATCAATCAGCTGTTCTCAAAAAATATTCTCTCTGATGCCTCTCACTAAATTGTTTACATTCTAAGTTGTTTACTAAGGGCCCGTTCACACGATACAGTTCTTGTGCGGTACAGTAAATTTGCTGTATCAGTTATTTTGCAGTGCTTTCGTTTGCATGTAAATTTCATATTGTATGTTCACACAATACTGTTTCGACTGGATCCAGTAAAAAAAGCTGTTCTAGCCGATTTCTACATTCGGTTTTGTCTTCGAAAACTGTATCACTAAAATCAGCTGTACCGCAAAATAACTATCCGTATCCGGTGGCACATGTATTGTACCGGTAATGGATATGTTCAAACGATACGCTTATTACGCTGGAAGCAGTCTTCAGATCGTCAGCATTGATCTTCTTCATTGATATTCTTCAGCATTGATCTTCTTATTAGTGAATTCCAGTGTCCAGAAGTGGAAGATATTAATTGTGAAAATTTAATTTCTCTAATATATGAGAGACCCGCCTTGTGGGACAAGACTTAAGATTAATATAAAAATAATGAGAGAAAAATGTGTAGAATATTGAAACCAGAATTTGCGTACTTTGATCAAAATTTAAGAGAAACCTTCAGTAAGAAACTTATTTAAAAAAATCTTACACAAATAAAAAAATCCTGGACTGGAATAAATAAAACTGAACTGGAAGCGCAATGGAAGAAGGAGGAGAGCACAGCAATAAGATAGGCAGCAAAGCCGGACCGTGTGAACATCACAGTACAGTTGACGCCGTACAGTAAAAAAACCGTACCGCAAAAAAACTGTATCGTATGAACGGGACCTAAGCTGCTAACAACTTCATGATCGTTGCTATCAAAAAAGCCGAAATTCTTATTTGAAAGTCTTATTTCTAAACATAATCCGTACGAAGGACGGGCACAATAGCTAGTTTTTAAAATAAATAATTGATCATTAGTGAGCTCTAGTGCGGTTTGAACGGTTTTAGCCTATGGTTGAACAAGAAACCGAAATGATTGATACATTGGCACACTGAGCTGTGTGAACTGGCAAATTTGAAACTCTATTTTGAATGGTAATTAAACCTACTATTAAAATTGAGTGGGACAATTTGCATTATTTGAATCATGAAATATGAAGCATTATGTTGTAACCAGTGACTTTATAACCAGTTTGAATGATAAATCGTGCTTAAAATACTTGATGTTACTCGATAAACCAATATTTTATAATTTGTACGATCCATCTCTTAGTTAACTTATTTCAACGTACTTGGATAACAATCTATGGTACCGGTGCGGTACCGTAATCAAGTTTTGAAGCTGGCAAATGTGAAAATAAATAAGAATTTCATGAACCATTTATAACCTGATAATATTTATTTTGTTCCTGGATTTCTTGTTCTATGACGAACTGCGTTGTTAATATTAACTTTTCATGTGAAATTTAACGACTTGCAGTCAAATATTCATTAAGAATAAGTATAACTTAGGCGCTCGGCCTACAGATTAAGTAAGTATGACAGATTACTTACGCTACAGATTAACTTATTCTTAATGAATATTTGACTGCAAGTCGTTAAATTTCACATGAAAAGTTAATTTATTTCGTTCTTGGATTTCTTGTTCCATAACGATCAGCGTTGTTAATATTAACTTTTTATAGTAAATTCAGTGACTCGCAGTCAATTTTAATATTTTTTGTCAATTGCGAATAAATAATATTTCTACTGTACTCAATTTTTGGCCAAAAGTTTTCGAGTCATTAAAACTCATCTTCAAAGGCCGTTTGTTCTTCAATGTTCAAAGGCCTTTGAAGATGAGTCTCCATGACTCAAAATCGTTTGGCCAAAAAGTGAGTAGAAATATTATTTATTCACAATTAACAATATTAAAGTTGACTGCAAGTCGTTGAATTTACTATAAAAAGTTGATAATTATTTTGTATTTGACATCCATTCTGTTTTTTTTTTTTTTTTTTTTTTTAATTTTAAAAGACTTAACAATATTCTACCGCAATATTGTGATAAATTAATGGGAAAGATCTGGTTGAATAGTAAAATAAATGCACACTTGCTCCAACACTGTTGTGCTTTTCATGCACATTATGTTGATCTTTTCTTGGATTATTATTATATCGGGAATTAGGAGAACCGGGATCGATTCTCCTAACAGCTCAATATTTTTGTGTAGTGGTATTCATAGATCTTTACTTCCCCAGCAGCCCTACGTGTAGGAAAGTAAAGTATTGCTTTCCCAAAACATTCAAGGTACTTTACCCCAATTCCAAAATATATATTTTGTTTCAAATAACCTGAACATTAACTTAATCAATAAAACTAAACCGTTATGACGCTCAGTAGATAGAAAAACAATAATTACGCACTGATGCTACCAACGTATAAAGCTATGAAGCATAATATCTCTGGTAGATTCTAATACCGATTTTGCAGACAGTTCCAAGTTCAAACGCATTCCAACTTCGTGAATTCCGCCTTCCATTAGTGGCGAGTTGGTCAACAGCTGACTTTTTTCCGCTGATTTTGTCAGTAGTTGAGTTGGTCGTAGTCCAGTTGGTACTCCCCCAACATTGGTGACAACATCGATATTTTCAAAGTATCTACTACATTTTCCTTCCGATACATCAATACTTAAATATCGAAACCTCACTTCCGATATAAATAGAATACTGTTACTGCACGACTGCACCGCAACTGTGTTGCCAGACGCAAAAATAGTTGTGGAGGATTTTGCTAGAAATTACCGAACATAATATAATAGCCTAAATATTTTTTTTATTACCGTACGTCTTGGAGGCTCTGGTAGCGCAGTTGGTTGGAGCGCTTGTCTGTGATAAGAGGGCTCTGGCTGGCTTCGTTTCCTACAGCCTTAGGTTCTCAGCCATGGATGTTTCTCATCATTCACCTCATTACCCATGCACAAGTCTCCGGACTCACGTGGGCATCATCAGCAATTAAAAAAAAGTATTAAGACAATAAGTCAGATCAACAATATTATATGCATTCCTCGATTTCTTGCTCCATGACGAACTGCGTTAATAATAACTTTATAGGTGAATTCATATGCATAACATGCAAGTCGTTGAATTCACCTAAAAAGTTAATATAAATGCATTTAAAATTACCAATCTTATACACTTTTAACACAGTAGGCTATATCAAATATTCATTAGTTGGGGTAAGGCTTAATTTTGATGTTAGAGGAACTCTTGTACACTATAAAAAGCTTTATAAACTAAATACTTTTTCAATTATTGCTTTTTAAATATTTCTATATCTTCAAGAATCTTCAAATCTGCGTTAGCTTGATGTGGATTTTCCTACCAATATAACTGGTTTTTTGTTCGAATACGCTACCGTACTACGGAACATATTGCGACTCAGCAAGTGATAATCTCCTCGGCTTCTTGTATTATAATCGTGTATGTCAAGATTTTGGTTTATAGGCTATCACTCTTTTTACATATAAAGTAGCTTCATACACATATAAGCAGGGTATGGAGACCAAGTCTCTTGAACAACGCTGAAACTAATCTATTTACTTTTACTTTTTATGTAAAAGGTAAATTTTATGGTAAATTCATCGACTTGCAGTCAATTTTAATTGAGAATAAATTATATTTTTACTCACTTCAGGCCAAACGTTTTTGAGTCCTGGAGATGACTCATGGCCTCAAAGTCCTTTGAAGATTAGTCTACATGACTCGAAAAAGTTTGACCTGAAGAGAATAAAAATATAATTTATTCTCAATCAAAATTGATTGCAAGTTGTTGAATTTACCATAACAATTTAATATTAACAACGCAGATCGTTATGGAACAAGAAATCCAGGAATTTATTTATTATTTCCATACTCCTAACAGCTTTTTTTGGATCTTAAACACCCTTTCAAGGTTTTGTTTTGATGCATGCCCAATACTAAGATAGCATACCTAATATGTGACAGTATAAGAGTTCATGGTAAGCTGTAAAAAGAAGCTTTTTGTCATTTAATCTAGCAAGCTGTCGCAGGACTAATACCCCAGATGAAATTTTAGAACATATTTTCTCAATATATGGAGCCCAGCTGCCCAGGTCAATCGTGTAATCAACAAACCTCCTAGAAATGCAATGTTTTTTCTTCCTGGTCTAGTTGATTATTTATGTAAACTTGTAGACAATGAATTTACGAAGAGGGGGAAAGCCTTCAACAATACTTGCTGTATGAATAAAACACACTCCACTACTCGAAAATTTTATACTGTATATTTCAAAGTAAATTCTTTTCAAAATGCATACAACACTATATAGTGTATCAAAGAAGTTCCTATTATGGAACAATGAGACTAAAATTTTTGAGACTACAATTCATTTGAGATTATTACAAATTTATGGAGAATATTCAAATTTCCTCATAAACGGATGCTTCTTTGGAGTTGTTCCATCAAGAAATAATTTTTCCGCGTTTCTCAGATAATGCTCTTCACGCATCAATTCCTTCTTGAGTTGATTTTCTTCGTCCTGTCGCAGTTTTTGCTGAAAAATCAATAAATATTGGTCATTTTATTTTAAGTAAATGCATGAGAAATAATAGAGATTTAGCAGAGCTCTGCTGATTTTCACGCTCGTGAAAATTCTTGATTAGGTCAATTATGCACATGCACCACCTGCTCATTTAAAAAACATGGTTCATAAGAGAATTTATTATAATCTCACAGTTGATCAAGATTAAGCTATTTTGAGATATTGTTGCTCCAAATGCCATTCAAGATCCAGAATAATAGGACATCATCAATACAAGAAAAGTATGATTCATCAATTTATAACAGAGTTTATGAACCAGTGGCTGCTGATTACCACATTGAATGTGAGCTAGGTAACTTAGTCAGCAAAATTACTGTGTAAATTTGAGAAAGTGAGTGGATGAATTATTATGTGTTGTTATGAAATTATCTGTAATGATCACAATTTTTCAATTCATTATTTGCTTCATATTCAAGTTTTTCAAAAAAATTGATAATGCCATAAAAATTACCCAAAAAAGTTTCGCGGGCGAAGTAGACGTGGCCTAAATTAGCAAGCGTCAAAAGTAGCGTGAGTTTAGCCAAATCTTTTTATGATATCTGAATGTAATGATTTATAGAGAAGTGATTCATAGGTTGAGTCAAGGGCGGTCCTATGGCCCATGACCCCGGCCCCCTCAAATAGGAGACTTACTGAAGAACTAAGTTAGATAGATAGTTTATTCTCAAACAAATAAATTACAACAAAAGAACATTTCAATGTCTTACAGCTATTAGTAGTTGGAAGAAATAAATTAAATATAAGCTATGTAGAAACTAAATGAAGAATACAAAATTATATTATTTACTGAAAGAATTTTTGAGTAGTTTGGGGAGAAAGGAGGGCAATCTCAAAAAATCAGCATTAGAATCTGTCAGTCACCAGAATCCCATTTGTGACAACCCCCCCCCCCCCCCATCAACTCAAACTCCCCTGCTGGGACCGCTCCCGGGTTTATTATGTAAAGTTGATAGGAACAGAGTTTTTAAACATTAATTGCTCTTATTTTCTGCAAAAATGGGATTCATGGATCACTATTTTGTGAATTTTAAATTGCCTTTTTGTTAATAGTGGTACCTATATTAAATATTTAAATACATTTTCAATCACCACAGATTAAAAAAAAAAACTACAAATGTTTAGATTTTATATGCTTTACTAACGCATCTGCCAAAGATTGCTTTGAATTATCCATGACAGACATGCAAGATATTATTGGTATGATTAGTAAGTTATTATTGATTGACTATCAAACAATGAGATTCAACATAGTCTCAGAGAGTTTGTCCGGAAAATCACAAATTTCTTCACTCCTCACTAGTTCAGCCGCTTTTTAGACAAGAACGAATATGTTTCTCAAGTGTTCCTCACAGCCGAATCAGTTGAGAGGCTAAACAGGTCTATAATTCGATTAGAAACACTATTGTTAAAGATAAACACAGACTTTTCAGTGCTAGAGGCCATCTAAATGATGCATCTTATTGTCATAGATCGCTTACTTGTGTAGCAATCTACACTACTTAAACACTTGTGATAACTCAGTCTGGCTGTGATCTAGCATGAGTCCACACTCGTATATAGCAGGAGTCTAATTTTCTTGACAGGGGCGTTCTATCGCAATAAGTTGCTCATTTTTGTATCAATCTACACTACTTAAACACTTGTGATAACTCAGTCTGGCTGTGATCTAGCATGAGTTCACACTCGTATATAGTAGGAGTCTAATTTTCTCAACAGGGGCGTTCTATCGCAATAAGTTGCTCACTTGTGAAGCATTCTAAACTACTTACACTTGTGATAACTCAGTCTGGCTGTGATCTAGCATAAGTCCACACTCATATATAGCAGGAGTCTAATTTTCTCGATTGTTCTATCACAATAAGTTGCACAGTTTGGACGAGTCTAGATTAAATTAAAATTACTGATAAAGTTCAAGAATAATTAAAACAAAAGAAGTTGAGAAATCGGAATAATTTTAGAAAAAAGAAAACGAAGTGATTGAAAAGAAAGAGATGCATACATACCTCAGCTAACTTTTTCTCCATATCTTGTTCTCTTAAAAGTTTTCCATACATCTTCTTCTTAGTTGCTTCTTGCAGTTTTCTTTCTTTCTCCAACGCTTCCATTTCTCTAAATTGCTTTTGTAATTTTTCATCTTCAAGAGCTTTTTTCTCTTTTTCTATTTTGGTTTTTAGCTGTTTCATTTCCAATTGTCTAGCACGTTCTCTTAATACTTCCTGACAATGAATAATATTCTATTAGTAAGTTATGTAAATTATTCGCCCAGAATACTACGCAATACTAATAGGATACTAGCATATTAATGAAAAAACAAAAGGTAGTTAGCTAGGTTCACACTAGTACATATATTTCTCAACTTGCCTCTCTTGCAATATTCTTGTTGTAAATTCTAGGAAAAGGGAAAAGGATTTGGGACATGCAGCAGACGCATGTCTCTCCTTTAACATAGAGTATGACAATGTATGTCAACAAATGTGAACAAAGTAAATATGATATCAACAAATTGTGAATTACTACACTTCATTGAAGAGTAAGGGTTAGATTGAATGATAATTGGGGGGGGGGGGGGATAGCAACTCCTGCTATTGATGCGACCCTCCGTACCCCAAGCTAGTCAGTGCAGTTATCCACTTTCATATAATTATCATTTACCTCACTGCATTTACTATCACTACACTTTTCTCTTCTCTTTCCTACCTATCTCCTTTTCCTCATTATATATATTTTGTTTGGCTTTCTTTCTTACACTTCCATGACACAGTGGAATGGCGCATAACAGCAGCCAAACTAAAGCTCAAGAATTATTTTATTTTGTTTCTATTCATTTTATATTGTCAGTTTCATTACCGGTATATTATTTTAGTTTTTATTTAGTTGATTCATTTAAATCCTTTTATTTTCATCTATTATAAGTTACTTAATTTTATTTTTAATTTATTATTTGAAGCTTATAGTCAAATTTCGTTGAGAATGGTGAATTCTGAACATTGACAATGATCACACTGAAAAAAGATTGATTTTGGTAACTGCGCACCTAGGATTCAAAAAAGCCATCTAGCATTCCATCGCCTCTAAATAAATTCTTCCAACACCAGAGGTGACATACTATGAGTGCGTAGTGGGAGACAATTACCAAATCAGCCTTTCTCAAGGCCCCTAATGACAATCTCAATAAATATTGAGGTCCTATCAAAGGAGAAGGAAATATTATTTTCCTACAGTTACCCAACAAAGCAGCTATTCATGCACTCATAAAAAGTATGCAAAACAGCTGATTCCTACACTATTTTAATTTGCCACACTCATTTTACTTTGTCGCACTCCAGGTGTGCCAACTGTTGGAAAAATTTAATGTTTAACTCATGCTGAAAATGTCTTTGCTGCACTTGAGAAAATATTCCACACTCGCTTCAAGCTCGTGCATAGTGCATTTCTCTCATGCAGCAAAGAGCTACTTTGTGCAATAGTTACACAAATAATTATGGCTGACCTTTACAAATATCATGTATGTGATATTCTCCTATTACAAGAGACACATCTGGGAGAAACAAGAGCTAGACTCAACATGCAGGGCATGAATTTTATTTTGGAGCGACCCCATGATCGGTGCATTTACTATGCCAGACATAACTATAACATCAGCATCATCCACTGATACAGAAAATTTGGAATGCCACTAATAGCGTGTGCCTCAAATATTTCTATAACCTCAATGTATATAAGAGTAAAAGCCTCCTAATGTAGTGTAATGTAGTTCATAGAACTGTCAATTTGTATTACAGATGTGTTAATTTTGTTCTGGGGTGACTTATTCACAATTATACAATACCCAATAAAGATTGTCACAGACTGTCACAGCACAGCCTGGGGTTACAGAGATTTAGATGGTAATGTCACAAATCTGGAAGAATGGGCAGAAAATAATGACTACTAAGCTCTTTCAATAGTGGTAGATGGAGGAGAGGTTATAACCCAGACAACATTTTTTTTTCTCAGTGCTTGACAATGTCAAAAACTCATGGGTGAACTCATGGGGAAGTGATAGCCGCGAGCCGTAGCAGGTATCTGTTCAATCAGATAGAGATAAGCTGCGTTCTCGTAGGACCTGTTTGTAACGGTGACCGATTAGATTGGCCAGCAAAAACTCTCTGCTGTAAAATCACTTCCCGGTGGTTCGGAACCCACCTAAAACTGTAGGTCCAACTCATCAATCACCATCATCCAACTCATTACCCACGCACAGGTCTAAGATCTATGTGGGCTTTAACCTAAAAAAGAATCTGCCATACCCAACACAGATATGCATTGTTGAGGCTGCAATAAAGTCAGCCAGAGCAGATTCCATGAAAAGGAGGTTCAACTTTAAGGAGGCCAACTGGAGAAGTTTCACATAAAATATGGACATAGAAATCTTGAGGATTGTACCTCTGCTTCAAAACTATGACCATTTCATCTCACTAATTAAGGAGATATCTAGAAAGACTACTCACAGAACCAGCAGTACCAGTACTTGCTCATTGCCGGGAACATTTTGATGGAAACCTTTTGGTGATGAGACCATACAAGCTGGAGAAGAACTTATGGCAGCTATAACTTAAATGAAAATCATAAAACCATGTTGGTTGGGAGACTTGACTTGAATTGAAACAGCAGACAGGCTTGGAAACTGCTAAAGAGTCTTAGTGATGACAGAACAAAATCAGAAACCATTTTCACAGATGTGACTGCAGATCAGCTTTTACCCAATGGCAAGGTAAAGAGTAGAAAGAAAATCATGAACCACTTCAATACTCCATAACTGATGAAAATCAATATCAGAGAAAACCATTCTCTCTTGATGAGATGTACTTCATCATTGATGGTATGAAGATCAATAAATCTGCTGGAGTGGATGACTTGAAAGCAGAACAGATAAAACAATTTGATTTTACCAGGAAGTAGCTATTAGATATGATGAACACATGTGTCAAAACAATGTATATCCCTAAGATGTGGAGAAAAGTCGGTGTTGTTACACTGCTAAACCTGGAAAATACTCCAGAGGCAAAAAAAAATATTTCCCAGTACCATTATTGTATTATACCCTCAAGATGCAATAGCACCTGGTTCTCAAAAGGATAAATGAAATCTTGGGTCAAAATTTCATAAAAGAGCAGGCTGGTTTCCGCCTGGGTAGATCATGCAGTTGTCAGGTCCTGAATCTTACACAGCATTCTGAGGATACTTTTGAGAAGAAAATTACAGGTGTTGCCTTCATTAATCTGTCAGCTGCTTATGATACTGTCAAACACTAAAAACTCCTATAAACGGTTTACGTCATGACAAAAGAGCATCAATTCTTAGTACTTTCCTGCAAAATAGGAGATTTTATGTCTGTTTGAATGGGAAGAAAATCAGATTAAGAATTTAGAAAAATGGTCTGCCTAAGGGAAGTATTCTTGTTCAACTAGTCTATATGCTGAAAAAATCACAAAAATCTGTTTACTGAGGAGCGAGCAGTACAGTAATTTACTTCTTGCTGACATCATGGCTTCACCTTTTTGCTTGCATGTTGCCAGCCTTTCATTCTACAATTCTTGTACCTGATGTCCGAAATTATCATATTTATCAAATATTTTATAATTATTTATTTATGTTTTAATAAAAAATAACTATCTTTTAATTATTTTGAAAATAATTGTTTTGAATGAGATTTCTATGAAATTATTGTACAAGAGCATTTTTTTTAAAGAATGAATCTCACATAAGTCTGTGACCTGTGAATGGGTCTTAATAGTTGGATGATGGTGATTGATGGGTTTCAGGTGGGTTCTGAACCACTGGGAGGTGATTTTACAGCAGAGAACTGAGTCTTTTCTGCTGGCCAATCCGATCGGTCACCCTTACTGAGAGGGCCCAGGAGAGCGTTGCTTATATAATCTGATTGAACAGATACCTGCTACGGCTCACGGCTATCACTTCCCTATATAGCTTACCAGTTGATTACTGCCAGATTAATTTTTCACAACTTCAATGATGTCACATTGTACAGAAATGATAATTTCATATAATTGTTGAACGTAAATCCAAAACTACATTAAACTTTCAAGTGAATTAAACGACTTGCAGTCAAATTTTATTAAAAATAAGTAGTATTTCTCTTACTTTGTAGGCCAAACGTTTTCGAGTTGTTGAAACACATCTTCAAGCCTTGAAGATGGGTTTCAACAACTCAAAAACGTTTGGCCTACAAAGTAAGAGAAATACTACTTATTTTTAATAAAATTTGACTGCAAGTCGTTTAATTCACTTGAAAAGTTAATATTAACAACGCAGTTCGTCATGGAACAAGAAATCCAGGAATCCAAAACTACAGTTGTAGGAAAAATGATAATTTCATATAATTATTGAACGTAAATCCAAAACTACAGTTGTAGGAAAAATTTTGTATGTATTTCAAGTATAAAGCTTCTTATCACTCCCACAAAATTACCGTACGTTGACACGTCATGTGGTAATAACTGTTTAGCTCGAGAGATAAAGTTGCTCTTTAATCTGATAAATAACTATTATGACTAAGGGATAAATAACTATTTCGGCTCAAAAATGTTAAACATAATTTAATACTGGAAAAATTCTCTTTGTTCTTTTTAAGTGCTAATATTGATACTCTTCAAAAAAATAAATTTTTACATTATTTTAAAGGGAGAATATCCAGTGAGACTTAGCTATATCATACAAAGATTTGATTTCTCTCGTTGACATTTTGTAAAGGAAGCAGTTATGGGCTGTAAGGCCTGTTGTTTCCTCATACCCTCGCATTATATAAATCTAAAGGAAAAAATAGACTGTGTCTCTTTCACCTGTTTCAGCTCTTCTTTAGCAGCTGCTACTTGCATTTTTATTCTATTTTGTTCCATTTCGAGTGTTTCATTTTCTTTTTGATGAAGTTGCATAAGCTTTCTTTGCGATTGCTCCTGTTCGAATTTTCTCTCCTCAAGATACCCTCTAAACAGGTCCATTTCCTTTTTCATTTGCCTCTGGAAGTAAAAGAGTACAAGGGAATATTTGATTGGAAACACCTTTCATCATTGAATGTATACCTACATTTTTTTAAATAAATAAAATATTTAGTCTAATTTAGACGAAAAACCACTGCAATGAACATGGAATATATTTATTCCAATTTTCATAGACTGAACTGAACGGATTTTTTGAAAGATGATGCTACTGCATAACTTTATATCTAAGAATAAAAAATATATAAATACAGGCTAAAGATCTTTTCCTGTTCATTATCATTCACGAAAGCCTCCTACTTATTTCTGATCAGAGATTTCTCTTCTTAGAAAACCCTAAAATAAAAAGCTTGCTAACAAATAAAAATGGTGGTGAACATTAACAAGTTATGCAGTGTATATATCGTCACATAGAGACTGAAGTGGAGACTGTGGTTAAAATATATCTTTCATGAAGTTGGGTAATCAAATGTTATAAGTTGAAATATTTGAAATTATGGTAGAATCTTAAAAATGTACATTTGACAAAAAACCTATTGGCTAAAGTTTTTTTATGTTTAAGGTAAAAACATGTTTTCTTTTTTTCGGAGGATGAGGCCCACATAGAATTCAGACCTGTGCGTGGGTAATGAATTGGATGATGGTGATTGATGAGTTAGACCTACAGTTTTAGGTGGGTTCCGAACCACCGGGAAGAGATTTTACAGCAGAGAACAGAGTCCTTTTTGCTGGCAAATCCAATCGGTCATCCTTACAAAGAGCGCCCAGGAGTTTCGTAGCTTATCTCTGATTGAACAGATACCTGCTACGGCACTTGGCTATTATTATGTCTGACAGCTGTCTCGAAAGCAAACCTTACCTGAAATGATCATCTCCTTAAGATTTTCTCACGATATTTTGTGCGCAATATAATTATCAAATGAACACTATCCTTGAGTTACACTTCAGAGACTGATCTCGAGACTCTCTCAAAATGTTAGCTATGCACTCGTCTATTTAAAGCATTTTTGGGTTGAGAACTATCAATGTACTGAAATGTTATATGATCTCAACTGAAATTTAGAGCATGTGATTTTTATTCAAATGTGGGCCTTGAGCAATTTTTCGTTTGTTCTTTTAAGGCAGTTAATTTCCCCTACGAGTATAAATTAATAAGCTTTTGAGATCTATTCAACAAAATAATGGATGAGAACATTTTTTTCTTATGTCAATAGACATATTTTGAAACTTTGGAAAAACAGAAAAACTTAAAAAAACATTTTATCACGAGTCGTGACTTTGCCTGATATCACTTTCCTCATGCGATAAATAATCTATATAAAATCAATTTACCTTTTGATCAACATTCGATGTTCTCTCTTTGTCCAATTCATACTGTAACACTTCACAAAACGCTTTATCCGTTTCCTTTTTCTCAGCTTTCCTCCATTCTTGCAACTCTCTGGCCCTTCTCAGCTGTTCTTCCAATTCTTCCCGTCGTCTTTGTCGCGCTTTAAAGTCTTTTTCTTTCTCTTCATCCTTTTCCTTTTGTATTTGCACTCTCAATTCTTCGGCGAGCTTTTCTTCTTCAATTTTCATGCACTGTTGCTCTCTCTCAATCACTTTTTTCTCTTCAAGTTGCTGTTCGTAAATTTTGGCAATCTCTTTAAACCTGTACTGTCGTTCACTCTCCATTCTTTTCTCGCACTCTTTCTGCAAAACAATATTGAAATTGGAATCTGTGATGTTTTCCATCACGAAATACTTGATGAACAATCTAATATCAAAACTGACACTGTATTTCTATTTAAATTGTAATTTTTACTCACAATTATGATTTTGAATCGCTTATACTGGAGGGATGCATTTCACTTCTAAAGAGAATTTTGGCTGATGAAGCTTCTCTTTAGAAGTGAAATGCATCCCTCCAGTATAAGCGATTAAGAATCATAATTTAAATAGAAATACAGTATCAGTTTTGATATAAGATTAAAATTGGAAGTTGAAAAATTAATTTACAAGTAAAATGCCTTTAAATATTCTTTCATACTATTCATATTCTTTAAATACTAATACTTATAAAATATTTATGCTTTTATATTTAAATGTTAGTATAGTATGCATGCATGCTTTATTGGCCATTACATTCAAATATCTTATTACATTTCTGATTCAGTATAATTGAAAGTCTTTCATTCATTCACTAGACTCATATATATTTCTGATTTGGGCTAGTTGGGCCAATTCGACTGGGAGACAGTGTGTCCGGTCAGCAGAGGTGAGCTTCAAGTAGAGATTGAATCCACAAGAATGCCAGAATAACATAACGACATAACCCAGAAGCCTATATCACTTTAGTTCATTACACTAACGATTTCACTTTTTTAAAAAGAATATTTGATTATATAGCAATATATTTATTTATACATTCAAATATTAAACAGTAATATGTACAGGTTGTTTCAGGAGGAAAGGTTCAAACTTCGGCAACTGATTCTAGATCTAAAAGTAAGAAAAAAATTCATAATAAACATATGTTCGGAAACGCTTCGTTAGCGAGTTATACAGAGTGAAAGATTTCGCCCAGAATTCAGTGCCCTCGGTAAAAGAAAGTCATACTGAAATTCTGGGAAGGTAAATTAAGTGCCAAATGTAGTTCTCTTATGGTTTTTGATCTGAAAACGAATAAAATAGGTCCCAGAACTTTATCTTCAGTAGTTTTTATGATATTATGATGTAAAACAGTAAATTCTGTGCCTAAATGAAACACGTTTTTTCAGCTTTGTTAAATTAATAATAAACGCATGAAATTTGAATTCAACACTTGTTGAGAATTTGATTCTAAAAAATCTGATGTAAATAAATCCACCAAAAAACAAATACATCTTTCAAATATTCGTCTCTAATGAAAACTAAACAAAGGATAATTGAACTGAAAACTTCTGTTTTGAAGCAACGTTCAAGAGAGATGGAATTACCAACTCCTGTAACTTTCATGAATGGTCAAAAGAGAATCCATTTTCTTTTGTGAAAAGTAATTTTCAGAATTGCTCTTCGGTAAATGTTTGGTGTGGCCTCATTTATGATATTTTAATTGGCCCATTTATTTTAGAAAACCGTGTTAATGCAGAAAGCTACTTTGACTTTTTACAAAACAATTTATTTGTTCAATTGTTAGAAGACGTCCCACTTTCAAAACGCATGAGAATGTTCTTTCAGCATGACAGACCTTCAACCCACTGTGCAAAACGTGTGATAGAGTTCTTAAGGGTGTTTAAATGCCTCTGGAATCTGGCGTTGAAGGAAAATAGTTAGGGAGTTCGATACTCGTAGCGCTGAGTGTAGTGAAGCTCGCAATTGAGTCTCTCTCATCCCCCACTCTACCAACAAGCCACTTGCCCCTCTCGCGAAGACTCTCTCGATCCTTCTCTGTTGAAGCGCCTACCTTTATCTATCAAACCTGTTTTAGTAAACGTCCACAATCTGCTATTGCGTTACAATATTTACGAAACTACCTATGATCAGTGAAGGAAAATGAGATCGCAATAAATACCGTACACCAACCACATAGTATTATCATAGATAAGGGAGTAAGGTTAGGTGGTGATGGTTCGTCTATGGTATTATTCATAACAAACATTTATTGCATTTGAAAATCATAACGATAGAATAATAATAATAATAATTACAATGGACTTATATTAGACTAATAATAAACCAATAATAATAATAATAGACTATTAGGTCTAATGATAATAGACTAATAATAATAATAATAATAATACTAATAGTTATAATAATAATAATGATAATACTAATACTAATAATTGACCATCAGGTCCATTATTAGACTAATATATTAGACTAATAATATCCAATTGACAATTGGATAAAAAAATTCTAATAATAAAATAAAATGAAATAAAAAAAATAATCAAAGTCTATTAGACTAATAATAATAAACCAATGATAATAATAATAGACTAATAATAATAAAGTTATAATACTAGAATAATAATAATAATAATAATAATAATAATAATAATAAACTAATAATAATAATTCAATTCAATTTCAATTTCAATTTATTTTCCTCAAATTTTTACAAAATAAAGATTTTATCAGTCTTAAATAATTCTCCGAAGCTAATGAAAGCTTTTTGGAGATGTTTTTAACACTTATTATTTCTACTACATTGGTTCATACGACAATCATTATATTTTTATAATAATGATAATACTAATACTAATAATTGACTATCAGGTCCAATGATAATAGACTAATAATAGTAATGGACTAAAAATAATAATAATAATACACTTATATTAGACTAATAATAAACCAATAGTAATAAAATACTAATAATAGTGATGGACAAATAATAATAATAATAATAGACTATTAGGTCTAATGATAATAGACTAATAATAGCAATGGACTAATAATAAAAAAGACTAATGATAATAATAATAATAATAGACTTTTATTTGACTAATAATAAAAAATAATACTAATAATTGACTATTAGGTCCAATGATAATCAGTGGCGTCGCAACGGGTGGGTGGGGAGGGGGGGGGGGGGTGGACCACCCCGGGTGACAGCCCAAGGGCGGTGACAAAAAACAGATCCAATCAGGCTTTAAAAGGACTGGTATTAAATTTTTTTTAATAGATCTTTTTTGTAATGAATAATAGAGAAAATATTATTCTGGTTAGGGGTGACATGACAGGCGACTGAGTTGAGAGTAATTTAGTCATACGGTTGATAGTACAGGAGCAGTGAGTGTCGAAATGTGTGACACAGTGGTTACTTATCAGCTAAATTTCTTTTCATTATTTGAAGAAATCGGCTTGGGGATCTCTGATGGGTCCACATTTATTTCATACCTGTAGTGTACTGGGCAACAGGTTGTTGGGTTGTGGAAGAGTACAGCTATTGTTCTTAGATCTATGAATGCCCATTGTTAATGACTAGTATGAGAACTGGACCCAAAGGTGATTTGCCATCTGAAGAGAGCACGATTTAGAGTAATGTGGAGTACAGAAACATGCAGAGTGACAAAATCTCAATAAAGTGACAATGCTTGAGAGTTGATTTTCTATTCGTGAAGATTGTAAGCGATTCATGATTTGCTTTCAAATCAACAAAGAAGTGCCGAGATTTGGGTATTGAATATTTGTAGATTATTTTGTCTTTATATACCCTACTTCAGAAATTTACACAGAGTATCTCTGTAACTGAATTGGAACAAAATATGAAAGATTTTATGTCAAATACAATTTTAATATTAGATGTTGATATTACCTATTTCCTATAGATTTATTTACCTCAAGGGTGGTAACTCCTCCCTTATGAGGAGTATGAGTTCCAAGTAAATTTTTAGAAATATTCCCATAGAAGGCGCAAACATCAATAAGTACTGTACTTATTAATTGTTGTAAAAAATCCCCTCTCCCATCACTGGGTCCAGCTGGACGGTTAAGGCGAACAAAGCGAGTGATAGAAAATTATAGATTTCAATCTAGGACGAAAATTGCCTACTTTTACACTCTCTGTAACTTTGGAACTTTTACTTAGGATGTTGAGGCTAGGCCGTCTTTTGGTCTAATTGCACCATACTATTACAAGTTACATTGATTACACAACAGTTTTTGTCTCACAACTCCACAAAATATCTACTCCAAAATGTGCGCTCTATAGTCAACACCAACAAGGAAGGCTCAAAATCAACAAATTCGTCAAACTTTCAAGCTATTATAGAACAATAGAAAAAGGATGAAGGAGGGAATATTTCTATCTTTACAAACAATAGGACAACCCTTTCCGATCCCATCAACCTGTTGCTTCGTCTAACTTCAGGTATAAAATAAATGTGGACCCATCACAGATCCCGAAGCCAAGAAATCTGTTCTGTTCTACTACACCTGCCACTGCCATTCACCCTTAGAGAATCAGTGGATTTGTTGATGCAGGTGTCAAGATAGTAGCCGAGGAGCGTCCTCGGGTATGGACACCCTCCATTAGCGATGAATAATCTTTAAAGGAATCACTTCATAGAATTTGATTCATAATGTGGGTTGAAGTATTGAAATACAGCGTTTACATCAATTATATATGGTTATTTGGGTAATATACTCTTTAATGGGTTTTAATACTCTTTTGTGTCGGCTAATACTGATATATGTATGGGTTAAAATAATGTGGGAGGATTTATGTATAGAAACGTTAAAAATGCAATTTAAGAGGGGCTATTTTTAATTTTTTCCGCACCCCATTTAAACAATAGAGTCGTATATTTTGTCAACATCGTGAAAATACACCTTTATTTATTCTGAGTTATCGGCCTACTGTGAAGGTAGAAGATAGAGTTTAGTAGGGGAAGCTATAAAAATTATTAGTTTGATACGTGAAAAGCAAGTCATAAAGTAATGTAATTGAATTTCAAGGCATAATATTATTTCAGTAAAAAAAATTATCAAGTAACAATTTTTTTAGAATAAATTTCAGTGGTAGTCTTGTAGGTGCTTTTTACTATTTGGACTATACCGTTTACGGTGAGTCTAGAGTCAAGAAAGTGAGGTGCTCCCAGGGGTTGCACCCAAACATTTGCCATGACTGAAATTGAGTCACTCAATATTCTCAAAGACAAAAAAATCAATTGAATCTTTTTACCAAAGATTATGGTGTAAGATGAATGAGCTTGTGTCTAAAAGCGCTTGAGAGGATTATTTTCTTTTTCCTCCGGGGGAACCCCCCGCACCACCATTCTACAATCTACGCCATAGAAGAGGTATTTGTTTCATTTGAAGTGTTACAGGGCTCTTCTAAGCTAATTTATAATTCACATTTTTTCTCTAAATTCCAATAATAGAGTCTTAAGTACTATCCCAAAATAAACCAGCTAATGATCTAATGGAATAATCAACTGAATCACACGCTGTTCAAGCAAGATATTTCAATATTTTCAATTAGCCTGCCCACATTCTGAAGAGTTTCGATATGCAGGCCTAAGCTAATCAATTGTGCGGAGCCCAATATCAAGACAAACATCACCAAAATAGTTTAAAATTGCTTTCAAAAGACTTAAAAATCAAAAAAATTCTGACGCCCACCCCCAGAATCCTAGATTTTGAATATCTAAATAAAAAATTTATAATTCTTCTATGGTTGATACAAAATAAGAATCAGCTATGAATAAGGTGTCATTTATTAACTGTGTGAAATTGGTGAGGGTGGATAGATAGATAGATAGATAGATTTATTGATCAAAGGTATTGCTAGGTCTGATAAGACCCATTGCATACATTGCTGTTAAATATTCATTCAACTGTACACAGAAAATATAATAAGAAACAATAACAATAATACATCAATAATATCTGCAGTGACAGTGAATAAATTAAACAAGATGAAAGTACTCATTGAGAATAAAGAAAAAGCTTATTGATTAAACAATGAAGTGAAATTAAAATTAATAAAACAATACATAAAAATAATGAATGAAGTATCTTACATCCAATTTAAAACCTGTAAAGTAATTATGACAAATTTCATTGCAATTTATTGTTTTACACATGCACACACACACACCCACACATACACACACACACACGCGCGCACACACCTCACACACAATCAATAACCGTATCACTACTCAATTGTGTAGCTAGGGACTGTCAAGCAGGTACCTAAATATTCGCCTCTTGAATATACTGAGTGATGCAGAGAGAACTATATGTTCCGGAAGTGAATTCCACAGTCTGGCTGCCGAAACTACAAATGATTGGTTAAAAATTGCTGTACGGTGAATTGGAATTTGTAGAGTAAATTGATGCGATCTAGTATCATGGCCAGAGTAAGCATTCAGCAGTAGTGTAAAGGATTCAGACAGATAGCTAGGTCCTTCATTCAAAACTAGAATTTTAAAAACAAGGCACAGAATGAAGTACTGCCTTCGCTTATTCAATTTAAGCCAACCCAGCTCAATAAAAAATGGCGTTATATGTGAATCACGTCTTGCCTCAAATATAAAACGTACTGCATAATTTAGAGAACGCTGCAGACGTTCTAACTCATTTGAAAGGTCATTGTATGCAATGCTGCAGTAATCTAAAAAAGGTAAAATTAGGGCATTCACCAAAGTCACCCTAACGGCTTTAGGTAGAAATCTTCTTACTCTCTTCAGCTGATGCATACCACCAAAAACCTTATTACAGACATGTGTGGTCTGCTCACGCCAACTTAAGGTTGAGCGATCGATAAAATTTTTTTTTTTAATATTTCTTTTTCTTCTTCCAAATCATTAGACAGGTTCTTAGGACATAATGTATAGGATTAAATTTTTTTATCATCTCCCGTTTGTTCAGAATGGCTTTTTTGAGGATAATGGTACACACACCACATAAAAACTACTAATCAAAAAGTTAAAAAAATATATACACAAGTCTCCTTTTTACTATAGCAAAAAATACATCAACTTTTTTTTAAGAATCTCAAAAAATAAAAATTTATATGCATTTTAAACACTTTTTTTGTACTAAATGTTTGTTTGATAGGCTTCAAATCTATCCGAACTTGTAGCGCTGTTCATGATGAATACATTGAATGCTCAACACTTTTATCACCGCAATAATGACCGTTTGGTGTGTGTACCTTTCAAGCGTGGTTTTACGCCTGCTGAGCTCGCTACGCACACAATGAATGATATACAGTGCCCGCACTCGCAAGACGGGCAGGAGCGCACTGCTAATCGCAGCCACCTTCCCCGTTCAGCAATCCACCTTCCCCACCATTTCTTGTGACTCATAACTCCATCTCGAGAAATGCTAGAGCTGCCTTGTATTTATTGTATAACTGAACGGACTTCGATGGGGAAATGTTGCCCAGCCGGTCAAACTCTTCGTATTGCAACGCTTCCGTAAATTGTTCATATCTCAGTTACTAATAAAAATATTGGAATGAAATAAATTTCAATGTCTTCCTCATATCATTCTCTACAATTAATGCTATGTCCTTTTATAATTGCCATAATTTGAAAGTTATTCCTGAACGAATCTAAAGAATAAGGTATTTACGATTGCATACGTTTTTATTTTCTTCTATAGCCTTTATTCCCAGCGTTTCACAACAAAATGTTTTAGACAAAACCTTCAGTTCGTTTTCAGATCTTCAAATCGATATATAATAACTAATACTTCATGGCCTTGAAATGACGACCAACATTTACTAAGAAGTATCACCGTGTCCTTGTTTCTGTTCGCGTAATGTGTAGACTAGCTACAAGAACTTTGTCAGTGGCGGATCTTTCAGGCTGAAGCCCCCAAAACCTCCAAAAATGTTATTGCTTAGTTGTAAATTGTTTACCAATATAATCAGTTTGAAGCTTCTAAAATATTCATTAGCAAGAAAAACCAAATTCCACTACCAATTCTTCAATTTTATGATATCTGTTAACGTTTTAATAATGTATAATTTCTTAGTTACATTCACATTGCCTGAAACTAATCAGCACAAAAAGTGTTTTTTGTTGCAAAGTGACTAGCGATGAAGACAATGACAATGTTGACTCTTGGACCAAGTCTCCAAACAAAAATTCTGTGTCCCCATAACTATGCATTTATCACTCTCGCCAGTAGAACTACTTTGTTTCATTAGATGTACAATATACTTGAAAATAAATCCTTTTCACAATTTAATCTGTCTTTTATCAAATTGCATGAGGAAATTAACAAACAAAACATCCTGAAAAAACGTTTTTAATTTAAAAAATAACTATGGTACCACACTGTTTTGATTGCTTCATTATATGAAAGTCCTTTTACAAAATTTTCCTCCGTTCAGCCATCCCCAAAATAAAATCTCTAAATCTCTACCAATAGAAAAATGAGGAGATTCCACAAAAACGTTCATACTCGAGCAATGAATGAGGAATTTGTCACTATAATATCTGAGGCTGCTTTGCAGTTTCGGCTTTAAAGATATTTTGAAAATTGTTTCACAAATTTTGCAAATCTGATTCACATCTGATGAGGACAGTACTAAACCTCCACGAATTTTTATCTATACTAAATTAACACTAAGATTGACAGGGCTGTCATCACAGTTTGAGGTGACAGTTGCTAAACATTCTTCGCATTTGATTTGGAAAATTGGATCCATTGGTTCAGTAGACTATTCCTCTTCATAATTTTCCAACGAAACCTTTGAGGAATTATAAGATATCATGGGTGACAAATACTACTCCATATTTCTTCACAATTCTTCTAAAGAAGAATTAAGAAGAAGTTCCGCATTTCTTCTAAAGAAGAGAAGAGGAACGAATGGAAATGATAGAAAACAGTGGAGAATTGGAAAAGAGATGACAATAGAAATTTGTAGGAGAGATGAAAATAAAAAAGTCTAAAAAGAGTGAAAATGAGGATAAATTAAAAGTTGAAAAAAATGAAAGAGATTTTTCAAAGTTGTTGACAACAACTCCAATTCACATCTGATTGTTCAGAATGGGCTTCAAAAGTGGCTTTATTGAGGCAAATGGAACATACATTACATAAAAACTACTAATAAAAAAAAATTATATGCATTTTAAACTCTTTTTTTGAATTAAATGTTTATTCGATAGAACATTATTATAGTTCCAATTTTTTAAAGTAACTACTGTATTTACTTTTTGAAAAACATTAGTTCTTGCTGGGCGTGTATTATAGTTCCTAGTTTTTTAAAGTAACTATTTACTTTTTGAAAAACATTGAAAAACATTATTATAGTTCCAATTTTTTAAAGTAACTATTTAATTTTTGAAAAACATTAGTCCTAGCTGGGCGTGTATTTATAGTTCCTAGATTTTTAAAACTATAAATAATAATTTTATTATTATTATATTTAAAACTATTTACTTTTTGAAAAACATTATTATAGTTCAAATTTTTTAAAGTAACTAGTGTATTTACTTTTTGAAAAACATTAGTCCTAGCTGGGCGTGTATTATAGTTCCTAGTTTTTTAAAGTAACTATTTACTTTTTGAAAAACATTATTATAGTTAATATATAATTTAATGTTATAAACATTAAAAATATATAATTCTGATAAATGTACAGACAAAACTCTAATTTTATTTATCTAGATATGTTGCAAAAGAAGGCTTGGTTGCCTTTTTTTTTTCTTATCCTTCTTATGCAACACTATTTTTTATGTATAATGAATGTTTATATATATTCAATTTTTTGATGGTTATACACATACACGTGCTTTACTAAGAGTAACATTCATGCCAAATTTCAAATAAATCGGTTCACGCGTTCAGCCGTAAATATGTTACAAACAGACAAACCCAAACGGTCGACTCGATACAGAGACCTCTCTTCGTTCGGTCAATTATTGTGATTGCATATCATATTATTTTTCCAAAGCAGGAGGAACGAATGTGTGTGTGTGTGTGTGTGTGTGTGTCTGTGTTTCAAGTACAGTATCAATAATGTAGACGTATGTTGACTAATGTTGACAATACGGCCATAATTGCGATTACTTCCGTATTGCAGATTAGAGTATTTATTTTTCCCAAGAAAGGTGGAATCTTTCCACACTCCATCATGCTCTTTCTCTCTCTTATCAGACCTAACAATATATCTTTGACGAATACCAATCTATCTTTCATTCTCACTCCTTTCATTCAGTGTGAATGTATGCTTTTTTATATTTTTGTGCACTAGTGAAAGATGACGTGATTTTTACTCTACAGAATTCTCATTTCCAGTCGGCTAATTTAGTTGACTCACTATGAATTATGCTATTTCCATTTGACCGCTATTGTTTGACCGAGCGAAACGAGGTCTCAGTTTTAGCTCGAGCATTTGGCATTTGGTCTCTTCGATTGATTGTTATGATTTTTTGCATGCCTGTTCCTTATTGAGCAATGTGTGTACAGGGTTTTTCCATTGTTGACCCCCATTTTTTATTGGGGCCCCAATTCATCCCTCATTATTGGTGTGTTATTAGAGTATTTTGAACTTAACCGCCATAGAGCCTATGTTGACTTGATCTATGTATCTGTGTGTGTGATCAATAAACCAACACTTCTCAGCGTAACCGCGCTTTGTCTACTTCATTTGTAGGTTATGGACCCAGGAAGCTCTAAAAATGAGTTATTTTATTGATTTTAATCAGTATGGTTGCTTTTTATAAGTGTAAAAATGTCAAAGTGAGTTATTCTCAGTGAAAATCGGACTGGAAAAGGATTTACAATCGAAAACTTCTGTGTGAAAATTCGACGTCGCTGTGTGCCACATGATGTGCTTTGTGCTAACATAAATGAACTTGAAATTGGTAAATGTACAATTTATTTCGGACAATTTAAGCCTGCAAAATGAATTCTTCCGACTTAATTACGAGATTCAACGGGACAAACTACAAACAATGGTTATTCCAAATGAAGTGTGCTCTTAGAGCTAAAGGTTGTTTGGACGTTGCCTTTGGCAAGGAAACAAAGCCACTTGCTGATAAAGAACTAGCGGATTGGAATAAAAAGGACGCGAATGCAATGTTTACTCTATCAACGGCTATGGACCAGAAACAAATTGTGTTAATTGAAAATTGTGAAACATCGTTTGAAATAATACAAAAACTTGATTCGATTTACTGCCAAAAATCTGAAATAAACAAAATGCTAATAATAGACAAATTTCATCAGTATAAAATGAACTCTTGTGATAATGTAGCTACACATATCAACAAAATTGAAGGACTGGCCAAGGAAGCTAGGGATATAGGTGAAACTATAAGTGAACTTTCAATAATTACAAAAGTTTTGAGCACCCTACCATCCAAGTACAGGACGGTAAGACAAGCGTGGTTTTCTATGCCGGATGATAAACAGACAATTGCCAATTTAACTTCAAGACTTCTGGATGAAGAACGAGCTTTAGCGGAAGAAGAGACCAACGATCAAGCCCTTGCAACTTCCATTCAAAATAAGAAACCGTTTCCAGATAAACGAACTTTAATCTGTTATAACTGCCGTGAAAAAAATCATATCGCTAGAAACTGCAAAAAGCCTAAGACCTTTCAATCTACTCGTGAAAATCATGAACCAAGTGACAGCAGATTTAGATCTATGCGTGAAAACGACAGCAGATTTCGATCTACACGTGAAAATCATGACCAAAGAGACTACAGATTTCGATCTACACATGAAAATCACGACCCAGGAGACAAAAGGAAGCAGAATGAAGGAAATTTTTCAGCATTCAATGCAACTGAAGAAACCAACCTAGACTCAGAAGTTTGGATACTCGACAGTGGAGCCTCTTCTCACATGACGGGGAACGGCAAATACTTTGAAGAAATTCAAGAGTTCAACAATGCAAAGACAGTCATACTTGGAAGTAATCTCCGCCTTCCTATTAAAGGACAAGGTACTGTAAAAATCCAAAAATTGATTGAAGGTGAGTGGTTCGACTCCATTATTACCAATGTTCTCTATGTACCGAGTTTAAAAAGAAATCTCTTTTCAGAAGGTCAATTAACTAAAAAGGGTATGACTATTATTAAGGAAAATGATACAGCAAAAATTTATCACGACAAAAAACTTGTAGCTGAAGGAATTCGTACTGAAAATAATTTGTATAATATGTTGTTTAAAACTGTATTGCCAAAAAATATTGAGCTTCTTTTAACAAGTAATAAATCTGTTGCAAATCTTAAACTGTGGCATGAAAGATTAGGACACTTGAATTGCAGAGTAATTAAAGAAATGGTTTCTAAAGGATTAATTAACGGTATTGAAATTAATGACACTGAGAAATTTTTCTGTGAAGGCTGTACGTTAGGAAAACAACATAGATTACCTTTTACTGTAGGAAATTCATGGAAATCTTCCAAGCCAGGTGAAAGAATTTTTAGTGATGTCTGTGGACCCATGTCAGTACCTTCTATTGGAGGAGCCAATTATTTTATTTGTTTTAAAGATGATTGCTCAGGATACAGAGTTGTATTTTTTATTAAGAATAAATCTGATGCATTTGATGCTTTCAAGACTTATGTAAATAAACTTCAGAACATGTATGGACGTACACCAAAGTATTTGCATACAGACAATGGAACTGAATATGTCAATAAAACGTTTGAAAATTACTTGCATGCAAATGGTATTGAGATTGAAAGAACAGCAAGGTATACTCCACAACAAAATGCTAGGGTTGAAAGGGATAACAGAACAATTATGGAAATGACTCGTTGTATGTTATTGTCAAAAAATTTACCTAAAAATCTATGGGCTGAAGCAGTGAATACAAGTGTATACATTTTGAATAGATCAGGGACATGTAAAACCCCAAACTCTACTCCCTTTGAGGTATGGACAGGTAAAAAACCTTCATTGAAACACTTGAAAATATTTGGTTCAGAAGCCTATGCATTGATACCGGATTGTAGAAGAAAGAAATTGGATCCTAAATCAAAGAAAATGATACTAGTTGGCTATGACAGAAATTCAAATAATTATAGACTAATGGACCCCATAACACACAAAATAGTAGTTACTAGAGATGCATTATTTAATGAAAATGAATTCCCAGAATATGACAATGTAGATTTTGACAAAAGTAGATTTTATATTGATATAAATCAAGAACAAAAATCACAGGATAGTGAGAGAGAATTATGTAATGAAGATGCAAGTAGAAATCAAGAACAAATCGAGGACAATGAAGAAGAGTTGAATAATGAAATTTTGGTTAATGACAACAATTCTAATGAGAATGAACAAGGCTATGAGCAAGAAGGAGAAGGAAATAAACTGAATCTGAGACCAAGAGAAATTTTAAGAAAACCAAAGAGGTTCATTACTGAGTGTAATGAAGCAATTGCTTTGTATGTAGAGTCAGATGAAGTACCTATAACGTTCACAGAAGCAATGAAACAAGTAGAATGGAAAAAGGCAATTGAAAAAGAAATTGATGGACTAGAAAAATTGAATACGTGGACACCAGTAGAATTGCCAAGAGGGAAGACAGCCATAGAAACAAAATGGGTTTTTAGGAATAAAGATAATGGTATTAAAAAGGCCCGATTAGTAGCTAAGGGATTTCAAGTTGAGGATAAAGGAAATAATATTTATGCTCCTGTAGCTAAGATGAGTTGTATTAGGATATTTTTAACTGTAGCCTTGTTGAGAAAACAAAATATAATTCATATGGACATTCCATCAGCTTTTCTGAATGGAAAACTCAATTCTGAAGTTTACATTTTGCCGCCAGAAGGAATTAAATGTGACAAAAATAAAGTTTTGAAATTGAATAGAGCCTTGTATGGACTCAGAGAGTCGCCTAAATGCTGGAATGATGAATTTAACAATTTTGCTAATGAACTTGATTTCAAACGTTCCAATCATGATTTTTGTTTATATATTGGTAATGGTGTAAACATGTTAGTCTATGTAGATGACATTTTAATTGCTGGTGAATCTGAGAATGTAATTATAAACTTGCAAAAGAAATTCAATGCTAAGTATATGGGTGAAATATCACATTTCTTAGGCATAGAATTCAGGAGGAGCATTAATGATTTGAAATTGTATCAATCTAAATTCATAAAGAAACTTCTTGGAAAATTTCAGATGATTGAATGTAAAGGTATGAAGACTCCTATGGAAAAAGGATTAGATTTGTCAAATAATAATGAGATGATTGATGTTCCTTTTCGTGAATTAATTGGAAGTCTTATGTATATTGCAACTAGTACAAGACCTGACATAGCATTTAGTGTTAGTTACTTGAGTAGATTTCTGGACAAACCTAGTGAAAAAGTATGGAAAGCAGGAAAAAGAATCTTAAGATATCTGAAAGAAACACAGAATTGTAATCTCACATTTCAATCAAATTCACCTGAGTTATTGCAGGGTTTTAGTGATGCAGATTGGGCAGGTGATAAACTTGATAGGAAGAGTACAAGTGGTTGCTTAGTTCTATTTGCTGGAAATCCTGTGTCATGGTTTTCAAGAAAACAAAATTGCGTTGCACTGTCAACCGCAGAAGCTGAATATTTGGCTGCTGCATCCACAGCCACAGAATTAATGAATTTGAAGGGAATTGCTAATGACTTAGGTTACAATTGTAAAACTTATCTATCTATAGACAATCAATCTGCCATACAAATGACAAAAAATTTTGAAAACAGCAAAAGAAGCAAACACATTGATATAAAGGCTCATTTCATTAAAGACATTATAAATAAAGGTATATTAAGTATTGATTATGTTAGAAGTGAGGAAAACTTGAGCGACATTTTGACTAAAGCACTGTCATATGACAAATTTTTCAAATTGAGACAAGAGTTGAAAATTGTATGATTTCTTTTAATAACTTTTTGTATTCAATATTTGCTTTGTATTATCTATACTTGCATTGTAATCATTCTATTTGCACTATAATCGTTCTATTTGCATTGTGTTCATTATTTTATTTGAATTGTACTTGACGATTTTCTATTTTTTGTAAGCACATAAAAATGAAATCGAGGAGGAGTATTAGAGTATTTTGAACTTAACCGCCATAGAGCCTATGTTGACTTGATCTATGTATCTGTGTGTGTGATCAATAAACCAACACTTCTCAGCGTAACCGCGCTTTGTCTACTTCATTTATATGTGTCCTGATCGAACCGGAATGATTTTAAATGACAGTTTACTTGATTTTAATGTTAACTTCACCCTAGAACAAAATAAAAAGAATCTCGAAAGAGGTCAATTTAGAAGGGGATCAAAAAATTTAAAATGTTAAATATTAAGATTTTTGAAAAATTCTTTTCAACATTCAATAGAGCTTTTCAAGTGGAATAAGATTTGGTAGAAGAAAGTTTTGAACAATTGGCTTCTTGGGGATGGTGGTGGCTGAATATCAGAAAATGATGCTTCTGAAAATCAACTTCTTTGGTTGAAATTTATTGGTTTCACGATCAGGATCTTGTTTTGAAAAAAATTATTTTTGTTAAAAATAATAGTGTCATTGAACTCCCATGACTATTTCTAGCAAACACATATTATAAGGAAATATTTAGTGTGCGCATCAAGCACAATAATAATTATTCAACTAAATCTAAAACATTTTTTGAGATTATGTATTTTTATTACAGAGTTTAATACAATGTTTTGATAAGTGTAACATTGAAACTATTTTCAGTTTTTATATAAGGAGAGTTTTTGCATATCGTTGCAATATCAAAATGAAACCCTATGGGCTTAGTACTCATAATTCAGCCTTATTTGCTGAATTATAGAAGACCAATAACGATCAGCTATCATATCGGAGCGATGGAGAAAAAGGAGAAAAAGAAGAGGAAGAAAAAAAAGAAGAGGAAGAAGAAAAGGGAGAAAAAGAAGAAGAAGAAAAAGAAGAAGAAGAAAAAGAAGAGGAAGAAGAAAAAGCAGAAAAAGAAGAGGAAGAAGAAAAAGAAGGAGAAAAAGAAGAAGTGGGAGAAAAAAGAGGAAGAAAAAGAATAAGAATAAATAGAAGAGGGAAAAGAAAAAGAAGGAGAAGGAGAAAAAGAAAAAGGAGAAGAAGATAAATAAAAGAAAAGGAAGAAGCAGAAGAAAAAGAAGAAGAGGAAGAAGAAGTGGAAGAAGAAGAAGAAGAAGAAGAAGTAGAAGAAGAAGAAAAAGGAGAAAAAGAAGAGGAAGAAGAAAAATGAGAAAAAAAGAAGAAGTGGAAGAAGAAGTATGGAGAAAATCTACATTTGGAAAGTATTTTACAAAGTTTAATAAAGTCGCACATTCGTGCGACCCGGGATAACCTAGTTTTATCAAATTATTTGATCAAATCTAGCCTCAAAATTCAGTTATTTCTTAATTTTTTGCTGAAAAATGTAATGGCGAACTATTAAATTTCATAAAACTAATTACTTTCATTAAATAAAACAGAAATTCTTCCTAAAATATTGCTAAGCGATAAATAAATAAATAAATAAAAGATGAGAACGATCTGTGATAAAGATCCAATAAAGATTGTGTTATTTGACCCGAAGAAAGTTAGAATAAAATCCGTACAAAACCAACAGTTTGTTATTATATAAAAGTGAGGCTCATGAACAGTGGTCATCATTTCCTAGTTGTGTAGAAGCGCCGGAAGAAGTTGTATTTGTATTTGGTGGGGTTGCGAGTGCGGAAGAGTACTTTGGAGAGAGGGGTCTAGAGTCTAGAGAATGATTGAGTGGGAGGTTGGTGACGTAACGGTGAGGGGGGTAGTCTACTCACACACATGCAGTCTGTCACAACATCGATACAGTGCCCGACATCTAGTGGCAGACATTCAACATTAATAGTCCTCGCACTGCCTTAAGGAGCAATCAATTAATACACCAAGAATTCTAACACTAGGACTGAAAGCGATACAAGTACCATTAATGACCACTGGAGGTGAATTTCCAAAATCCAATTGATTGACCAGCCTGGGGTAGCCAATGACAATACTCTTAGTTTTGGTAGGGTTCAGTGTTAATCTATGAGCATCAGACCATGCAACCAGCTTTGTGATATCACTATTAACTTTATCTATGGAGTGTGAAAACTGATGGATAGGGAAATTGGAATATATGATAAGGTCATCAGCAAATAAGTGGTAAGAGGATGAGGAGAAGATCATAGGGACATTATTAATATAAACTTAATAAAACAACTTTTGAATGGAAATTAACTCACGTTATGGCGTTGACGCCATAACATGAGTTAATTTCCATTCAAAAGTTGTTTTATTAAGTTTATATTACATATTAGTGGAAACAAGATGGATCTTCAACATCATAATTTCGCGGACATTATTAATATAAATGGAGAAAAGTAGTGGTCCCAACACAGAACCTTGAGGTACACCATGGTTGACTAGACGCCAGGAAGAAATATCATTAGAGCTCCCCAAAACAGCTTGGTAGCGACCAGTCAAATAAGAGGAGAACCATGCAATTGCTGAATCAGAGAAGTTGCACTGTTTTTTCAATTTATTTATAAGTATAGGATGGCTAACACTGTCGAAAGCTTTGCTGAAGTCGAACTGTACCAATAGTGTAGCCAATTTCCTATCCATGGCAGCTCGAAAATCATCTGTCATCTTGATGAGAGCAGTACAGGTGCTGAAGTTCGGTCTGAATCCTGATTGGAATTTGGCAAAAAAGTTGCAATGAGACAAATATCTTATGACCTGCTTATGTACTATCCGTTCATGGGCTTTGGAAATAGAACAGAGCATATTAATTGGTCGAAAATCACAGGGATTAGATGCATTTTTTACTTTAGGAATGGGCTTGACCAATGCACGTTTCCACAGATCAGGAAAGATGCCCGACTGCAGGGAACAGTTGAACAGGTGAGTGATTGTAGGAAGTAACTTTTTGTAAAACAAGATAGGGATGTTATCGACTCCCTTGGAATTTTTATTTGTATTAACTTTTCATGTGAAATTTAACGACTTGCAGTCAAATATTTGTTAAGAATAAGTATAATAACTCACTTAATCTGGCCGAGTACTTTCGAATCTGGTACTCGGCCAGATTAAGTGAGTTATTATACTTATTCTTAACAAATATTTGACTGCAAGTCGTTAAATTTCACATGAAAAGTTAATATTAACAACGCAGTTCGTCATGGAACAGGAAATCCAGGAATTTTTATTTGTATTTAATATAATGTAAGATATATCTGCAGGAGTAACATAGGAGAAATAGAAAGGGTCTTTGGGAAGGGTAAGCTGAAACTGATTTATAAACTGATTTTGTGCAATCTCAACATTACTGATTGGGTTCATTTGATTTATGGGCTTAACAAAGTAGTCATTGAGTTGATCAAGTGGAAGGTTTATATGAATATTCTCATGCTTACACTTATGAGCGCCCAGCCGTCGGACATTATTCCATAGAGAAGATGTGGAATTACTTTTATTGAAACTATCATGATAGTAACGAAGTTTTGCATTACGACACAGTGATTTCACTTTATTACGCAAGACCTTGAAGGAACTAAAATCGGCTTCACTACTAGACCTTTTAAATTTTCTTCTAGCCCTATCCCTATCACGCCTAGCCTGTAAAATGTCTGTGTTGATCCATGGCACAGGTTTATGTTTTGTCTGACCAACACAAATTGGTGCATGTCGATGGAGGATGGGGGTTGGTAAGTTGAAATACCGCCCCGGGTGCCACAAGACCTCGCTACGCCACTGATGATAATAGACTAATAATAAAATACTTACAATAGTAATAGAAAAATAATAATAATAGACTTATATTAGACTAATAATAAAACAATAATAATAAACAAATAATACTAATAAATGACTATTAGGTCCAATGATAATAGACTAATAATAAAATACTAATAATAGTAATAGAAAAATAATAATAAATTAATGATTATAGACTAATAATAATAATAATAATACTGAAATAATAATAATAGTATTAATTATTATTACTATTATAAATTATGAATTATAAATAATTTTTTATTATAAATTATAAATAATGAATAATAAATAATAATAATAATGCCTGATGATGAAGCCTGATGAGCCTGATGAATTATAAATTTTTAAATGTAAAGATTAAATTTAAATTTTATTTATACGTTAAACGAAGCCCGATGAATTATAAATTTTTTATTATAAATTATAAATAATGAATAGTAAATAATAAATAATAATAATGCCTGATGATGAGCCCATTGACGGGTTGAAACAGTTAGCAATTACCAAATTTTTATGTTTCATTCCACCATGGCGCCAAACGGTAAATAAACTGTAACTCAAAGGTGACTAAATGGTCTAGAAAAAGATAAACAAGTGGAAGTCGTATGCCAATGCATTCCGTGACAACACAACACATTCAAGACGACAACGGAATTTCCAAAGTTACTCCCAGCCGCTCAGCCGAGAACGGGAAGGCTACCGCCTTCATTCCTCGCACGCGCGGTGTTGCGCACGAGGGGACGTTAAAACATTGACTTGTTTAATCAAACTACGTTTCTATAAGAATACATAAAAAAGAAAAAATTTGCATTGAGTAGGGAATTAAAACCCACGTATGCTAATCTAAATTTAAAACTGAAAATTTCACTGAACAATACAATAAAAAAGGTTTTTGTAAAAAAATATATACAGTATATGTATATTTTGTTATTAAAAATAGATCACTGTAAAGAGCATATTTTAAAGAAAATTGTCCCAAAGTTTCATTGCTATGGTGTTTTTCGTTTCCATTTGTAGGTTGCACAAAGAATGCCCAAAAGGTAACCTTCAAGGTCACACATAGGCCGCAATTTATTTATTTTATTTTTTCAATTTTTTTAATGTCACATTTGGTTTTGACTAAATGAACTTTAAAGTTTCCAACAAATAAAAGTGAATAAATTTTTTTGTTCAAACACCCTTAAATGAGAAGTTTGATAACAGATGAATTGGTCAAAGAGGTTAATTGGCCACCAAGGTCTCCGGATCTCACCCCCATTTTTCGTGGGGTGGATGAAAAATGAAGTAAGTTATACAAGGTAAAAGTTAATACAAAAGACGAATTATTGATAGATCGTATTTTCATTGCTACTGCCATAATAAAAGAACGGAAAGATGCTGTTCGTCGGGCAACAGCAATAAATTCAGGAAAGAATTTTGCAGTGCATAGAATCTAATGGCGGGACTTTTGAACACCTCGTTAAAAAAATTAACATTTATTATTGTGCTTCAGTGCATTTTGAATTTAATATAAGTAAAAGCTGCTATTTTTTATTGTCTCAATCTCAATTTACATTTGGATTATTCTGACAGAAGTTTTCACAGAATTTATTAATTACGAATTCCTTTAATTGCTATCATTTTAATATACTGAAGACTTCCCCAATGGCGGATATTGACAACAGTATTTAATAGCAGATGGAAATCGATGAATGCTACTGTACAAATATATCAGTCACCACCGGGAATCGAACCACGGACCTCCCAATTGCCGGTCGGGCGCCTTAACCACTAGACAAGTTTTCCACTAGAAGTTTTCAGTTCAATTACCGTAACCGTTGTTTAGTTTTAATTATAGACGAATATTTGAAAGATGTATTTGCTTGTTGTTAGATTTATTTACATCAGATTTTTCTGAATTAAATTCTCTACAAGTTTTGCATTCAAATTTTATGCATTTATTATTCATTTAACAAAGCTATTGTACTTCAAAGCTGAAAAAACGTGTTTTAAGCACAGAATTTTCTGTTCTACATCATAATATCATAAAAACTACTGAAGGTAGAGTTCTGGAACCTACTTTATTCGTTTTTTCAAATCAAAATCTTCAAGAAATAACTTTATTTGGTCCTCAATTTCCCTTCCCAGAATTTCAGTATGACTTTCTTTTACCGAGGGTACTGAATTCTGGGCGAAATCTTTCACTCTGTATAACTCGCTAATGAAGCGTTTCCGGACATATGTTTATTATGAATTTTTTTCTTGTTTTTAGATCTGGAATCAGTTGCCGAAGTTTGAACCTTTCCTTCTGAAACACTCTGTATTTGAATACTAGGACGTATTTCAGTGACACTCATGTTTGCCATGTATAGGCTAACATATGTTTCGAGAAATATAAATGATCAAAAATAGATGTCATTCATTTTACATCCATTAAGGCAAGGTGATCAATACAACTACTAAATTTCGATGGTTTCATAAATTATTCAGAAAAGTAAATCGTTCTCTGCAGATGAAAAGCGTGATTCAAACAATTGAACTGACATGAAAGTGAAATCGTGTAAACTTAGTAAACTAGTCCTTAGTTTGGAGTTTCACGGGGATATAGCCGCCTACAGTGTCAGATCCCAAGCAGCGGGGCCTTGCCATCAGAGAGAATAGAATAGTTATTCTATTATCTCTGGACCTAGCTTATTGCTTCATTCCGGTTGCACGTTTATAAGATAGGTGGTATATATACGTTATGCTCCCTCCACTTTTTTATAATACTACCAAGGTGCTAAACCAGTAGAGCCTCCCGTTGTTGAATTAGGCCAAAAGAGTTTTATATTTTTTATTGGATGTCTGATAGCTACTATAGTAACATAATCAGAACAAATATGAGTCCCTGATAGAATTTTCAATTTTCACCAAATTATAATAAATATTTTAAATGATAGCTTATGTTCCTAATAATATGTTACTTGTGCGTGGGTAATAAGACAAATGATGACAGAAAATATACAAAGCTGAATAGGAATAAAACCCGTGACCGCAGGGTTAGAAAAGATAAGCATCCCAACCGATTATACCACTGATCATGTAATGCAATCTATTAAATTTGATCTATTTTTTATTATTTCACTTTAGCTTACTTCTTACGTTCTTACCATATTCTCGGAATCCTTTTCTATCAGTTTATTGTACACATCGTCTAGTTCTTTTTTTCGCTTTTCTTGTGCTAATTTATCTTTTATCTGCAACTCGTGAATGTGAGTCAGCATTTTTCTATTACGGCTGTGCACCTTGAACTGTAGCTCGTCGCATCTTTCTCTAAAATCAAAAACAAATACACGTTCAATGTTATTGCATAATATTAGTTAGTTCTCTCACGGTCATCTCCAGTTCTTGTGCATATTAAGCTAACATTTGAGCCTCAATCATTAGGCCTACTAGAAAAGGGTAGAATAATTAAAAACTTATTAAACCCAATCCCATGACTGTAATATCAATAATTTCCAAGAAATTACACATTTATCTTTTATCTTGTGCAAAATTCAATTGAAGATCAATATAACACTCCAGGTTGAAATTATTTATTTCTCAAGTTTTGCCTTGTAATCTGGTGTATTGCACGAGTAACGGAAGAAGTGCTTTATCCATTTGAATCGAATTTTTTCATTTTTAACAAGAAATTTATAAAATAATTCAAACTTACTTGTATTGCTGCAATCGTTTTTCTTCTGCTAAGGCCCGTCGTTCGGCTTCTTCTGTCAACTTCAGGTCTTGCAAACTTCTTTGCATACCATCTAAGCGCTCCTTCTCAGCCTCTTCAACTTTTCTCTTATATTCTCCACCGTAGAGACATTCTTCTTTTAGTAACAAATCTCTCAATCTGAAATTTGAATGCATTTTTAATTAGGAGATATCTTCACCCCTGGACAAAAACGAGAACAAGCACTTGGGCTCATATTTATGAGCACTTTAATTAAGACAGGGGCGCACCCAGGTTTAGTAATTGGGTGTGGGGGGTGACCAGACCGGGTGCCCCTAACTCCCCTCCTCCCACCACAACACAAATACCATTTTTCAATCAGTGACACAAATTTCTAAATATTATTGATTTCGTTTTTATAAAGTCGTACAGCTAAACCTATCGGTTGCATAATAATGTGCTCCGCTTAGTGAATACTAATGGAAGAGCACGAATAAAAAAACAGTTTTACTGAAAAACAGGGTAGATTCAGTGACTACACTGTAGCATAAAACGTTGACAATGGCGGAAAACTCCTACAAAACTTGGGGGTTCGAGGGTTCTCACCTGGAGGAAAATAATTGTTTTCAATGTGTTTAAAGTGCAGTTCAATCAGCCTCTCTTCTCAAATTTATTGATAAGTTTGACAACTACAATAAATACTTTGAAATTTTTGTGGGCCAATCCAAATATCGACTGCCCTTTTGAAACGCTTTGTGGCTTGTGGACGACCCTTGACAGTACACAGTAATTTCGGGCCACAGCCTTGATTTTCAATTATCTAAATATTCTAAAACAAATTATTTTTAAAGTACAGTGGTCTGTACTAACAGTGCCAGAAATCATCCTTTGAAACCTTCTTGCGAAAATATCAATGGAAATTTTCTCCTTTCAAGCATTCTGAGCCAGCTTCACTCAAGGGCCTTGGGGTGCCCGATAATCCTGGGACCTATCAGCATGATGCATACTGGGCTGAGGGATATTGCCTTCCCACTGATTCCGCATTGAATATGTTTTTAGTGTTGAAAAGTAGAATATTCTAATGAACATGACTGCAGTGGCGGCGATAAAGGGCCCTCACCTCTGGAGGCCCAAGCTGGAGCAATAAGGGGCCCCTAGAGACTCCGAGCCGACGCAATACCGGGTTCCATAATGTATAACATTTTAAATTTTTATTTTTGTAAAAACCGTTACAGTACAAAACACGTTCTTTCAAGATTTTCTTGTGTCTTGAGCCTTTTGGCCACCCTGGGTACAGCCATGTCTTGAGGCTTCCGTTACTCAAGGGAGGTTTAAAAAGCCTTTTGAGAAGTACTTTTCAATAGTCCCTTGAGACTTTGAGTCTCCCACCCTTGAGGAGGGAACAACCAATTAGACCCAATGCGATTGAAAAGGGGATTTAAACTTTGCCAGACACCTAATTCAAGGTCGAAGAGAATCTTGAATCTATATCTACTTTTACTCAGACAGCTTTCCAAGTTTCCTTTGAGTTAAGGAAGCCTCAAGGTAGGTTTATGAAAACTGGCATTAGTTTTTTCCTATTAAGGACGCCATTTTCAAGTTAAAATTGTGAAAACAGGTCAAAATTCAACTAGTAAACATTGACCTGAGTTCCCTTCAAACTTAAAATTTGACTATCACACAATGAGCAGTGAAAATTGAAAATCATCGACGGTCATAGAGCAATGTTCAATGATCAACAATCATTAATTGTAGATGATCTTCAATTGGTCAATGATATTCACAAGATCATTGATGAATTGACCAATGGCCAACTATTAACTACAATCATCCATTTATTTATTCATTTATTATTTTATTATATGTTCGATCAGAAAATAGGAAAAATCTTAATTTTTCTTCTCTATACAAAGATATTTTTGTAGTCATTCTCATACATCTTATATTAAAACGAGACCGTAGTTTTTAATGCCATCGATGTTCACCATCCAAAGACGACCAAAGAATAATAAAAGTCCTCTCAAAATAACAAGAGATTTTGGAGCTAAGGTTCAATTGTAATTAGAACTTAAGTTTAGCTTTTAGATTATTTAGAGCAATAATAATTATCAATAAATGGAAAAAACTTTTTCATGAAGTAGAATATTATAGTAACTAATATTGCCAAAACGGGACAAATGGATGTCCCGGCAAGGATGGAGGGGACAACGGGACATGCCTCTCAAAAACGGGAGGTCTGGTCACCTTCATATACATAACCCCTAAACCTAGTATTATGAGGATGATTTAACTGATTTTCCTCATAATATATCCTCCCATTTTTTAAAACAAAAATTGTCATTTCATAAATGTAAATAGCTGGAGCAGTAAACAATTTCTTTTCTCTAAAGAGAGGCTTGCACGAACACCTTCCATTGGTTTTATAAATAAGTCTTACAGCTTTCTTTTGTATGATAAAATTCCATTATTCTCAATAGTTTCCCCCCAAATTATGACCCATATCTCATAACAGACAGAAAATAAGCATGATAAACTATAAGAACAGTTTTTCACTCCCCAATCTGGCTAATACTTGCAATGCAAACAAGGCTCTATTTAACAAGTTAGTTTGAAGTGACTGACAATTGAATAAACTGACAAATATACATAAACAGAATTTATTAATTTCGAATTCCTTTAATTGCTATTACTTTATACTGAAGACTTCCGCAATGGCAGATATTGACAACAGCATTGAAAAGCTGATGGGAATCGATGAATGCTACTGTACAAAAATATCAGTCACCACCGGGAATCGAACCACGGACCTCTCAATTGCCGGTTGAGCGCCTTAACCACTAGACCATGGAGACCTTTCTGCACAGCAGCATTCATTTTCAACTTGGCCATATCGGCTCGTATCTCACAAGTTAGTTTGAAGTGACTGACAATTGAATAAACTGACAAATATACATAAACAGAATTTATTAATTTCGAATTCCTTTAATTGCTATTACTTTATACTGAAGACTTCCGCAATGGCGGATATTGACAACAGCATTGAAAAGCTGATGGGAATCGATGAATGCTACTGTACAAAAATATCAGTCACCACCGGGAATCGAACCACGGACCTCTCAATTGCCGGTTGAGCGCCTTAACCACTAGACCATGGAGACCTTTCTGCACAGCAGTATTTTTGTACAGTAGCATTCATCGATTCCCATCAGCTTTTCAATGCTGTTGTCAATATCCGCCATTGCGGAAGTCTTCAGTATAAAGTAATAGCAATTAAAGGAATTCGCTCTATTTAACTTACTATATAGTCACATGTGAAATTTGTTACTTCCATTTTGAACCACAATCTACTTTCAAACCCAAAAAGGTAGTGGAGCTAGAAGTTATAAGTCTGCACTGAGTATTCAAGGGTATTTAAAAACTTTCGTAACCTCTACTGAAAGGGATTATTTTTGTCTTACTATAGCTCAAACTTAGGCTATTCTGCACAAACCATCTGTCCAATTCAAAAAGACCCCTCTCTGTCTATCTTATTAAACCTTCTCTATTGTCACTTTTAATTAGTGCAGTAGTATTATCTCCAAATAGAGAAAGTTTAAATTGATAATTGATGTGTTTCTCAATGTCATTTACATAGACTAGGTATAACAGGGGGCCAAGTATTGACCCAGCGGCACTCCCTGAGACATAGGCAACCAAGATGAGTCATATATTTTATTTCTGACAGATAGTGGCACTCTATGGAACCTTTCTGAAGACTTGAACCATGAGAATTCCTTACCATTTACACCATAATAACTTCAGCAAAAGCAGGTCGTGTTGGACATAGTCAAACGTCTTTGACAAGTCACAGAAAACACGTCTAGAGCCTTTTCAGAATCATCCCTAGCCTTAAGCGTTTCTTTGTTGATTTCTTAAACAGCATCTTCAATGAAAATCTGCCCTTTCTAAATCCAATCTGTGACTTACAAAAAAGAGAAGAATTTTCAAAAAATTGTTAAATTGAATATGTGCAGCCTCTTCAAAAACCTTTGAGAAAGAGGTAAGCAAGCTACCGGTATAAATAATTAGCAACATCCCACTTATTATCTCCCCTCTTATACAATGGCTTCAAAACAGCATATTTCAACAAATCATTTTATGACGATCAATGATGAAGACCATTAAGGCTGATCATCTTCAATGATCGTTGATCATTTGGGGATCATCTATGATCAGTGATTTTTGATGATTTTCAATAAAAACCATCGATGATTACATCGTTTTAAAAAATGAAGCATTGCAAATTATCATGATTGTTTTCGCCCTTTGTTCACAAGTGCGTCTTAAAAGTCTGACTGTTTAAGTGCTGCTAATTATTATTAGTGCAGATGATGCCCACATGAGGTAATCATTGACCGGAGGTAATGAGAATGACAGAAAATATCCATGACTGAAAGAGATGCGAACTGGATGACCTTCACCCATAAATTTCAAATGCACTCATTAACGAATTCATCGAATTTTCAATACTTATTTTTATTAATACACACAGAAAAACATTCAAGTTAGTAGCATTCAAGTAAATTTTGCAGTTCAACTGAAGTTTCCAGCCTATACTAGTTGACAGATGAACGTTAACTAAAAATATATTGTACAAGAAAACACTTACTTTTCACGTCGTTTTTGTAAATTATCCTCAGCTTCCGATAAAGCAATATTAACACCTTCCTTGATCCGACTAGCAATATATTTCATTTCGACCACATGACCAGCGTTATGTGAAAGCAAACTGTCCATATTAGTCTTTTTACGGCATGATGGCAACCTAGACATTTCTGTGTTTTGTTGATTTGATACCTGCAAAAAAATCAGCGATAAAATTTAGTTGTTTAGTAAGTCCAATATAAATACAGAAACATACAATTCCAAATATGATTCATTAGAATGTTTCATTTAACATTTGGCCTGTAATTCGCTAACTGCAACTATTATGGAACATTTTGTAATTGTCTTGTTTTATTGAAAAAAAAAAAACAACACACATTTAAACCTACCCAAGCATGATAGGTCAGCTACAGACCCCGTCTCACTCAACATTTTTTCCAGATTTAAAATTTCTCACAGTGATGGTGATGAAGTGTTTGGAAATTTTTTTACAAATAGCTGAATCACATCTTAGTAATTATTAACTTTTTAGGTCAATTTAACGACTTGCAGTCAATTTTTAATAAAGAATAAGTAATATTTTACTCATTTTCTATGCCGAACGTTTTCGAGTTATTGAAACTCATCTTCAAGGAATTCTAGATCGGCGATGTTTTTGTTTGTTGGTTAGAAGAATTGTGATTTTTGTATAGGCTAATGTGCTCAAAAGGTTTGTGTGATTTAAAATTTAATTGTTCATTGGGGATATCTCGTTTATTGTGTGTGGTGTGTTTGTAAATTTCAGATTGTTGCAAGGTGTTGAGTTCGTGTCCTTTAGATTTTATATGTATAATGTGTAGGTTGGTAGTGATGTCAGTAAAAGTGTGTCCAGTTTGAATGAGATGGTCTGCAAAAGTCGATTCGGTTTGATAAAAAAAAGTATTTGTTCATTAATATTTAACCTAAGATAAGGGCATTCACTTTGAACTTAGAAACATGTTTTTAAAGTAATTTTCGAGTATTTTGTGAAATATTTCAATAATGACAACCTATTTCTATTCATCACCTACAAAGAGACATCAGATATTTCTAAATGAGTATTAATAGAGATGGCTGCATCCTCCAGCAATCTTTAATTCTGTAACAAAGCGATCCCGGATGATTATACTGTATAATAGTTTTTTACTTTGATGAGAGGAATTTTTTTTTTTTTTTTTTAGATTACGTCTTGGAGACTCCAGTTAAGGAGTATAAGACAAGTCAGATCAACAATATTATACACTAGATAACATAATTACTTCAATTAGTTGAGGTGAGGCTTAATTTTGATGTGAAAGGAACTCTTGTACACTATAAAAAGCTTTATCAACTAAATATTTCTTAAATTGTTTTTTAAATATTTCTATGTTTTCAAGACTCTTTAAAAACTGCGGTAGCTTGTTGTAGAATTTCCTACCAGTATAACTAGGTTTTTGTTTGAATAAGCTACTATTGTGACTCACCAAGTGATAATCTCCTCGGCTTCTTGTATTATAATCATGTACATCAAGATTTTGGTTAATACATATTGTTTTTACATATAAAGTAGCTTCATACACATATAAGCAAGGTACAGTTAGGAGACCAAGTCTCTTGAACAACGGCCTACATGAATCTAATCTATTTACTCTTTCTATACACCTAACCGCTTTCTTTTGGATCTTAAACACCCTATCAAGATTTTGTTTTGATGAATTACCCCATACTAAGATAGCATACCTAATATGTGACAGTAAGAGCCCATGGTAAGCTGTAAAAAGTAACTTTTTGTCATTCAATCTAGCGAGCTGTCGCAGGACAAATACCCCAGATGAAATTTTACTACATATTTTCTCAATGTATGGAGTCCAGGTCAATCGTCTATCCAACGTAACTCCTAGAAATGCAATTTTTTCTTCCTGGTCTAATTGATTATCGTTTACAAACACGTTTATAGCCCTATCTTCATTTAAATTATGTTTGTTTTTGAATTGAAGGTATTGGCATTTATACTATTTATAGTTAATTTCAACTGATTTAAAAATTGGACAATGGACTGCACACCTATATGGGCACTTATTTCTAAATTATCTAGAATGGAATTGCTGAAAATGAGTGATGTATCATCAGCAAATAAGAGGGCTCTACCACTAATTAATTCTTTAGGTAAACGGTTGACATATAACAAAAAAAGCAATGGACCTAGTATTGACCCCTGAGGCACTCCAGCTTGCACCTCTAATTTATTAGATTTATTCTTTACTATACTATTACCAACTACTGTAGTTAGTTCTACACATTGTTTTCTCCCAATAAGATATGATTCAAACCATTTCAGTTCAACCCCATTTACACCTACATTTTGCAGTATTTCCAATAAAGTTCTATGATTAACACAATCAAATGCCTTTGACAGATCTAAGAAGATTGCAGTAGCTTTATCACCTGAATCTATTATATCTATTAGTTTTTCAACTAGAGAAACTATAGCTGTTTTTGTTGATCTCGCTTTCTGGAAGCCATGCTGTTCATCACAGATAAAGTTAGCTTCTTGAAGGTGCAGAAGTAACCTATTTAGAACTACTCTTTCAAAAATTTTACTTATTACATTTAAAATACTAATGGGCCTATAGTTTTCTACCTTTTCTCTATCACCACTTTTGAAGATTGGCAAGATCTTCCCCTCTTTTAAGTTATCTGTAAAAACACCTTGTTCTAATGAATGATTGATCAGATGAATCAAAGGGTCTAACAATTGATCTTTACATTCTTTCAGAATTTTACTGGATACCCCATCCATTCCTACAGTTTTTTTATTATTTAAACTATCAATGATACTTGACAACTCGTCTTGGCATACTGGGTGGAATTTTAATTCGTTCTGAATCCCCTCAGTATTCCTCATGTTTGCATCACTAATACCTGTATTAAGAGATTTTTGAAGATCCTTAGCAACCAGTTGATAATATCTGTTAAAGAGATTACAAATGTCTACACTATCATCAATATATTTGTTATTTTCGTTAATTATTCTGGGGACACTAGTATAAGCATCTACATGAGCTACTTGCCTATTTTTGTTTATTACATCCCACACTGCTGTGATAAAGTCGGTACACACTATTATTCAAAATTTCAGCTGTTTTCTTACATTTCGCTCTTTTCACTTCTCTTGTATAATTTTTCTTTAGAGCTTTGTAATTATCTTCACTTAACATATTTCTAGATAGTTTGAATTCATCATATGCATCTTTAACCCTATTTCTTTCTGCAAGGATATCATCAGTTATCCACTCTTCAATCTTGTCTAATTTGTTCTTTACAGGGACTTTTTTAACTGGACAACTCATAGTAATATGAAACCTTAAAATATTAATGAAACTATCATATTTGTCATTTAAACTATTGCTATTGTTAACCCTACTCCAGTTTTCTTGTAGCAGATTCTGCTTCAAACAATCGATATTCCCCTGTTCACATTGTTGAATTTCTTTCATTACTCTACTCTTTTTAATTGATTTATGACCTTGCAACCCCACCTCTAAGATTTGATAGTCATGATCGGATAGTTTCGAGCCGCCTAATCATGTTTTAGAGTAATCTATATTAGTAAGGATGTTATCAATTATTGTTTGTGATGTTCTTGTGACTCTGGTATATTCATGAACTTTTATTTCCAAGTTATTCATGCATATAATATCCTTCAAATCTTCTGCCATTTTATTCTGTGTTGCAAAGTCTGTATTGAAATCTCCCGCTACAATAACGTTTGTAAAACGAGTAGTAGTAATCTCTAAAAGCCTATTGAATAGTTCACAAAAATTGTTCCATTCCCCATTTGGTAACCTGTAAATACCTAACACCGCTACTTCGAAATTTTTGTCGATTTTTACTCTCAAACCAGTAACTTCTAAATCCATTTCCACAGCAAATTTCTCTACATATTCTAAATTGAATGTTTGCATATTCTTAGCATTTTTAGTGAAGATAGCTACTCCCCCACTTCGATGAGATGTCCTGCAATACGACGTTTTCAATGAATAGTTTGGAATATTAAGTTGTGACAATTCATCTTCTTTTAAACCATGCTCTGTGAAAATAGCTATATCAGCAGGAGCCTCTTCTTTAAAAAATACTTCGATTCTATCTATTTTGTTACGAATGTATTGAATATTCTGATGGAACACAGTGAGTACCGGTACTTCCCTATCATCCCTTATTACTTTATCGTTGCTTTTGCATATTGAAGTAGATTTACTTAATCTCTTAGAATCTTGAGAGCCTATCAGATTGCTACAAGAGTTCCTTCCACTAATGCTATCCTGATTTTTTGATCGATTAACGTCTTTTAATACAATTGAAGATATGAATTTATCATCTGAAACTAGTTTCCCTTCCCGGTTTTGAGCCACTTTACTAAAAAAGGTTCGTTAGATGATTGTTTAGGAGAATTATTGACAGTAGATTGCAAACGACTTTCAATCAGCTCTGCCAGCCTATTACAAAATATTACTTTGCCAGATTGATTTAGATGTAGACCATGATTAGTGAAGTTTTGTTTTTTCAGCCTTTCATTTAGAAAACAAATCCCCAACTGCTTAGAATTCTTATTTTTTAGGCTGTTGATTGTATTATGAATTGATTTATTTGTTGACTTAATGGCTTCATTTAGCTCTGGCCTATCAAACCTATACGGAATTGTACTTATTATTACATTAGTTTTTTGGCTGAGTGGCACAATCTCTTTAATTTTTTCATTTATTTCAGGAAGATGTTTTAGATTAGGTTCATTTATATTGTTTGAGCCACCCAGTACTATTAGAAAATCGTTTTTTCCAAAATCTTTAGTTTGTTCCTGTGCTGACTCTACGATAGCGTTTATAGGGGCACTTGGTTTGAAAAAGCTCTGAGCTTCATACTTATTTTTTAATCTTTTATTTAGTAGGTCACTACAGTCTCGTCCATGACTGGATGTCAAGAGCAGTACTCTACCTTTCCTATCGTTATTTGCCCTTACTTTAGTTTTGGTTGCTGTTTGCAAAACCTGACTATACGTTTTTGTTTGACCATTTCTATTTATTTTTTCCCCATTTGATTTAGGTTCTACTTTTTTTGTATTGATCAGAGGTTCAGATCTTACATTAGCCAAGTTTATTTTTGATTTTAATATTTCGATTTCCTCTGACATAGACCTACATTGACTCGTGAGATTTAGTATTTCAGTTTTATGGTCTTCCTGCTGCAATTTTATAATAACTTCCAGAGATTTTATGTGATCCACTAACCCTATTCGTTCTTCCTCAGAATTTTTGAGTGATGTTTCTAATTTTGTTTTCAATTTGGTGTGATCACTCAATAGTTTAGCAACCTTTTCTTCTACATCTACAGTAGCTTTAAGAGCTGTTGGAGATTTTTTTGTTAATAATTGCTGAGATCGCGTAGCTACCTGAGTTTTAGTTGAACAATTAGATTTAGATGCCTTGTTTGGACTCATTTTCCTAGCTAAATGTTTTCAATTGATTTTAGTTAAATGTTTAATGAAATATTACTTAATTTATTACAATTGTCAACTTGAGACTATTTAATTACAAGAAAATTTATCAATATCGGTACACCTAACCTCGAAAATAGAATTTGTCTTTTTATTTAAATACTTTAACTTATATTATACAAGTTAATGATGAAAATTATTAAGATATTATAAATACTAATAATAATAAACAAAAATACTACTTATCCGTTCGAATTAATATTCTATGCTTCAAAATTTGCAGAGCCTGTTCTGACAACGTATGCACAGTACCACTTCTATTGGGAATAAGCTTGATTAATGTGACAGATTCTACCTGAATTACTCTGCACATAAAATAAAATTGTCATTGACTGACTCACTCATTCATCACCGTTTCTCAAGATTACATAACAAAAAAGTTGAAATTTAATTAGCCTGCATGTTCAGTTGAGAACCTAGACGTGTGCAAGGAAAAGTTTGCGATTTTTCCCCCGAAAATATGCTCATAATTGACGCTTTATGAAAAAAGTGATTTTTCAGAACTAAAGAAAGAACAGCGAGGCTAAAAAAGTTGAAAAGTTGGATTCAGATATACGTTATAAACAATTTTTGAAAACTTATTTAATCACCGACTCTCAAGAGCCAAGTGGCCTTAAAAGTTTGGTCCATTAGAAACTCTAGATAAGTTCAAAGTTTAGTATTTCAGAAGGTACAATAAATGATAATTATTAACTTTTCATGTGAAATTTAACGACTTGCAGTCAAATATTTGTTAAGAATAAGTATAATAACTCACTTAATCTGGTCGAGCGCTTTCGAATCTATGAGATCCATCCTCAGAGGCCATGACCTCTGGCCTCTGAGGATGGATCTCATAGATTCGAAAGCGCTCGGCCAGATTAAGTGAGTTATTATACTTATTCTTAACAAATATTTGACTGCAAGTCGTTAAATTTCACATGAAAAGTTAATATTAACAACGCAGTTCGTCATGGAACAAGAAATCCATGAAAATGATAACTTTTAACATTTTATATAAAGTTCCTGCTCCCATCATGGGTCTAGTCGGATGGTAAAGGCGAGCGAAGCTAGCCTGCGGACCACTTATCTATAACCTCTGAAGTCGTCAATTATGTGCTTTCAACAATCATAAACCTGCTAAGTCTGATAGTAAAATGATATATTGATAAAGTAGTGGAATTCTTAATAGAAAAAATATTAAGTGGCAAACCCCTATGAGTTGTGGGCCGGATTGATCACACTGGCGGGCCGGATTTGGCCCGCGGGCCGTAGTTTGGAGATCCCTGTTCTTATGTATTTAAAAATATGCATAATGCATGTATATTGTATCTGATAAGCAACTACACATGTTATGAATCTTAATATCCAAAAAATATGGTCACTATAAATCTTAACATCACTTATGTCTCAATCTTATGTTTTATTATTTTAGTGTTATTAAGTTTTATTCTTATTGTATACCGTACCTATTATCATTGATTATGCCCCTTGTCAACTACTTTCTAACGTCAGTCAAGAGTCAAACAATATATCTATATATTCATGTCAAATAATGTTATAATGTCAATCGTTAGTCACGGGTCTTACCAATAACAATGTCATCATACTTTAAAGAAAAGAAAAAAGAGCATGTTGTATTACTTAATCTAGCACTGTAGGCTTTGGGCGAGTAAGCGGGAGTCAAGTCTTACTGTCGTGTCTTACTTAAATTGTGTCTTACCTAATTACAATTGTGTGAATGAAGAATTGTGTGTTACTTTTAAGTATTGCCAGCATTAATTTAGTGTTGGAACCCATAACAAAATACGAATTTGTGAAATTGGTTTCAAATTGAAGAAAATTTTATTTACTTAGCCCAAATATATTTTGAATCACAAATTCAGTTCCCACTATTAGTCTTTTTTTTAAGTCACCTAAACTTGCTTGTGATTTATGCAATATATAAAGGTGTAACTTGGATCAAATTCTAGCAAATTTGTTTTCTTGAAAAAAGGCGAGAGTTACTTTTCCTGTCAGGTTAGTTTGGTCCCAGATTTGAAAAAAAAATCAAAATGTTGAGAAAATTTTACAGTTTTTTCAACTGACCGAGGCTCAGCTTGGATTATTGGGGACTTCTATTTTGTTATTCATCATGTTTTCTGGTCATAGCCCATATCCTTCAACGTATCATATCCTATGTCCTTCAGCAAGGACTTTTTAACTCCCAAACTTCACAGGGACAAACCATCTCAGGACTATTCTACATTGTACCTGAAAATTTCATAAAAATCTGTTCAGCGGTTTCGGAGTCTATATAGGGAACATACATCATACATACATACATACATACAGACATTCATTTATATATATATATATATAAAAACGACTACCGGTATTACAAAATGAAACAGAAATTTATTGAATTACACCAATCAATCACAGATGAGCTGGATCAGACAATTACTATGGCACAAGCTTACAAATTAAGGATTTACTTTATCACAACTAATTGAATTAACAAACTCAAATAATCTACAATGAATACTTCTCTAAAACGATCTACTTCAAATTACAATTCTAATAACAATTACCGATCACTCATCTCTGTAATTCAAAATCCAAAATTAGCAATTCCATTAATTAGTAATTCAAAATCCTTTTTGGGAAATCAAGTTCTCCACAATTTGAGACTAATTTCACCTTTTCATCTTCTGTAGTTTTTGGGCTGCAATTATTAAAAAACTTCCATGCACACCAAAAAACCACTATAATTTCAAAAAAGATCTCAAACAAATCTACCAAGAAATGGGTACCGTAGTAAGAAATGGGTAAGATAGGCCCTTGTAGGCATTTTTCCTTTCTCACCCGAAGTTTCAGCTAATTTGATTGGACTATTACGATAATTATGTGTGCACATGTGTGCCTGTTTACTGCTGACTTGGAGTTACAGCCATACCATCGTCGTCTCTCAATCTAGCAATCTAGTCATTTTTAAAACAATTTTGCATCGTCTATGAGACAATGAAAAATGAAAATAATGAGACAATGAAAATAATAATTGTGAATCCATATAATTATTTATGCTAGCAGCAAAATATCAACTGGAGAACCCCCCTCTCATGACAGTTTTGCAACTGTACTTGCATGTGAAGCCTGGAGGGTCCAGCAGTTCTTAGCTTATCTTTATCTGACTGAACAGATGCCTCCTGTGGATCACGGCTAGTACAGAGCTGAAAGGGGATGTACCCGAAAAAATGTGTGGCTTTTATTGAGCTAAGAAGAGAAGAATGATGAAGTACTGTCTTGTGGGAACCAAGGAAAGATGTGTGAAATCAGGAACGCCATTTCAGTCCAACCTGGGGGGGGGGGGGGAGCGCTAAAAATCGGTAAGATTTGTTGGAAAATCTATCTGAATTGCTTCAATTTTGTCTCAATTATGATCCTTATTACTTTGTTATCAAGTTAATATGTTATTTCAATAGTGACATTTTGTTCAATATAATAATATTAATATCACTGCACATTAAATCATGCATATCGACATTTTTCCCATATCTTGGGGTGGAGGAGCATGGCCCCACCCCTCTTGATCACAAGTGGCGCCCCTGTGTGGAAAGTGCAGAATGAACTTTAACCTAGCACAATATTGATAGATTTATATAGCTTTTATATAACTTTTATTTTGTTTCTATTATATTTAGGTGGTGATTGATCATGCGGTGAGTGTGGTGTTCATGCAATCATGAGCGCTCAAGATCGTGCTTGGATGGGTGATTTAATAAATTGATATTATACGCTTTATTATCACTAACCCAGTGGTTCGAACCCCATATAAAATAGTAGGTTCTCCATATTCCCCATAACACGGCGAGATGGAACTGCCTGTAAGGGTCACCCCTTTCAATAAAATCCATATATACCTATTATTATTTTTTGTTTCTATTTATTTTCTTCCAAAAGCAGTCTCACAGAGGAAGCATTACTGTTAGTAATAATGTAATTTTTAGAAAAGTTAGAGCTCTAGGGTTGAAAATTTGAATTTTTATGAATTGCCTGGAAATTTCTATGTAATTGCTGGACCTTATACCTATATATTTATCCATTACCTACCCTACCGTATCTTGTGGGATCGATGGCATCAATACACATATTAAGAACATACTTCAATTTAACTCACAAATCATCACCCATAAATTCATTTGCACTGTAATATGCCCTATTTCTCATGAACCTAGAGATAACGCTCTCAAAAACACCCACATCTAACTGCCTCACTGTTTTGGGCAGTTAGTTGAATTATTGCAGTGCTGAAACTCTATAAACTGTCCATGGTATGTGAAGGCAGACTCTGGGTATATCAATCAGCTCTCAATGTCTGGTGTTGTAGTGGTGAATGCCATTCTGGGTGACCAGAATTGACATGCATCAGGCAGAATAGAAGAAACTGTCTAATGACTGTTAAAATGCTCAGCCTGGCATAAAGGGGCTTACATGATGCATGCATTTAACTCACAAAGTCGTGGGCATGCATGATGCTTGCCATAATTTAATGATCCCCACTGCGGCTTTTTTTTTTATAACAATCATAAGTATAAGTACCGTATATTGGAAACCCTTGCTGAATGACCCTGCAAAAAGTAAACCATACGAGATGTGACAGTGGAAAAGCACATGGTGAAGTATGCCTCTGTCACAAGGCCTCTCAACTTGAGCAGGAGAAAACAAATGCTGAACAGTGTGTTGGTAGTTTGTTGGATGTGGAAAGTTCAACTGAGCTTATGATCGAATACCACACCAAACAGCTTCGCTGGATCCTGATCACATTACAGGGCACACAACAAACTGCAGTTAATATGCCAAGTCTTGTTTTCATATTAAGCTGAGAGCGATTTGCCAGAAAACAAGATATTGCACCCTGTAGGTGCTCAACAGAAGTCTCCCAAAGCTGTTAAGGAAAATGCTAGACCTCAACCTCAAGCAGTCATTGACTGGCACAGTAAGGGGTTCTGCAACAAAATCCCACAGCATGCAAGCTGACATCTCATACACATCATTAGGGCTCCTAGATTGTATGAAAGAGCGGCTTATCCTCTTCAAGACCGATGGAGTGTTGAGGCGGAAGAAAGAGAGGCACTCACCTGCAGGCTCACGTCTTGCTGCAATCTTCATCTTAATCCTTTCATTTTAATTTATATCGGCTATTTGAAGATCGCCAGAAGGAGCAAAGAGAAAGACAAAAAACATCCATTTAAAAACGAATTGAAACCTCGCCATTTCGGCGTCTCAAAACCTTTTCTCGCTTCTTTTTACTGTTCTACATAATTTAACATAATATGTTATTATTTTAATATTTTTAAATTACGGTACTTACCGTACCAAATGCAATGGTTGGTATACAGGCTTTATTTTTTAATGAGTGATAAAATGTATCATTATTCAAAGTTAAATTGGCAGCGGAACGATCACTGTTGAAAAACATTTTTCCCCCAGAAAAGTACGGTATGGCAGTATTGATCTTAAAATGAGAAAATCGTATGAACAAAGAAAACGTTTACTTCAGTGCAACATAAATTTATTGCAAACCAATACAAACATTCATTATCAACATATTAATTAAATTAAAGTTGAAATACTGTACCGCCGGTAACCTTCACACACTATTGTTTGATTCAGGCAGGAGCCTAGCGGCCTGCCGTCTGTCGTGAGTTTTGTTTGGACGTTGTCATAGAAATAGGACCTATAAAACAAGGAAGCTCAGGAGTGACAAGTCTACGGTTTTGGTCACTAGCTGTAGCGCGTAGTGGACGCGCTTCAGCTGCTCCACAACGGGTGTAGGCCACTAGACCGAAAAACGAAAAGACCGAAAATGATATTGTGACGTCATATGATCTAGGTAGATTTCGAAATGTCTGCTGCTACCACCAGTAGACCTTGTTTGCAAGTAAATTGTTTAAATTTATATTGTCTACATTGGGTTTGTACGAATAAGTGATCTGTATTACTCTATTTTCTGTTAATTGTATGTGATTAATAAGAATATATTCTAAATCAGTGCTTGATGAAACGTTTTATTGAGTTTTAATGGCGCTATATTTGCACATTTCAACTTTATCAGTATTATCTTACCCAACTACAATCAATAAATGATTTCTGTTGTTAATAGTAGCCTATTATTATCGTCGATTATTATTTTAGAAATCTCTGATGTCTACTATGTTGGCAGCCTGCTTGTGTCGGACAAATGTTGATGCTTGGATGGAGTCATCTCGAAGGTTCTTGCTTTTAAGTCAGTGTCAGTCTGTGATGTATTCAATAAATGCGTGCTATATTAAGTCATTTTATTCAACAACCTTAACCATAGTATCTGGCAGCGTGGATTATGAAAATACTGAAAATTATTCGTGGTCGGGAGCTGTGGTGATGTGAACATGTCGCTTGGAGTAGGCTACAGCGTTGCCATTGAGGAATATTCCTTGAAGGCAACGGCTTCAGCAAATTTCAAATTTTACCGCTCACTTTTGTTCATCATCTGGGGGCTTGTAACTTTGGTGGCAGTGGTATCTGTAGGTGGCACACGTCAAGATGATTCGGTGAACGGGAATCAGCTGTTTATTGTAGGGCTCTGTAGAAGTCTTTGGAGAGACGTAGTTTTTTGTGACGTCACGACTTAGCATTCGGTCTTTTCGTTTTTTGGTCAAGTGACTACCCATCCACCAACAACATGCATTAGTGGAGCAACTGTAGCACTGCAAAAAGTTGCACATGTGAACAGGGCAGGGCCATAATGATTTTTTATTTACTTTTTTCTTCAATATTATTTTTTTGTAAAAATCTTATTCATTAAATCTTATTTATTAATGTGAAATAAAATTTATCAATTGAATTTGAATAAGATAAATTATTTAATTGAATATTACTATAGTAACCCCTATGGGCTGAGGAACTCCCTTACAAACAACTAATTTTGGAAAGGGCAACTTATTTCTGCCTTATCCTAGCTAACCTATTTCTAGCTAACCCGACTTCAATGAAAATGGTAGCATAATCAAAAATTAAATATGGTACTATTAACAACTCATGTACTAAAAAGTTTAAAATAAAGTATTCACTTTAAACTGAGAAAAATGTTGTTCAATACAAGTAAACTTTTGAAGTTGGTGCCAAATTTCTCATGAACTCCAACAATTTACATAGAATTTTATGTAAATTCATAAAATATCAGGTACCAAAAGGTTTCACTTGAATAATTTAACTTGGAATTTTCTCAGTTTGAAGTGAATACTTTATTTTTAACTTTAGTACATGAGTTGTTATATGTTGTTCTATGCAAGCACCCTTAGGCCAGTTTCTGCCACTTGATAATAAATGTGGCAATTTAATTACTATTAAGTCAAGTGTCTCATTTTATGCATGGCATGCCTTTCAGATGCGTTTTTTTCCTTGAAAATTTTAAAGATCAATTAAAATGCGTGACTTAAATACTATACTGTGGAAAGGCTCAAATGCATTGACTCTAAAAACATTCAGAAGTTGGTTGACTGGTTTTGTGTTGCTTGAGTCTCGCCTGGCACAAGATCAAAGGAAAATAATCTTGTCTGCTCAACCAAAATAGAAGTTTGTTGAAATTTAAGATATTTCTCAGTTTTTAAATTGTAATCGTATTTATCAAATTCATCTGAGGAAATACCATTTTGAAATTTTCTTCTATGAGAAAAATTACACTTTTTATTTGTATCTGAATTTCACCATCTTTGACCCGCATTTTCTGTTGTGTGACAAATAGTCACCACGTTTTTGTCATGTTTGAAATTTGCTTCTATTTGGGAAAATTTCGATATAAAAATATGAAACTGGCATCAATTTGTAGAAAACATCATACTCTTTAAATTCTCTTATAATTAAACCTCCAGTTTTCATAAAATACAAAGAATAAAACTGATCAACAAATTAAATTTTCAGAATGATTGACAATTAAGGAAAGCTCTAACTCATGAACTATGTGAGTTCATATCAATTTTCTTGTGCAACACTTATTTCAGTTACATTTTTTGATAAATTGGAGAATTTTATGGATTCTTGAAATTTAGTATTACATAGAATAGGTATTCTTCTTCTTGAGTACAGGTTCAGTGAATAACCTTATAATGAATGTGGAAAAAAATGTTTTTCTACAATTCAAAACCAATATAAAATGTTCAAGTTCATGAACTTCCAAATTGGAGCCATTTAAATGTTGAAGAATTGTGGTTTAAAACCTGATATAAATACCGAGATGTCACTTACATCAAATTATTGAAAATTTTCTGTCTTAAAAAAAGACAATTAACTTGTCTTTTTGTTGTCTAAAGTATATTTTGCCCTCTAATTTGAGAAAGATGATGTCAGAAAATTTCACAGTTTTCTAAGATGGTGGCCAAAACACAGATAGGATTCTTCGGGATTTATGATTCAGCATGTTTTTCTGAGCATATAACCCACTTTTCAGTGGTGTTACTGGTGTTGGAATGTTTTCTTTACTTTTTCTAATTTGACTGGATTATTCACAATGCTGGTAGAACGTCTTTGATCATACTCAGATCCTAGAAACTAGGGTTCTATAAGTATACTGATCCTTCACATTAGGCGACTGGAAATACATTAAACCATGGCCGACTCTAGTGAACTAGAGTCGGCCATGATTAAACTGATGGAAATACATTAAACATTGTATTCTTTCAATGCAAAAGTCTAAAAACCCATTACTATGTTTTGCGCAACTTTATGGGTCTCCACAAGTTCCAGTTGGTTGCTAGATACGACTGAGTAGTGCTGTCATATCCCTTCACATTAGGCGACTCAGCAGCACTGCTGATAAGAACGTGACTTTATTCCCTCTTTAAAAGTGAAAAACCATAAAATTTCAGATATTTGATTTTTTTTAAATTCCATAATTTTTATTTACTCTACTGATTGCACGGTACAAACTTGAATTTTTCTTGTAACATGAAATTCAAGGAGTTTATCAATGATCCAATAATTTAGAGCTAAATGAATTGGAAAAATTGAAAGATTTGATAAAATTCTCAAATTTTATGCCAGGAGAAAAATTTAAGCTGTTAAATAGGTACTAAGAATTTTGAGAAATGCTAATTTCTTAAATAAATTTCATCAAAATTTTATGTTTTTCAACCAACTTTAAAGACAGGAGTTTTACAATTCAACCCAGTTTTATTTTTTTCCATGTTGTTACATCAATTACTTGAACACTATTGAACCAATTTAAATAATTGTTTTTCTGTTCAAATGATAAAGCATCATTCCGTGGCGGTCCCATTCAAGTTTTGCAATGGTCGGCTCAATACTTAGCCCCATATCAAGCCCAAAGTCAACAATGTCTTCATTTGAATTTTGTCCAAATATGCCAAATACTCAGCCAGTAACATAGTAATGTTTTTGTGATCATTAACTTTAAACAATTTCTAAATAATAAAACTTAAAAACAATTTCAAATGGAAATTGTGACTCATGTTATGGCTTGAAGGCCGTTTCACTCTGTTGTCAAGAGCATTGTCAGACAACCCATAGTACATATGGGTCATACTACACCCACATAGTACATGATTGAGTACTGTACTATGGGTCATCTGACAATGCTCTTGACAACAGAGTGAAACGGCCGTCACGCCATAACGTGAGTCACAATTTCCATTTAAAATTGTTCTTAAGTTTTATTGTGCATTAGTGGAAACAAGATGGATCTTCAACATCACAATTTCTAAAGTTATCAATTTTTCAGTGAAGTTAGAACTGTGAAAAGGAATAGTCTCCTTGAAATTATTTTGAAAATTCTTCAGAGTTATTAATTTTTCAGTGTAGGTATACTGTGAAAGGGACCCAATAAGGAAGAGGTGTTTTTCCAGATATTTTGAAAGAGGGGAAGATCTTGCCAATCTTCAAAAGTGGTGATAGAGAAAAGGTGGAAAACTATAGGCCATTAATATTTTAAATGTAATGAGTAAAATTTTTGAAAGAGTAGTTCTAAATAGATTACTTCTACACCTTCAAGAAGCTAACTTTATCTGTGATGAACAGCATGGCTTCCAGAAAGAGAGATCAACAAAGACAGCCATAGTTTCTCTAGTTGAAAAACTAATAGATATAATAGATTCAGGTGATAAAGCTACTGCAATATTCTTAAATCTTTCTAAGGCATTTGATTGTGTTAATCATAGAAATTTTTGGAAATACCAAGTACTGAAAAATGTAGGCATAAATGGGGTTGAACTGAAATGGTTTGAATCATATCTTATTGGGAGAAAACAATGTGTAGAACTAACTACAGTAGTTGGGAATAGTACAGTAAAGAATAAATCTAATAAATTAGAGGTCCAAGCTGGAGTGCCTCAGGGGTCAATACTAGGTCCATTGCTTTTTTTGTTATATGTCAACCATTTACCTAAAGAATTAATTAGTGGTAGAGCCCTCTTATTTGCAGACGATACATCACTCATTTTCAGCAATTCCATTCTAGATAATTTAGAAATAAGAGCCCATATAGGTGTGCAGTCCATTGTTCAATTCTTAAATCAGTCGAAATTAACTATAAATAGCAAAAAATTCCAATACCTTCAATTCAAAAACAAACATAATTTAAATGAAGATAGGGCTATAAACGTGTTTGTAAACGATAATCAATTAGACCAGAAAGGAAAAATTGCATTTCTAGGAGTTTTATTGGATAGACGTTTGACCTGGGCTCCATACATTGAGAAAATATGTTGTAAAATTTCATCTGGGGTATTTGTCCTGTGACAGCTCGCTAGATTGAATGACAAAAAGTTACTTTTTACAGCTTACCATGGGCTCTTACTGTCACATATTAGGTATGCTATCTTAGTATGGGATAATTCATCAAAACAAAATCTTGATAGGGTGTTTAAGATCCAAAAGAAAGCGGTCAGGTGTATAGAAAGAGTAAATAGATCAGATTCATGTAGGCCGTTGTTCAAGAGACTTGGTCTCCTAACTGTACCCTGCTTATATGTGTATGAAGCTACTTTATATGAGTCATAATAGTAGCTTATTCAAACAAAAACCTAGTTATATTGGTAGGATATTCTACAACAAGCTACCGCAGTTTTTGAAGAGTCTTGAAAATATAGAAATATTTAAAAAACAATTGAAAAAATATTTAGTTGATAGAGCTTTTTATAGTGTACAAGAGTTCCTTTCACATCAAAATTAAGCCTCATCTCAACTAACTGATATAGTAATTATGGTATCTTGTGTATAATTGTTGATCTGACTTGTCTTATACTCCTTCCTGTGTAGTATTCAACAAGGTCTCAGTGTCCTCATCATCATCATTGGCTGGGTCTTCTTCATCTTGCTCATCATCATCAGCTGAATCAACTCCACATTCATCTTCTTCCTCTTCATCATCTGAAAATTTACTTCTATCTTTCCACAATTTCTGTCCCACTCTTGAAGTGCTCTCCACAGGCAATTTTCCTTCTTCTGTTCCAAATGCTTCCATGATTCCTTCTTCATCTTCTGCAATAGGTGAAGGCATACTGGGTGGGGGCCATTGTTGTGCCTTAGGTTTTCTTGGCAGATTCAACTGGAATGGGTAAGGCAAGCCAGGTGATGTAGGTGGTGTAGGAGGTACTCAAGGATGAAAGAGGATGCATGAGTGGAGGTGCTGGTGCTGGGATACATTGCTCCATGATCATTTTTTTAATTTTCTTGAGTGGATCAGTAATTGGTTTAAAATGTTTGAAGTGCTCCTCTTCCTCCAATGATCTGCCCAGTATAAACTCTTTATGCTTCATCTTGATGTCATGTTGCAGCCGGGCTATCTTCATGATGGTTGGAGCAATGTCTTCCACAGTTTGCTTGTTATACTTTGTGTCCATCTCAGTTAACATATGGTGGAGAAATGATGCTCCTTGAGCTCTGCTCATACTTTTATAGTGTCTGCTCTATATGTTTACCGAATCATAAATAGCTTTCAGGTAATAGAACCCTTTGTTCAAGATTTTACACAATTGAGTTATTGGATGGTGGGATGATACTGTTTGCCATTGACTGTTTGAGCCAAAATGGAACAATTACGACTGGCAGCATTGTGGAGCACAAGGGGCATTAAGGGGAGCACAAGGGTAGTGTGCACATGGGTCAGAGTTTCTTGGGGGAGTCATGCTAGAGGAGTCCCGAGTAATGCTCATAAGTCACCCATCCATGAGCAGACATAACTGGAATGAGAAGGCTAGTGGGTGGGGCCACGTGATGGAAGTATGGGTCTCTCTCTTTCTCGTTGAAACTGATCCATTGGAATTTTTTAGGATGGTGCGACCACTTTTAGGGATTGGGTAGCCATTTTTCGGGTGTGGGGGGCCACTTTAAGGGTGAGGGGAACCATTTTTTGGGTGAGGGGAACCACTTTTAGGATAAGGGGGGCAACTTTTCGGGTGAGGGGGAGCGTTTTTAGGATGAGGGGTCCACTTTCGGGAATGGAAACCATTTTTCGGGAGAGGGGGACAACTTTTCGGGTGAGTGGGGGGCCACTTTTTGGGGGAGGGGGCCTTTTTTGGAGATTTTTGGGTGATGGTGTGGCAGGGGGAGAACATGGGGGAGGGGGAGGGGGAGGTGCATTGGCGTGGGGGGAAGGGGAGGTGCATTGGTGTGGGGGGGAGGGGTGGTGTTCCAGAATCCCCAAATTTATACTACTTACGAGCAGTTGTGGGAAAACTTATTTCCCCCCAACTTTTTGCAGCGCTGCTGAGTCGCCAATTGTGAAGACGCACTTGTCGCGTTATCGGAAACGCTCTAAATTTTGGCAAGTGATAATCGTAGCATTGGTCCGAATATCGTGAAGGATAATTACAGAGCATGGAATATCGCACAGAGCATGCGCAGTAAACGCTTTTCCTACCTAAACCTAGGGCTCTAAAACACCTATTTTATTATAGACTATAATAATTTTATGATAGTCTTATAGAGCCTTATCATAGATCAGGGATTAAGTAATAATGGCTCGTCTATGGCCTTATCTAAACCTAACCTAGCCTAGAATAGTGGTCCAATTATCCACTGCCTTCATTTTTGTACGTGAGTAATAGCATAGACGAACCATACATCCCTGATCAATGGTAATAGGGAGAGCGCCAGAAGTGGTCGACGACAATAATGGTCGACGAAAAATCTGGACGATTTTCAGACCGCATCTGACGCTGCACGAACCCGACAGAGTGGGTCTTTTTAGGAAATTGGTCCACTCTGTCGCCGACCACCTTTGTCGTTTGGTGAAGAAATAGAAATCGACCCACTCTGTCGGGTGCGTGCAAAGGAATGAGGTAATTATATAGATTCTCTTCTATCGATTCATTGTAACTAATCGATATGGTATAGACTTCGGCGAGCCAGAAGATTGGTTGTATAACCTGGCTTTGCCTCGAAATTTGAATCGTATTGTTCATGGTGTTAAAAAGGTGTTTCTTTTATACAACTTCTTTGTGGATGTTGTATCTCTCATAGGTTAAAATTCTTTGTGAATTTCCACATATTAGTTTGTTTGTTCCAGTTTTTGCCTTCTTCGTTTCATTCATAAAAGATTTTTATTGCAGTGTTATTCCTAATATGTTATGCCTACATTTTATTATAATTTGATAACAGTTGAAAATAATTTAAACAATTTTGATCAAAATAATAATAATCATAATTATAATACTAGAACGAATCTGATATTACTCCTAATATAAGATTGTTAACGACTCATAAAAGCCATGTATACCATGTTTAATACCATAATTTTGAATAAACTTCCTCTTGAAATAAAATGTTACCAGAAAAAAGGTTCCTCTTGAAATAAGAATGTTACCAGAAAAAAGCTTTAAATCATTAATTAACAAATGGTTAAGAAAAAAGCAATTTTATAATTTGAATGAATACATGGAGGCTGACGATGCTTCTTTACAGGAGTGAAATGCATTCCAATATTTATGTGAATAAAACATTATTTAAAAGTGAAATACAGTGTCAGTTTTAATATTAGATTGTTCATTAAGTATTTCGTCATGGAAAACATCACAGATGAATACATTTATTGTGATATTAGTGACTTGAAAATATGATTTTAATTTTTGTTCAAACTTGGTGTATTTTAGTGTATAAAATATTTTAGTTTTAGGGAAAGTAACACTATTATTTATTTGTTTTAGCTGAGAGTCAACATCTTAAACTATATTATGATTATATATTGACAAAGCCTATTGCAATGTTTTATTTTATTTTTTAATGGTAAATAAAGATTCTTATTTTTAATTTGCTCTTCGAATTTTGGATAATATGTCACTGCAGAGTGAGCATATCAAATACAACATTAAACTCTTGAAATTTAAAGAGCATAGAATACTTACTGATATATTATAATGTAAAATCGGTTTCAAAATAAAAATATATATAAAAAATTGAGAAGAATTACGTATGTAGATGAATAATAAGATTAAATGGTATCCAACCAGAAACAGTAGTTAGCAGTCAAGAGGAGAGTAATTTCAATTCATGCACAACTTAACAAATATACTTTATTATGATTATCATAAAAATATTATTTACATCATATTATTTACATTATTATTAAAAGTCGTTTGTAATATATTTGATATTAAAAGGTTTCACTTCAATAACAATTCACAGAGTACTTTACAAGAAGCCATCTTTATTCCACTGCCTCTTATATCCGCAGTCAGCACATAAACATTACATGTTTAAACATCAATTCTTCTTTCACAACCATGAACACAGACAAAAGGCTCTTGTCTAGCTATTTTCGAATTAAACATAAATGTGGTATTTTTGATAGTAGCCATAGCAATTTCTGTAATTGGTTGTGTTATTTATAATTGTTCTCACAGAAAACTTATTAAAATATTATTTCTGACATATTTTTAAACTATCAATTGTCCAAAATAAAACTACCATCAAAAGAATTGCACCTTACAATTTATTGTAAGCCAATAAAGAATTACTGAGCTACTTAACAAACTCTGGCTTAAAATGTAGTAATGGTAGACATGAACACAGTTGCTAAACTATTGTGTGATCACACCTAATAAAAAACAAAATTAGAATCAATCAGAGGAAAGTGAAATATTAAACTAAAAAATAAACAAAGCTAATGTAAGATCTGAAAATTATTTAATAGTATTTATAGGAATCATAACAACAATAGAAATAATAACTTGTGAGATACAAGCCGATATGGCCAAGTTGAAAATGAATGCTCCTGTGCAGAAAGGTCTCCATGGTCTAGTGGTTAAGGCGCTCAACCGGCAATTGAGAGGTCCGTGTTTCGATTCCCGGTGGTGACTGATATTTATGGGAGTATCTCACATCGTCTAGATTTCAGATCGTCTAGGTGCTATTTTAAAACGAATCTGGAGTATGTGAGATGGCTGGAAGTATCATGTGCTGATCGTCTCAGATCGTCTAGTATTCACATCGACTAGCGTCTCACTTCCTCTATATTTCATATCGACTAGGTTCCATAGCAGCCAGGCCGGTACAGTCAGCTACCGACTAAAATAGAGCCCGCCAGCTGTAATCACACGTTCTAATTATTCCATATCGTTTCACAATGCCATTTCACTATCTGAATTCCAACGAAAAAAAATAATTTTGGTACACTTGACAAATGGTATTACGTGATCCCAACAATGCAAAAAACATCAATTTGAAGAAGTCGTTCAGCTTTTAAAATGTTTCAAAAATTTTGAAATGTGAACTGAAAAAAAACTCTAATAGAGAATTTTTCCCATTTTCATGGAAAGTTTTAAAAGTGGGAAAGTTGTAGATAGAGATCTTATCTTGAGTTTATATTTCAAACTTTTATCTCTATAAGGTGAACCTTCTTCTCTTTGAATTAGGAGCAGAGTTTACAAGTTGGATAAATAAAACTAAGCACTTAGTTCCTTTCAAGTTGTTTAACGATTTAGTTTTTCTTCTACAGTTATTCACTGTTATTCTTTCAATGTTATTAATTGCTATAGTGCTATATTTACAAAGTTTCATTTTGATGTACAGTATACAACGTTTTCAATATAGGCCTACAGCAATATTTAGCTTAATTTATAACAGAAATATACAATGCCGTGGATAATTACTATCCTATAGCCTACACTGGATAAATATACTGCAAATACTTTCAATAACTTACAATAAGAATAACTATTTATGTTATAATAACTTACAATTAACGGAAAGGCTCCGTTGAGCCTGCCTTTGGTTAGAGTCAGTTAGAGACATTATATTCTATATCATATGTCAGAATTGAATTACGTTGATTTCAGCTCTAACTGAAAATCATAAATTCAAATCGATTTTTCAAATACGAGTAAACTCTACATAAAGAAATATTTCTTATTGATTTCATAATTCCTAATTCATGCTCTTTATTTTTTATTAATCTATCCATATTGCAGGAATATTTGTCTATCAAGTCTCATTTTTAATTATTTTTGAACATGCAGGGTTTTCTTCTCAAAAAATTTCACGAATTATGGAAGCTGTACGTACATAAATCATTTGATTTCAAAATCAATAGACATTGGAAATTATGTTTTTACTATCATTGCCATAATGAATATCTATATCATGTCTTAACAGGAAAATGTCGCAAATTTTGTCCAGTTTTTTTTTATGGACATGTACTCCATTTTTGTGAAATTCAAATTCGAGTTATGGAGTTCGCTGTATCCACTGCAATCAATAGGAGAGGGTTTGGGGTGGAAAGTTTTGGGAAATGAACTCTCAAAAACTGATTTTTAGCAGTTTTTTGCGGAGGATAGTATCCACAAAAGTTTAAAGCTTGTGCGTGTGTAATGTGATTGATGTTGATGAGAGATGAGAGAACCTACAGTCTCAGCTACAAAGGTAAATGGCTGTAAACAATATCAGAGCAGCTGGAAAAGTTGAAAGCAGTCAAACGGTCACCGTTTTAACCGCTGTCACGAGTATTACGTGACTTATCTTCTATTGCTATAGGAAGACCCAACGATTTCTATACATAAATATTTATGTAGCCCCATAGAAATCGTTGAGTAGAACACGTTAGCAATCATAGAACCATCCACTACTCAAAAATAAGTTCTTGATATGAGTCGGTAGTGTTTTCAAGTGAATTTATTTCATTTACCATTCAAGGAAGTGGACCGGACCGGAATGGAGAAGTCTCGGTACACAGGCTAGACAAGTAGGACAAGGATTCATGATGAATCATTCTGTACAAGCAAGCACAAGTTTCCTATCTTCTTTGTCTAAATCCAAAAACTATTGTAGGCTACATGTTTTTCTGGATTGTACAGCGATGTGCAATGATGAAAAATTATTATAGAAGCACAATAGCCTATAATTAGCTCATAATTATTATGTCTGAATTTAAGCCAGTATGATTTTTTACCAAGAGTTTTGGTGAATTTTTTAATAAATGAAATGTTTGTAGAATCCTGTTTCTGCTAGATTGTATTCATATGAAGGAAGACTCGAAATGAAAACCCCCAAATCGAATTCAACATATTGAGTAGGTATTTGAATAAAGTATGCATTTAATGAAAAATCGTAACTTTTTATTTCTCCTGTGTTATTGATGTTTCACTCTACAGTTTCACTCTGATACAGCGTCAATAATATTGACAATAAATGATGTTATAACTAAGTCATACTGTATTTGTTTTACGGAATCACAGTGAGCTCTATATAACTTTCATTGAACTGAATATTGAGACCATGGAAAATTGACAGTTGATAAGGCCCCCACCGACCCCGTTGCGCAAAGGTAACGAACAAGTAAAAAGGAACAAACTGTTTTGATAACTTTTTTATGAGTTTGTGATACAGTATTTCAGTGGATCTCAATGATAGAAAAAATGAAGGATGTAGTTTTATTCAAGTGAATCAAAAACCTAGGTAGCAAGAGTAAAATCCTATTACATTAAGTGAGCAATTTCTGTATCTGTAAACCGTATTTCTATCCAAAATTTAAGATTAGCACAACATTTGTGAGTCAGAAATGATTTCAAATGCAAAATGAAATTGGTTTTGTCCAATGTTTTTCTATGAAACACTTGAAACACAGCCTCCCTGAGCGGAGCTCGGTTCATTTCTTCCATTTAATAATGATGTTATTCTATGGTGGAAATTTTCCATATATAATGTGATTAAGTTATAATAATACAGTACTAGAAATATTTTTCTGCCACTCTAGAATGTCTTTTTTATTGGGTGAAAGGTTGAAACACATACATTTCACAGCTAATAAAGAGAACTTCCTCAATTTCGAGTATTTTAGATAAATGGGCTAGTGTGTGGCCACGAATCTGGAATCTGAATTTCTTCCTTTTTTGCGCGATTTAGGTTCGGGTGGAAAGGATGAGTCATACATAAAGTTTGTATAATTATTTATATAAAAATGGCTAGTCTCGATACGGCAATATTTGTTTAGTGTCGCCGGGCTGTCGCGCCGGTAATTGCTTATTTCCTGTCTAGTTCATCCCCTCTCTCTCAAATACTGTTTTTCAATCTCATACCAAAATTTAGCATCAGTTACTGCTGCTAGTACAGCAATAAGGCTGTGCAGGCAATTGTGAGTCTGTGAATTATTGACAAAAATATTTTCCCCACCAATCCAAGAAATGTCGAAATGGGCTATTGTAATTTATTTTGAATCTTTATGTAAGTATAAGAATGTTTCATATCAATTCAAGGGTAGCTCTAACCAATTTGAGCAAGAAAGGTCCCAGGATGGGGGGGGGGGATAAAATTGCGTTTATCTACTGGAATATATAAGGAATATATATTTATATAAGGGCGAAGCTGGTCTTCCCAGATCCCGATCCCTTTCCCCTTGGCGATGGACAGTTTCCAAGTTATCAAATCGAGTTTAAAACCGATTAAAACCAGTTGAAATTTATTTCAAATTGGTTATCGATTTAAAAAAATCAACACTTCCCTGCTCACGACTGTTTTCCCTGATGATTGGAAATTCTCAATTGTTATCCCCTTGAACGAAGTTCCTAATCCTATTTCTCTTTCTGATTATAGGTCTATTAGTATCTCCTAGTGCTTACCAAAGTTTTAGAAATTCTTGTTCATGACCAGATGAGTAAGTTCATTGCTAGATAAGGTTTGATCAGTGACTTTCAGTCTGGTTTTAGAGAGGGACTTAGTACCCTTCTGAGAGTCACTGATGATATTCGTAGGGCATTGGATGGGTAAGAGTTGAATCTGATCATTCTAGTTGACCTCAGTAAAGCCTATGACTACATTTTTCACCCCATTCTATTTTATATAAATAGATTTATTTATTAAATATGAGCGTCTCTCATTTCACTATCCCTCCACGGTCCCGATCCCTACCTCCTTGGCGATGACTCAAGCACAGTTTTCACAGTTATCAAGCACTATTAACTTTAACCCGTGAAATGAGTTAAAATAGGAGGATTTTAAGTCTAGAAACGATCAAAATGTGGCTATAGATAGGTTACTTTTTCGGAGGGAGGGCCCCTGGACCCCCTTTTGAGCATGAGAGCCACATATTTTTCATCATAATTGTGAAAAGACAGCTTTGAGATATGGGCCTACTGTGAAGGTAGACTATAGAGCTTGTCTGTCACAATTAAGGGCAGGCTTATCGGAATCGTTCACCAAGTTATAGTATTGTGTTCGAATTCACTTCTTTTATCTTTTGTGACATACATTCATATGATAATTTATTACTTTGATAAAAGCATTGTAATTCAACAAGAAACATATTTTTAGAATGAATTTAAGTGGCGAGTCTTGGAATGAAGAATGAAAGATAATATCTGATTGAGGTAGTACATTATCATTGTTGTTAGTGAGGGGGGAGGGCTAGTTTGTACCCCCCTCACTAGAAATTTCTGGTCACGCTTACGGGCGGTGGGAAAGAGAGGGTGGAGGGGAATTTTCGCAAAAAAGGTCAGCAAAAACTCATTCATGACCACCCCCCCCCCCCCCTCAAATTTAGAGCTGGGTCCACCCTTGTATGAGATAAGAAGTCACTCATCTCAAGTGTTGAGGTAGTGTAGTGATAGCTGCTTCCAGTTCTTTGTCACTTTCAAAATATATCCTGCCAAAAAGTCCTTCAGTTTATATGTGAAGCATGTTTGTCAAAAAGACTTGGTTTTTTCAAATTTCAAAACGGGTATTACTTTCCGGATGCCCAAGTATATTGAACAGCATTTAAAGAAATTTGAAGGACTCTATAAAGCAATTTGACAATACGTTTTAACTCTTTCATTTGATGGAAATAAGATCGTAGAAGCTTTAACACATTCATAATAAACCTATTCATATTTCATGAATGTTTTAGTCATATTGATCATTTAATTTAACCTTTTTCATTGTTTCAAGCTCGATTTATGCAATGAACTTTTAAAAATTCCAAATAAGTAGGTTGTAACTCATGATTTGTGATTTAGGCTACATTGAAATGATGATGATGTGAATTGGATTGATTAGGAATAAACAGAAGAAACAATTCAGTATACTTGTGATTTATTGAAACAAAGTTAAAAGGAATAGCAGATATTGAAATAACTACACAGTAGTTATTTTCAAACAGTTTGTTTCTCATAATTTTTACAAAAATAATCTATTTTGTTCAGTTTGATCAATTGAGCAATTTATTGATATGCTGTAGTTATATTTTTAAAAGAACTGCCATGAGTATTCCGTCAGGAGGATGGTCTTGGAATAAAATTTTGTGTATTACTAGGCTAATTTATACAAGAAATTTCAAGAACTTCAATAGAGAATTCTTGTTATTGGACCCTATCATCAGAGTTGTTAACAATTCATTAAGAAATCAATCTTCTACCTTGTATTAATTAATTGAGATTGGGACACTTATTATATTGGACCTTATCATTAGAGTTGTAATCAAATCATTGACAAATAATTATTTTGTACAATGACATTTGTAATGTTTCTGTTTTTTTATGTGGCAATAAATTCAATTCAAATCAATCTATCAGCTTGTTTTATGCTAATTGAGACAGAAGTGATGGGAAATACTGAATCATATCTTATGGCGAAATTGAACGCCACTGTGCTGGGCGTAGCGAGAGGAGTCCACTTTAATTGGAACCGAGCATACTAGACGAAGTGAGAACTGGACGGTTTGAAAACTAGACGCTCTGCGACAGCGTAACGCAAGAAACTAGAGGGTCTGCAATCTAGACTACCTGACACAGAGAACTAGATGGTTTGAAAACTGGACGCTGTGACATACTAGACGCTCTGCGACACTAGACGGTCCGAAATACACCCATATTTATGTACAGTAGCATTCATCGATTCCCATCAGCTTTTCAATGCTGTTGTCAATATCCGCCATTGCGGAAGTCTTCAGTATAGAGTAATAGCAATTAAAGGAATTCGAAATTAATAAATTCTGTTTAGAAATAATATATTTAGTTGGAACGTTTTATAGTGTACAAGAGTTCCTTTCACATAAAAATTGAGCCTCACCACAACTAATTGATACAGTAATTTATGGTAACTATTGTAGAAGATTGTATAATTTTATTGTTGATGTGACTTGTCTTGTACACCTCAATAATGGCACAAACTTGAGGCTCCAAAAAGACTTCATTCATCAAATTATACTTTATTCCAGTGTCTATTATAGAGCCTCAAACCTACTCACAGAGGAGAGGACAGAGCTGCCAATCTCATAATCAAGTTTTTGATGTTGTTGAGGTCGATTAACTGAAATTTAACTGTCGATATTTTGTATGTGTCGATATTGCGAACCCTATAGGTCCACTCTGTCGCAGGCCCACTCTGTCGAGAGGAGAAGTAATAAGAATAGACCCAGTCTGTCGCTGCATGCACCCGTCAGACTGGGACTACTCAGCAATGTGGACCACTCTGTCGTCAGCGTAAAATAAAAATCGACCAACACTGTCGTCAGCGTAAGATAGAAATAGACCACATCTGTCGTCGACCACTTTTGGCTTCGTCCCGAGTAATAAGCTAGAATAAATATACACAAACGATTCAACTAAAAATCCACAGAAAAATTAAAAATGTAGAAACTTGGAATCTAATAATTTTTAAGTTGAGAATTCATTTTATTTTCCTATACTATTTGGTCTTGTTTTCTTTCAACAATCTTTCATTATTATGTTAGCGACCAAGTGTTGGCGTCATTGAGCTGGAAGCCTGGAACAGCGGGAAAATGTTTATGAGTCCATCTGTCCATCTATCGGCAGAAGTTTTGAGGTTGTGAATTAACTTACGATTTTGTAATTGAATTTAAATAGAAGTGGGAAGTAGAATCAAGAAACTAGAAATGGCAAATAAAGCCGCCTTAGCGAAGCAGATATATTATTCAGATAAATATACAGACGATGAATATGAATACAGGTAGGTGAACTGTTACTTTCTATTGTTTTTGAAACTTCCATTGTCCGTCAAGCGTAAATATTATACTTAACTTTTGTTTGAAATCACTGTTCAATCCGAACGACTGCTTTTCACGAGGAATTGCAAATATTGATGTTCAGTGGGTTTTCATTATGTTTATTAATACATATTCAAGTTATATTATAATTTATTGAAGATAACCTTTCAAGATAATGCTGGCACATGTATGCAATAAATAACCTGTCCAATCACGATATTTTGTAAAAATCCAAATTTGTATAATTCGTTCACTTGTCCCTTTATTTTAATATTATTTTTGTAATTAAGATCAGGTTATAGCCTAAATATAAAAACAATTTATTACATTCTAACAATTTAATTTCATCCAAACTCTACACAACTTAATACACTGATATATATTTCATGACAACAAATTCTTTATAAAATTATGACCAGTTATAGATTTTGTGAAAACGTTGTTTTGATTATCAGAAATTATTGTGTCCAAAGTTTCCTGTATTCTAATTGGAAGAATGAAATTTGGAGCAATGAGTACCGTACCTAGAATAATTATGAAATTAAAAAGGAAAACAGTATTTTTATATGTCTTGATCACGATATTATTTTGTTCAAAACTCGTAATTGATCACGGTAGTTGAATAATCAAACCATTAAAGTTGAAAATCATAATGGGACACCAACTTACGCGATCGACAACGGTGGCGGACTATTATTGAAATGAAACTTTCTTGTTCATTATATTTTAAGTTATGGGATATGGACTTTTGGTCTTAATAATTATTATTTTCTCATTTTTCTTGGGTTGGTGTATTGGAATGTTTCGGTGTTTGCAGCATGTAGTCAGTCAATTCCAAAAGATGCGAAAACGAGTTTCTGTGACTGATAGAGAAAATTCAGCTCTAAAAGTGTGTATATTCGGTTATGTCCTTATACATCAGTCAGAGTGTTATGGCCTTGTGCCTCTTCAGTCAACTCAGAATCATCACTAACAGCAGGGTAAAGTCGGTCAAATCCAAGATTGTACACTAAAATAATATTCCTGAATTTCTTGTTTCATAACGATCTGCGTTGTTAATATTAACTTTTTATGTTAAATTCAATAACTTGCAGTCAATTTTAATTGAGAATAAATAATAATTTTACTCACTTTTTGGCCAAACGTTTCCGAACAAAATATGAAAGATGAGTCTCCATGACTCGAAAACGTTTGGCCAAAAAGTGAGTAAAATTATTATTTATTCTCAATTAAAATTAACTGCAAGTCGTTGAATTTGCCATAAAAAGCTAAAATGATTGTGAACAGTCACTCAAGTCCACACTATTGGACTAAACAGACTATGATGCGTTCCATCAGACTGAACAGATGGTCTTCGAACATAAGCGTTATTATTATTATTATTATTATTATAAACTAGCCGGTTGACCCGTGTTCCGCTACGGGACTTAAGGTATCCTGTTGAGTATCCCGTGAATAATTTTGTTAATAACCACAGTGACGGTATCATACCGGTATATCTAGTAATCCATATATCATAATGTAAAGTCACTTCCCGGTGGTTCGGAACCCACCTAAAACTGTAGATCCAATTCATTACCCACGCACAGGTCTCAGACTTATGTGGGCTTAATCCTCCAAGAATGTTAATAATTCATTAAAGGAGTATTTCAAGCTCAAAAGATCGATGAATTTTTGGTCTGGACTGCGTCAATGAATTTTACTACAAAATGGCTTACAGAGCGCACTCACACCATTCAGATGACGATAGGGGCCAGGTGCTAGAATATTTGGAAAGTCTCAAAATAAAATACTTCTTAGCCATACATACATTGCAATGAGGGGGTTTGGACGTGACTGAGACACAACTTCAACTTATTATGTACTTTTGCTATACATATCATCTCTCTTGTAATTTAAGTTTTGCATTCTAATCAATTTTTACATAACCCGTTATATTTGTAGTAATGTACACCCTGTTTATATATCTTTTCTTCATAAATCAATGAGTGAAAAGAAAATAAAGAATTCTTTGAAATTTACAGAATTAACAGAACATCTCTTGGCATAGTCTATTTAGGAGCTCTTCAAAGTGTTCGTTAAAGCAAAGCATTTTTCGACTAATCATTTATTTTCCATCCATCACATGTTATGAACATGGTTGATGTTCATAATGCAGAATGAGATGAGTTACAGGGCCAGAGCATACAATTTGGCAACACTGTTGTGTCATCAAGTACCTCATGTGAACAGCACTGACTACAGACTATATAGCTACATATATAGGCGATATGTTTTGACGCATTCCGACCCTCAAGCTATATTTACCCTTTAGCTATATTTAGTTCGGCCATGGTTAATCCTCGAGAGAATGGACCCAAATCCTAATGGGTCAGGCAGCCAATAGAGAGGAAAGACACGTGTTACTTTCTAGTTCACAGTCATCCTTCAGTCTGCAGCCAGGTATTTTATTCTTGCTCGGTTTCAGTTTTGTTGATGGCTTGACTTGTGAATCGGCCCAACTCTGACGTAATTGACGAAGTAGATGGCGCCGCACTCTATTCTCTCTTGTAATAGGACATAGTATATGCTGAAAAACGCCAAATTCAATCAGCTGTTCCTATTGCGAAGCTAAGGAATTCCTGAGTTCCTTAAAATGTCGTATCTTTCCTCAAACGTAAAATACTGTATCTCTAAAAGATTTATCAATGAGCACGTTATATCAGTATAGATTTGAATTAAAACTATTATATACATGTTAATACTATCAAATAAAAATATATTATACGTAAAACGGTAATAATAATGTCATAATATGTAATAAATTCAATCCATCACCTTTCCTAGTTATTTTAAATTTCGACTGTTATAAAAAATACTGGACAATATGATATTTCTAACTAATAAATTGAAAAGAAGCGATTCGTCCTTTCTGACTAGAAAATAATTATGCAATGATTAAATTGTGATTATTGAACATGTTTTTTGAGTTCCATGGTATCGTTTAGTTTCAGTTTTTCCATGGCTTAATAATCAAGGTATTTGCATGGAAATAAATAGACTCGTAATCGTAATAATAATCATAAATTATTATTCATAATAATGGCTCATTTTTTTGGTTCATAGCATTTGAATTATTATTGATTGAAATAGAGTAGTGAACATTGCCATTTCATTTGTGTAAAGTCGGTTAAGTCCAACGTTTTTGCCATCTTATCCGTCTGAAGTCGAATAAGTTCAAATTAATTTATTTATTCATCTAACCAACTAATCAATGTGAATACAATTTCTTATACCTCCATGCATACACAAAGGTTTCTCAAAAATTTTGAAATGGGTCAGCTGTACTGTCTGTGCCGGTTCCTAAAGTTGGTTAAGGATAGTACAAGCACCCTTTCTACTAGTAGTTCTGTTGTGAACAGTAGACCTCACGCCCAAGAATAGGGATGCTTGCACAGAGGAACATACTGGATGTAATTAATGATAATCACCATCTAAAAATTAAACACAATCATCAGACCCAACCCTTGATTCTGTTTCATGGCTTCCACAAAATGTCACTGTTTTACATCGCAAAGGCTAGGTTTTTTCCAGACAGCTGATAGTTCAAACATACTATACATGTCTGATGATTAAATATATACAACAATATTAATTACCGAAGGAAGAGAGGTCTCTGTTTCAAGTCGACCGTTTTGCATTCTGTCTGTTTGTAACGCATTTACGGCTGAATGCATGAACCGATCTCTTTGAAATATGGCATGAATGTTTCTTTAATTATGCGTAGCGATGTATGTATAAGGCTTTGTTTAATTTTATTGCATTTAAAAGATAATTATGAGGAAAAAGGAAAGGCACCCAGGCCTTCTTCTATAGGAAAACATGATTTTTAAATTGACCTCCATCATTTGCAATTATTGGAATCAGATTCGTAGATAGCCCTCGGGCCGTAACATCTGGTTGAGCCTTATTCATATGAGTAAAGTTATCATTCATAAGAATAACATATTTGTTTCATTTCTAATATTTATATGACCAAATGAATAAGAGGGCCCGTGGGCTATCTTGAAATCTGATTGCAATTGCAGATGATGGAGAAGCTCATTATAAAAATCATATGTTTCCTGTAGAGAATAGAAGAAGGCCTGAGTGCCTTTCTTTTTTCATTTTAAATATCCTATAAATGCAAGCAAATTTTGAAAGTCCTTACACATGCATCGCTGGGCATTTCTTAAAGGAGGGTCAATCCAAAATTTAATAGAATTTGGTTCACGTATTTAGCCGTAAATGCGTTACAGACAGACAGAGAGATGCAAAACAGTCGACTTGAATCAGAGACCTCTCTTCTTTCGGTCAACTAACCTTGGTAGAATTCTATGTTGTAGAATCAACGGTTGATAATGGAAAAACGTTTATTATTTTGATCTTGAAGAATCACTTTTTCATAAATTTTGAGCTTATTTCCTAATTTGTGGAGAAATTTTACAGAACATAAATTATAGAGGCTCTACCTTGTTTGTCTGAAAAGTTTATTCGCAAAGCATATTCCGAGCTCAAAAGTTAATGGAAATCACTTTAATTTAAATTAAGAGTGAGGTGAAGCCTCTGCAATCTCTCCATGGATGAGGCTCGTGCCAGTTGATAGAGGAAATGCTGAGTGTGATTTTGATCAGAATCGTTAAATCTTTTTTGTGTAAAACATGGAAAATCTATTTCTGACATCAATGAAGTTCCGCCATTTTGAATAGCATTTCATCAAAAAGTTGAGTGTCTGATCCTTATCGTGTAAAAGTTTGAAATTTCAAGTGATTTCGGTCATTGGGAATTGGGATATCGTATTCACATTCAGTAGATTCTTAAGGCCAATACCCAAAAACCACTTTTTTGACTCAGGGGACTTTGAAACGTAAAAATATCTTGAAATTGTGGTACCGTACCTTCAATGTGGTAGGGCTGAGAAAGTAAAAATGGTTCTTCAGAGTCTGGCTCGTAAAGCAACACTATGATATACAATTGAAGTATTTCTTTATCTCTATCTCAATATTTGAATATTGGAGAATTTTCTGAACTTTCTAAAACCTTTTACTTTTTCTCAAAACTGACTTCTTGGACTTGACTGACTATAATGCTGCAAACTTAGGTTCTCATGCCAATATTGTGAAATATTTCACCGTGAAAAGGAATTTTGTGGAATATGAGCTGAAATTTGTTTTTGTGTGGGCCATCTCCTTCCTAGTTGATATGAACTTTCGATACTTTTTAATTGATAGAATTTAACGTATTTTACATATTTTATATACAAATTGAAATTTTCAGTTTCTTTACACTTCCCTGACAATCTTTAAAAATAAAAATAAGATAATAGGGCGATTATCGACAGTTTGTATTAATCGTAGGGCAGGTGATCTGCCCCCAAAAAAAAACAGTGCTCATATTTAATAAATTGATGGATGAGTATCATTTTTCATCGCAATCGATGAAAAAACTGGGGGGAAATAAAATTTTCTGAAATTTAATTTCTCTGGAATGAATTTTAAATGAAATTAATTTTTCTTCATTGGATTTCAGACATGTTATTTTACCTAAAGAACTAGCCAAGCTGGTGCCGACCTCGCGACTCATGACAGAGGCTGAGTGGAGAGACCTTGGTGTACGTCAGAGCAAAGGATGGGTTCAGTACATGATTCACAAACCAGGTAAAGCATCTAATTCAAGCTTTAAATAATCATCTCTTATTATAAGCCGATTGGATTTACATTGCACACTTCAAACGAAGTACAATGTCCCACAGTACAGTGATATCATGCATAAAACCAACTAATCTAAACTAAAAATGAATTGACCACACAGCCAAAAAGTTGAAAATATTTTTTTAATTGAACAATATTACTGATTTTAGTTAATAAAAATGCAATTATTTGAAGGATTCATCAAATGGTTTGGTCAAATATGCTTAATAAGCTGGAAAGCAGTATTGTGCCATCTAGCGCCAAAATTAGCAACCGCATTAAGCTTTTCACTTCTAAACAATTAATTTTTGTAACTTACAATAATTGTATGCTGAAATGCTTTACTATTGAAATACTTTTAATTGCAAAAAACGGACAAACATTAAACATATGGGTCACCAAACATGTTCGTGAGTTCAATTGAAATGTTCGGTCTGTGAGCGAACAGTGACGACCAACAACAGGTTCCCGCCACTACTCCCACCACACCGATCATAATGTTCGAGAATGCGTCTACACCAAACAATGTTCGGTAATATCAGATAATTCCAGCAAATACTGTTCGGCGAGCATGTTCGGTTGGTGGAGACTCGGCTTAAGGAATAATTATTTATTTTTAAAAGCAAATTGAGTTGAATTAATTTCATTATAAATAATAGATAATATTTTATATTTCTATTAACTATATATACATATTATTATTATTCTTTATAAAATAATAAATTATAAATTAAACAAATAAAAAAATTGATTTAGATTAATTAATAAATATTTAATTCAAATAGAACTTTTCTATCCTCAAAACATATTTTAAGTTCGTCATTTGGATTTTATGGATATTATTTTTCTCTATTAATTTGAATAAAAATTAATCAATAACATCTTTTAAATGCACTTTGATAAAATTGGAGAATCTAATAAATTTAATTTGAAACATGGCTCATTTTACAATAGTTTGGGCTTAGACAGGGTTTTTTCAGAATTTATGTTTCTCAATTATTCATCTATTACAGTGAAATTCTCTTGATCTGGACTAATAATTAATTTACTAAATAAAGCTTTCTGAAAACTTCAGGTTGCTTTTCATTTATTTTTCTAATAAGCAATAATAATTATGATAATACGATAATAATAATAGTAGGTCTCCAAATTTCCTTTGAGAAAACAGTCCTTATAAGTAACAGAGTTGAACTTCAAAAATTGAACACCAGGTATGGTGAAACCAACAGAGTTCCACACTTTAAATATTCAGGAGAAATTGCAGAGGCCAATGGATCTGAGAGTCTTCCAGTTAGAGACATTAAAATATATAAGAAAAGCTCTGGGACTTGTCCAACATGTTTACAATAAAAAATCACTTTCACGCCCAACTAAGGCTCGCTTCACATTACAACGACATGTCGTGTGTCGTTCATCCGACTAAAGGGCAAAGAGGGATATCAGCTTCTTCACACTAGGCCGACAAATGTCGTGGATACTCACGACTGTCGTGCTAGTGCCGAGGGGGCCACGACATCCCTCGAGTCGTGCCGACTGTCGGTGTCGTACGAACGACTAGAGGGCGCAGCGAGCAACTGGAACTGTGCACACATCTCCGACACGACAGCCTACTGTATTGAGCAAGATAGCTACTCTGTGTACGCGCTGAATTGTTGTTTGTTGGTAATTATGGAAGCGCGTTGTACATTGTCTACACTAAAGTGTCGTAGTGGGATGAATGTGCATATGTGAACGGTTCAAATTTTTATGTCGTTGTCGTTTAGACGACCGGTCGTGCAAGTGTGAAAGTAGCCTAAAATTCGGCATTATGACACAGTACTTGAACCTGCAGCTCTTTACGCTTGTGAGACACTATCTACGAATCGAAAAGCGGAAATTGAGGATAAAGTAAATAAGAAAGAAAAATCATCAGGAAAATTCTCGGCCCAAGAAAAACAGAAAATGGTTATAGATTACAGATGACCAATCTTGTAGAAAAGTTTTCCAACATAGAACGTGACATGAAAGCAGTTGAAAGTTTTATGGTTATATTCTCAGGCTTCCAGAACACAGATTAACTAACAGACTGTTGAAATACCTATTGTCATTACAGTAGCAACAATTAGTCTGGGCGCGCGGCCGTTTGTTAGTCAGCCATGGTGAGGGGAGTGTTTATCGCTCATTTCTGAAAACATGTGGCCCGTGCGACGCTGCAGATGTCTTCAAGGTCAACTAGTCAACTTTTACAGGACGGCTAGTAGTGAAACCAGAGCTACGCGCCCAGACTAATTGTTTCTACTGTAACTAGCCCCGAACCCTGGGTTGAAAATGTTAAATAGATCTAACCCAACTTGATGCAAACGAACAGATTTTAAACAGGGAGAATATTTAGAAAAAAGGTGGATAAGTGGGACATTGTCTCAGAATTCTGCCAAAACAGCACAGACCACGTTGTGATGAAGAGAGAAAAAAGTACTTTTCTCAAAGGATGAAAGAATACTGGGCGAACAAGAAGAATAGACCCAGGAAATAAAATATCATTGCTTACTTCACGAATTTTATACTTAGCGTCTTCCTCTTGGGAGCTCTGCCAATAATAATAATGAATAATTAATATTTTAAAAAATGGAGAAATAAATGAATTTGTTGTATGGAGGTAAAAAATAATAATAATATTAGAAGTAGGAATAAAAAATTATCTTGAATAGCTATCGGGCTTCAGTTAATTGTCTGACCCAGTTACTTTTCTAGTTTAAATTATAGCCGGGGAAGTGTAGTAATTGGTTGGAGCGCTTATCCCTGACGGACTGCTACTCCAGCGGTCACGGGTTCCATTGCCTTTCAGCCTGGCGTATTTTGTGTTATCATTCACCTCATTACCCTCGCAAGTCATAGACTCATATGGGCATCATCATTCCATCAATCGGAATGGATAGGGCTTGTCCAAAATAATTCTCTGACCTTTGGATACCAATGTAAAGTAAGAAGACCTTCTTCTGACTCCTCGTTATGACACTGGATAAAGGAAAAGTACTCCGTTTTTTAAAACTACTTTGCTAACAAAATTGATCATTTTCTGTAAAGCATATTGTAATAGAATAAGTTGGTATAGTAAAGGTAAGACGGGTGTGCCTTCACTACGGATTAAATTATTTAAAATGAAAAGGATGAGTAAGTAAAAATACTTGTTATTTTTTCTAATGGGGTAACGCTTGGCATACGAGAGGTATTTCCGGTACTACTCTAATCTCATGAGAAAAAGGTGCTACCATTAAAATAACTTCAGATTGAGTTCAGAAAAAGAATCTAAATATTTGTTTTTGTTATAATAAAAAAATAATAAAATGCTAATAAGCTTATCAAGAATCAACCAAAGAATTATTTACTTACAAACGGTCACTCGCTCATTAGAGCATGGAAGAGTGGGGCGGGTCATCTGCCGTGGATGTAGCCAGTTACTCGACACTGACTGCCCTGAGCCACTCGTTTTTTCAGCACAATTTTACTTGTCATGAATTTCCACTGACCTCATCATTTTCTTTTTGATAGCTAACAATGGCTCTCCTCCTTTCGTGAAAATTCATGTCAAATAAATTAATTATGCTGTTACATTACAATATGTTCAATTTTTACAAAAAAAAAATGCATTGGCATATTAATTTAATATTTTTATTCTATGGATAAGAATAATTTCTTCGTTATCACTGACTACTGCGTTGCCATAAATGAACTCTATTCATGAAATTACTTTGATTGCACAACAACTTTCGCCTACAATTTCCAAAAAATATATTATAAAAGTATTTGAAGTCTTTAATGTTTTATATTTTTGTTACATGCTATCGATTGCAAAGATTGATTGAGATTTAAAAATGAAACTGTGTACATTCTTCAGCAGAACTTTCAAAATAATTAGTAGCAGTCCCAATCATTTTTGTTGATGTTATGGAGTCGTAGTCATAGGAATGAGGTTATTTAGTTTCAATCATGAGCTGGAGTGAAAAATGTCTTTGACATCGTTAATTTCAAAAACATAATTGAATAATAATCAATCTTCAGTTATTAATTTTTTGTCACACTTGCCACTTTACCAAGAATTAATAATACCAAGAATTTTGAAAACAGCTGATCTCAGAAGTATTTTTAGTATTTTAGCCTACTGCTGTGATGGATTTTGAGGTAATGTTTGATGATGCTTGTACTAGCTCAAAGTTTATGCTTTTTTATATCTTAGTATAGACTAGTATGACAAAAAATATCGAACGTAACTAGTCCAGGAAGATGTTTACCGTACTTGTATGATAATACCACACTCGACTTTGTCTTGTGTGTTATCATACTCATACAGTAAACACTATTTTCCGCACTTGTAATGTAATATTTTACTATTTCAGTGTAGGTATATTATGAAAGGGACCACATCAAAATCCATTTCAATTTAAAAAGCATTTTGCTAGTTTTCCCAAGTAAAATATTCTACATTAAATAGAATGATGTAGAATTTTCCTTAGTATATCTTTTCTTATAGGTGGATTTTTAGTTACTTTAGTTTGGATGTTATATTGGCTTGCTAATTTGATAAATATTTCATAATGTAGACTTTTTCTCATGTTTTCAAAGTTTGAAATTTCAACTAAAAAGCTTAAAATAAAACAAATTTAACAAAAAAAAGAAACCGACTTCCATGAAATGATACTCAAACATTAAATACTCACGTACTAAAAAGTTTAAAATAAAGTATTTACTTTAAACTGAGAAATTTTAAATTTCATACAAGTAATCTTTTGAAGTCGGCCATAAATTTCCCATAAATTTCTAAAATATAACAGAATTTCTCTGTGGTGTTTTCCATGACGAAATACTTGAACAATCTAATATCAAAACTGACACTGTATTTCAGTAAAAGTGAGTGTAAATCGTATATTTGATTGAAATACAGTGTTAGTTTTTATATTTCGATAGAATTTCTTATCAATTTCATAAAATATTTGGCGCCGACTCCAAAAGATTACTTGTATGAAATTTAAAATTTCTCAGTTTAAAGTAAATACTTTATTTTAAACTTTTTAGTGCGTGGGTATTTAATGTTTGAGTATCATTTCATTGAAGTCGGTTTCTTTTCTTGTTTTAAAATTTGTTTTATTTCATTTGATCATTTCGTACAGTAATATTTTGAATGCTTCATTTTTATGCTTTTTGAGCGGTGTGCACTTTTGACCAAAGGCCAATATTCAAAAGGTTAATTTTATTCATAATTCAAATTTATTTAATATTCATTATTTCAAATATATTTTATTATTACTCATATTGAAGGTAAACCTACCAATTATCGGCCACTCACACTTCTAACCTGAATGTAGGCGTCTGCTTCATAAGTTTTTAAAAGCTGATTAGCAGTCTAACGCGAAATGACATAGTTTTTTAGTCTATCCAAAAATATATCAAATTTGGAAAACGATGAGAAATTACTGATTTAGTGGGCTCTGATCTCACCCGGCTTGAAATTTTGCCGTTTTCTCAAATATTCTGGTTTTTGAGCTATTGTCCGGTATTAGCTATTGATGATATTAGGGAGGTTCATCATTATGGGCATGATTTAAAAAAAATAAGGATTAATATAAATTTTTAAGGTTTTATTCGTTTCAAATGGTGAAAATAAGTTGATAAATTATTTTTCATTCATTTTAATCGCCTTAGATAATGTCTTGGACACATCTAAAATTTAAATATTTGAACATAAAGTCCAACTTATCCTTGACCAGCCGGTAATTGGTAGATTCACCTTAATTTTTCTTGATTTTACTTCCTGAAACCAACGGTTTTTACACTTATCAGTGCGTTACAATCCCTTTAATGTAGCGTACAAGAATGACTGACAGTGTTTTGTATTTTCTACTACTTCGTGAAAGCTTATTCATTTCCTACCTTAATCAGTATTTATCATAGTCACAACTTTCAACTTATGGAAGAAAGTTTAACTTTAAAAATTGATCAAACTAACTATTGAATGTATTGATTACCATTCAACTGATAGAAGTTTGTTTTTTTTTTATTTCAGAGCCACACATTTTGCTTTTCAAAAGGTCGCTAAGTTACAGTGAAGGTATCAACTGATCTGAACTCGTTCACATTGTTCGAAAATGTCGCTCTTGTCCTAATAATACTGTCGCTTTGAAAATCTTATGCAGAATGATTTGAAATTACCTTTAAGAGGCTTCAGTCTGTTTGTTACTGTTAAACATTATAGATTAAGTGAATAATTGAACTAAAAAATGGAAAGTAAACTCAATGTCATTTTTTAGTAGCTTTTGAAAAATAAATGTAAACGTTCTCGAACCAAGGATTGATTTGCATGTTTAATGGTCTACGTGTAGACCTACATCAGGTCTGGAGCTAGGTTTTTCTAGTGACGTTTCAGCAGCCTAGAACGTAATAATTTCTGTAATTTAGTCTTGTTTATACGCAGATCTTATATTATGTAGCTTGTACTTGGCATACTTGGCATTACGTTGCATCCTTCGTAAAACGTTACTAGGAACCCTTAGCTTTATGCAATGCATCTCTTTGATCTGTAATATGATATTGCTTTTAAGCTGAATAATGATTATTAATGTGATAAAGAAATCATATCATATTTTTCTTTTCCTCTTTCAAAATTATTGTATGCGACTTGAATCACTGTCATTAATGTTTAATTCAGGTTACTCAGTCGATTTCTAAAAAAGAAGCAAGCGCTGGAATACAAACTAGTTTATAATGTTTTGTGCTAAATTTTGTCCATTATATTGCATAATATTCTTCAATAATTTACATAATCATGCCTCAAGGTAATTTGAATCGTCATATCGTTCATATATTTCTACATGTTTTATTCTCATTTATTGTTCTGCCAATAATTATGAAATAATTTTACCAATTTATCGTTCAGTAATTAATTGCATTTGGTTTAAAAGATATCATCGCTGTTCATGTTGAGTTTATGTTATTTCTGCTTTTGAGAAATAATATTGTGAATTCGGTTTGCATTCAGGATTTGATTTTTATGTTCATATTTGTTTTCTAGAATGTCATGTTTTCGAGTTCTCATGTCATGATTAAATGTCGTGTCCTGTGAAAAGATTATTGCAATCAAGGAATTCTATCGATCCTTAGATACTGATAACAAAGTGTCTTTTTAATTCTGAATGATCAAATTTTTGAAATTTCCAAGTTCATTGATTTTGGATTTCCTGAAGCAGTAACATTTAAATTGTACAGTATGTTGAGTAGATGGATAAGATTATCTGTAAATATTTTTAATCCTAGTGTAGCATTTTATTGTATTATCAGCTCTTAAAACATCATTAAAGCTGTGAAAAAATATGAAATTTTTGTACAAATTATTTATACAGTTTTTAAAAATATTGTTTACTACAACACTTTTCTACTGCTCAAGCAATCGTAATTAAAGCATTTTATATAACAATATAGTTTACTTCATTTATGTACTGTATCTTTTAATTGATTATTAACGCTCCACAACACACATCGGGGACATCGCCCGCTTTTTCACATTAGGCGAATATATTCTAAACGAACTACCCACACTCACATTTCTATGTATGACGATCGTTTCACTCTGTTGTAAGAGCATAATCAGACACTTCTGGTACCTAACAGTAAACTGACTTAAGGCATGGATACCTGGATATCACGTTACCTTAATTCAGTTCACTGTCAGGCACCAGCAGTGTCTGATTGTGCTCTAACAACAGAGTGAACCAATCATCATATATAGAAATGTGAGTTTATTCCTACTTCAAAATAGTTCTTAGTTCAATTTATTTTTGGTAAAGAAGAGCCACATTAATAAACGTGAATACATTTTTGACAGAAGTAGAATGTTGAGTCGTTCTTCTTGGGTCACAAATACAAACGTATTACAAAATACAAATTGTTATTTGATAGGCTCAAATAAGTAATGTAATACTTATTTTTCCACCCGCCAAGTAGTTATAATTATAACACTTAACTGAAAATTAATTATTGGTTTGGGTAGATATAATCGACGAAAGCCGAAGACTTAATGGGGAGGTGTGATTGTGTGGAGGGGCCCTAAGAGAATGTTGAGTCCAACTTAGTACCGGTAGGTAATATGAATGTTGTCAGTACTTGCGTCTCACATGATTTTTATTGGTGTGTAGACTCAGCGCAAACGCAAATAAAGGCGAGATTGAGTGGCCTCGCTTTTGTTTGCGGAGTATCATTTATTTTTGTGCTTCTCAAAATTTAAAACTGGAGCTGCATTCTATTTGGGCATGAAAAAGACACGATTCTACTTTAAAACGAAAAAAAATATAGAAGTTGGTCAAATTTTCTTGGTCCCTGAAAATTGGTCTTAGGAGTCTGTTTACTAATGTTCGATGAAAGATCATTATTTTTTATTATATGTATCAAACATTAGCTGCTAGCCTTTTACAAGATAGGATACTGGCTCTAGTCTCGTACAAGATGCTTATCTACTGTGCTCTGGAAGCCAAACCAGGAGAGCGTTTGTCTGCGGGTGGAGCATCCAATACGTGAGTAAAATAACCATCGAAAAATCAGACACATGGTGTAAGACAGGGCTGAGTAGTGTGCATACCATAATACAACAGCATGTTTGATTTTGTGATTGTGATTATCATCGAGTATTAGATACTCCACTGTGCACGCAGATGCCAAGGACCAAGAAAGATAAGCCGACCTGCGAACTCTACGTTCTTCTCGTTCTTAGCTCACACTGTTCATATATACTTTAATTATAAATTTAATATTTAATTCTGAGTGTCAAATACTACTTAATTGAGGATGACTGCACAGTGGAGCATTCAATACTCGACGATAATCAACATTACTAAATTAAGCACATGCTGTGGAATGGTTCACTGCTCCATTCTGCGATACACCATTCCACAACATGTATTTTATTTTGCGATGGTGATCATCTTCGAGTATTAAGTATCCACTGTGCAAGCACCCTAGGTAAAAGTCTATTTAACTGGTTACAAATGTTTATAAAGTCGATAGTTTGAAAAATGTGTATTATAGATGAACGATTTCATATTAATATTTTGTCGAATAATGTTGGTTCAATGATTACGAAGGGACGATGTTTTGGGAAAATTAAAAAAGTATTGATATACTTTTAAAACACGTTGGCCAATTACCAACACTCATTTTGTTCTCATCATCTTCGTTATTAAAAATCTATTGAGCTTACTCTAAAATCAAAATCTCTTAAATCTGGTTTAATAGATATTTCTAATCTACTTTCCCCTCCTTTTACGCAATGTTCATGATAATTATTGTACTCCATTGAACAATAATCACCATTAACAACATTAAAATGAGACTCAATTCCAGCTGAGCGAATTTCCACCATCAGTGTTTTTCTGTTTGTGGAAACGGACTTTGAATACTAAGTGGCTGGCAAGGTGAGCTTGATCGATGTGGCTCAGTGTTTGTTGGTGTGGTGAAGAAGAAGAAGAAGAAGAAGAAGGTCAAAGAAGTAGGTGGAGGAAGGACTAAGTGAGGACAAATGGTCAGCACTAAAAGAGTAAATTTCGATTGACATGTGTGTGTGTGTGTGCTTTCTTTACTCTGCATGCAAATTGTAAGGACAGTAGTTTATTGGTGAAAGAGCTCTGAAAAAATCCCAGAATATTAAGTCCCAGTTAGACGAGCTTTTACAAAAAAATTGGCTTCGTTACCAAACACTTAAATTTAGACACCAGTTTCAAATGCTGAAAGGGAACTCAAAAAATATAAATTGCAATATAAAAAAACATTAAACAGTGATCACTGAGGTTTTTGTATTGCTTTCATACATACATACATACATACATACATAATTTTATTGTACATGAATAGATGAAATTTATTGTTGTGAACTTATGGTCAAGGGGTTGCTTAATTTTAAAATGTAGGATCCTATCTTAATCTAATCAACATTAATAAAGTTTGATTGATATTGAATGCATAACAAAGAATAATATCGTGATGTTTTCCATGAGCTACAGATGAACAATCTAATACTAAAACTAGTAAGTGAATAAAAGATTATTCCCGCAAATTGACCTACAATAACACATTTCATCACACTTCTAATTATCGTACAATTTTATCGTAAGAGTTTGCCAAATGAACAAGCAAAATAAATGAATGAATAAATTTGGTGTTGTAAAAGTAATTTGATAATGGACCTAATAACGTAGAATTCAGTTGGTGATTGGCTAGTGAAGCTTCTACTCAGAAGCGAAATGCCTTCAGTTTTAGTGAGTAAAAGATCATGATCAACTAGAAATAAATTATCAGTTTTTATTTTAATTTTTGATGAAATAATATTCCCTTCGTTTATTAACTTCATTTTTCTTACATTTGATTATCTTCATATAATATTTTTGAACTGTTCTATAATACTTTTCTAACTTTTATCATATTATACATAAAATACAGTATTTTGTGGGCTATCTAGTGTTTATGTAGAAAGTAAATACTGTTGTGGACATGGAAAGAAGGAACAGTTTTCAGCGTTATCTGCTTATGTCAACAAGTCTTCTGGTCTAAGCTAATTGTTTGTTCCCCCCCCCCCGCACTCTCTTTGCCTTGCAGTTTATCTACACCTGTAGAATGTTTAATTAGAATTTAATGGAATCTTATCACAAATTGTGGAAAATGCGAGAGTCCTTATCTGTTTATTTTGGAAGTTGATAGAAAGGTAGAGTGCCGTCTAGTCCTCTCTGGAATGTTGAAAGGTGAAAAAAAGAGACTTTCGTATGTATTAGTTGAGTTGTGATTCGATCTTTAATGCGATAAGTGGCAGAGGTGACAGTTCCTGTTTACCAGTAAGCGCTTATACAGACTGTGATAAACAAACGTCTGTTGTTACAGTGTTAATCGCAGTATTTTATGACAGATTATTATTCAGGCTTACTTGACAGTTTATACAGTGACTCGTAAGTGCTTTTAGAGTTTCAACTATTATGTATTAGACGCTTCTCTGTGAATTATTGAACAGTTATTATTTAATATTAGATCGACCTTTTGACATTTAGTGATTGATTTTTGTACAGTAGTATATAGCAAAATCTTTATTAGCTGAACATTATCGATTTATCTGTTCTGATTTCATTATTTTGTATCAGAACTAACTGATTAGTGTGAGTTGTGAATAATTTGTGTTAATAAAATGCGAGTGATAAATTTAAGTGTTGCCAGCATTATTCTAGAGATAGAACCCGTAACAATACATATTGTACAGGAATAGGAATTGTTTCATTAATTATAATGGGTTGAATGTGTCTCGTATAAAAACCTGGGTTGGGGACGAAGTATAGTGACTTTAGTGATCAATTTTTAAGCTAATAGAAGAACAGGGACGGAGTGGGAGCATGTGTTCAATTTAGAGCTTCCCCACTGCGCAGAGTGAATGATTGGTACAAACTTGTAGAACTTTCAGCTCTTGGTTACAAATGACTACGTGTTCATTTGCTTTCAGGCACCGCATGTGATTTCCAGTTTGTCCTTTTCAATCCCTGTTCACACTTGCTTTACTCAGCTCGCGCCTGCGTAATGTAGGCTATTTACAGCACTGAAGTCATCAGCTTTTAAGTCTACACTTGGGCAACTTTCCTTCCAACTTTCCTCTTGCAACATTTGCGTCGTATTGAATTCCTAAAGTCACGATTACATTGAGCTAGTTCTCTAGCTGAAAAGGCAAGGAGGAGAACTCTACAAGCGGAGCCCCCCCCCCCCCCCCGCAACAAAATGAAAGCCAACGAAGGCAAGCATGAGGCTAAGGCCACACGAGCGTTTTTTCACGCACGAATGCAGAATGAAAACACTCTAAAAATATGGGCAGCATTCAAATGTAATGGGGTATGCCACACGCAGCGTGTTTTCCCGCCACTGGAGGTTGTAGCGGGCGCGTCTTCAAGGTCGCCCGCCGGAGAATAGGCTGGGGTCTATTTCTGACGCTTGTTTTCAAGCTCAATCCCTGGCCACACGAGCGGGAGTGAACGCTCAATAGTCCTCGCTCACCTGTGCACTGTAGTGTTGTTATTGCTAATAATTATTGATTGATTACCTAGATGGAGTACCTAGATAGTGAAATAATTATTTTGTTGGTGCTTTTCTAAATGTTATCTTTCATTTTTCATAAGAGTTTTAAAATGAAGATATGGACATAATATAATATTCTAAAATTTGCCTGTTTATTTCTTGAGGATATTATGTAAAAGCACAAATTTTCCTTTCGTTAATTTGTCATTCACAATTAATTATTGGATAAGTCCAATACTTCCTCTTGCGTCGATGAGATCGACGGCGGTGAACAACCATTCAACAACGCGCACAAAGCATTTGTGTTTTAAACTTGGTTTGAATGGATTCATACATTTATTTATATTTGTTGCACTATACAGCGATCACGTGAATATATAATTTTATATAGCGTGATGTCCGATGGCTTTTATAACATAGTGCACGATGGCAAAAAAACTATCTATCTAATACTGCGCTGCGGTGTGGAAAAGAAGCTACATTTAACGCGTGAAAAAACGCACGAGTGGCCATACACATAGCGGGACTTCAAGCTGCGGGAAAAAGCTACTATTACTGCGTGAAAAAACGCTCGTGTGGCCGTAGCCTGGTCTTGTACTGTACCTAAAGTCTCGGGAGTCAGGATTTCAGTTAAGATAGTGGTGGGAGGGGGGGGGGAGTTGGATCAGCTCTTGTAGTGTTGCTACGCGCTGACTTGTTAGCTAGTAAACTCTAGCCCAATGCGTAATCAAGGCTTAAATAAACATTCTGGCAGTAAGTTGCAACTTGCATGTTGCATGGAACAAAGAGTTCCATGAAGAGTTAGTACAATAATAATATTGTAATTTTGTAAATATAAAAGTAATATTCTAATAATAGTGAAAAAGTCAATATCTATTTTTTTTATTGTTCACTTTATTTCAACCTGTTTTTTCTTATTTTGCAATTATTTGATAAAAGGACAACACGCACTATTGAACAAGGATTGTGAGAAATTTCAATATTTTAATTACTTTGAATTTTAATAATGAATAGCTTATATTGTTGTGTGATTACAAGCATTGGTGTCACATGCAACAATGGCTGCAGATCCATTCACACTTGGTCACTGACCCACAGTTGTAAAACTGCAACCTGTATGCCCCTACTGTGAAATGGCCAGCACACTGTAATGTGAGTTTATTAATTACAATCAAATCATTTGAATTGACAGTTCTGTTAGTATCAGTGGAATTGAAGAGTCGATCCACATCTTTGAAAATGTCACTTAGCCCATTTTTTTATTTTTCTCACATTTGGACAAGCTTGTTTATTATTATTAACAATGAGGCACATAGCCCGGTTCTTATTTTTTGAAGGCAAAATATGATTTTCTCCAATAAAGAAAGTGAACATTCACTTCAATTTCAGTGAATCTGGTCAGAACTAAGTACTAATACAGATAAGATGAAGAAAACTAAAAATAATGCAGATTCTTGTTGTTTTGTGAAGTTTTATGGCTTTCCCGGAAACTTTGATTTTGGCACTTAACCCAGATTTTACTATGAGTCTACAATTATTTTTGTAATGCTCCCAAGGTGGAAGACGCCAAGTAACTCAGGTTCAATTTTGGGCCTGTCCTCTTTGTTTGCCCACCAGTTTTTAATTTTCAGCGAGAATTAAGCCTTTCTTTCTTTGCTCCATTTTGTTCCGGTTCTTGGAGCGTTCGTCTCTGGCTTAACCTCCCATTTTCAAATTTCATTCTCAATTTGTTCCTTGAAAAATTTCTTCTTTGGTATGTTTGGCAAATTATAAATCTCTGAACATTAGGCCTACTATTAACCATTCTACCCCATTGGCAAGTGATGATATGTATTTCACTATTCTTTTTGTAAGTCTATGGTCTGGGAGCCTCATTACATGGCCTTAAAATTGAGGCGCCTTTTTCTCTATGTCTGTCTCTATGTTAGAATAATCTTCAACTATGGATGTTTCTGCAATCTGTATCCGTTTTCGGTCCGTCTTGGTCCTAGAATTTTCCTTGTTATTTTTCTTTCCTCTTTCTTTAGAATTTCTATATCCATTTATTTCCTGTCAAGTGTCGGTCTTGCTGGCTTATAATATTGTTGCTGGTTTGATTATTACTGTATTATAATGTCTAAAATATATATTATTATTGGACTATTATTATTTTTCATTAGGTAGGCTACTAAGCCTAATAGTTAATACTTTTTGAACATTAGTTCAGAATTTATTCATTTAACACACATTATCAATCAACAAAGTTGATTAAAATTCAATATCAATAAGAAAAATGCAATCTGGATGTAATAAAAAAGAATAAATTATTTCATTGAATCAACTGTAACAATTTATATATTTAACCTCAATTACATGTGCCAAGCGATTGGTCAATTTTTCTAAAAGCCTGCTCTAAGAGGGAATTTTCACGCAACAGCAGCTGATATCCCTAAACTTATGTGTGAGAATTACCCGTTAGTACCTATAAAATAATTGACCATTTATAGGGCCCTTACACTAGTAAAAATATTGTCAATATAAGTTAGTATTGACAATAATATTGAGACAAAAAATAATACTGATGTATTGATGACTTGTATTGAAGAATATCTAGATTTCTAGAAATCCACCATCAATACCGTCTGTTATTGACAATATTATTGACGAGTTGTTTATGCATCAGCATTATTGTCAGTAAATAGTATTAAAGCCAAACAAGCCTTTTCTTTATTTTTCATACTCAATTATTTGTTAATTTTTGATCAACTAATTAATTGTTAACGAAATAGGTTAACAAAAACTTCACAAATCATACACGATGACAAAAATACTGACGAATTTTATTGACAGTATTATTGATAAGTGTAAGGGCCGTTTGCAAAAAAGTATCACAAACCAGTATTGTCAATATCGGTCCTTCAATATTATTGACAGTATTTTTACTAGTGTAAGGGCCCTATTATAGTCAGCAAGTGTAGCCTACTAGATCAGGTATTAGCAATGGTAGAAGGGAAAACAGACTACCTGCACAACTGAATCATTCGTTCGCCAGGACGAGTGTGAGCATTAACCATGGCACTATTTCAACCTGCAACTATTTATTAATGCATGAAAATAAATTAACAAATATTTCTCAAACAAATATCTAAATCATAACATTCCTTGTAACTTTATTACGATATACTCATATACATCGTTAACGTTAAGTACCTAATCAAGAAAATGTTCAATCAATATTTAAATAAAGAAATGGTTCTCAGTAATCCATCTTCTAATCTTTATTTTGACGAATTTGGTTGGCCGTTTTAAAATAAGCACAATCGAGACAGTATTTATGAGCGTCGCAGCAACATAAATCAGCATTTTTCGTATGATAGTCAAATTTGAAGCATGACATTTAAATTGATGTGCAATAAACTAATATACCCTTTTTATTCTTTGTTTACAACATTGGCTTTGAAGTAACAAAAAGTTGTAAATAAAAAGATCAGCAAATCCTTATTGGCTATTGTGCTTGCGCCTTCGCGTCCTTACTCTCGTTTAGCCGGTGAGTGGGGTTGGGCAAGGGGCAGAAGGTAAGAGGGGCTCCTTGGGTTTAAAACCCAGCATTGACAGTCGTTCTGCCCACATACGAGAGCAGGACGCTCATCTGACCGGATCGCATCAGCGTCATGGACAACAGACACAGTCAGCACATGATATTTATGGCTATTTTATTGATGAGTGGCTCAGGTAATTATTACATGTTATTAATTGAAAATTAAATTTCTTCAAAATTAAAAAATAATCAATTTATAGAACATAAAACAGTCAAGGAAATATATTCCCGCGCTTAGACTATCAATCTGTGTGCGGGGAAAGAGCTCTGTATCTGGATTATATTTTTTTTTCTCTTGTACAATTCACATATTTCCAGTTGAACAGTAGGATACAAACTTGAAATATCATTTTAATTATATATTACTCAGTATTTCTTATGACTACCAACTATAAATCTATTTCTAAAACTAATCTAAATTTTCTATCTTTATAATATTATACTTTAGGTTATAAGTGTTTGACAGGATCTCAGACTAATATTAAAAAAAGTAACATATATTTTTAATGTGATATCAGATATAAGGCGACTGAATCAACTCTTCCGCTGCTTGTTTGCCGATGGCGAGAAGCCATTTCTTTTGTACACAGCGACACTACATTCCCCTGCTTCAATCACTGTCTGTGGAAGGTTGCGATACAATATGTTTGCTATATAAAATGGATTATTACTCACTGAAGGTTGAGCTGGGAATATAAAAGTCATGGATAAGCCTACGGTATGTCTTGTCAGATAATTATGCTGTACTTCGGTAAAAATTGATGTTTTATAAGTTTTAATGAAAATTAATAGTTTTTCTATATAGATTTGTCGGATTAAAAACTCGAAAGTCCGAAAAAAGCTGTTCTGTTGGGTATCTTATTGGTTTATTTAGAATAACTTTTATCACTGTTCTCTGAGCGACAGCCACACATGATAACACCGAAGAAGGGGAACATATGGCATGAGCATATAGCCTGTGAGAAAAAAACGAGTTCTAATAAGCATATTATAGCAATAAATTATTTCAAATTATACATTACACAGTTATGACAAGTAATAATATTGAAGCAAGAGAAGAACTGAAAAGAAATAGTCAGTGAGCAGTCGGGCAGAGCAGTCAGACACAAAATTGTGACCAAATTAAAGTACGTAAGATTAAATTGAAGAAAAATAAATTTTCATATCAAATCCAAAAACAGAAAAAAAGCAAACAAAGTAAGTCTTCCACAAACTTCGTAACATAACTTTAAATAATCATCAATTCCTCAACATGTTTGTGGCAGCTTCTAATCTTCAAGCTTGAATATAGTCATGGTATCATGACTACTCTTCTGAAAAAAATCAAATTTTCCTACATTATCATAACCACACGTATACACGATTCTTATAAGATTCATAAGAACATTAAGATTGTGGTTAACAATCATGCTATGATTGAATCTAGAGATGACATCAAAAATTGATTTATATTAAAGATTTTTTGATTGATCAATTAAGCCCAGTCGCCAATGAAACTTTTGTTAAGAATGACTATATTAAGACAGGAGTCCAGTCTAATACCTAGCACGTAAATAAATCAATCAAATGAGTTTTAACTCAAAACAATAAAAAAACAATTTCTTTTGTTCTACTCAGAATTTTTTGTGAGGTAAATAAAATATACAGGAGACGAACTGCAATAACTGTTGTGGGAAACTTGAGAATGAGACCAATAGCAGTACAAGCCTTACTATATGCAGATATAATACTCCTGACCGACAGTCCAAATAAACTGAAAACGGCAGTACAGGAATGGAATGAGATTTTGAGATGGAAAGGAATGAGACTTAATATTGAAAAAAAGCAAGATAATGCATGTTGGAAAAGATGAGGAAGAGACTATACAACTTATTCTGGAAGGTAAGCAAATGGAACAGGTGAATGAATATCTAATAGTTAAAATGAGAAGAGATGGTAGAATTGACAGTGAGGTATTGAATAGGATCAGGAAAGCGAATACTATATTCTAGGCCTATTCAATACACAACACTGCTGGAAAAAAAGAAGTCAGCAAGACTACAAAGAAAAGAATTCATCAGGCGGTGTACCGGTATGTACCTACCATCCTGTATGGGATGTGTCTTTTTTAAATGATAATTATGAATAGTGTTACAGTTGCCGTGCGTCAAATTAAAAAAAAAAATGAAAGAACTGAACACAAAAACTAACTCACTAAACATTTATTATTCCAAAGTAATATGTAAATACGCAAATACTAACATTATTTTGTAAAATAAATTATATTATATGGCCACACTACTAATTGTAAAAGTGGCCATTTCCATTCCAAAGATTATTAAAAAATGTGTAACGAGTAAAAGAATGATAGAAAATAAACATTATATTATTAAAAACGCATTTCTCTCTTGTAGCACTTTGTGCACTAGTAACACAAATAACTATTGCAGGGGTGCCCACCCCCCTAAATTTAGCACCAGCCCCCCCCCCATAAATTAAGCACCCCCCAACAAAATATTCCCCCGTATTCTTTCTAAAACTAAAAGAAGATTTATATAGGTATTGAAAAAATTGAAACCTAGTCGATAATATACAAAATGTATTTATATTTCTTGAGATTCTTTACATAGGTAACATTTTTTTTTGTAAAGGTGAAAAAGAAATATCAATGAAATGAATATATGAACTTCTGCTCAATAAACTTAATTGCAAAATAGCTAAACAAGAATGTGAACCTAAATGGTTTTCAAACAATCAAATATTTTTACAAATACATAATGGTTCAATAAAAATCAAATACAGTACCTATATAATTATAAACTTAAGTTCATGTTCGGTGTACATATTGAGTACCAATTACGGTTAAATAATTCTACAAAGTTGTTCCTTTAAACTTTAAAGGAAGTGAAAACAATGATTTGATAACTTCATTTGTGAAACACAAAAATTCAAAATACTAAATCAGTTATGCCATTCTATTGTCATTCTATCTGGTGACTTAGTAATATATTTTTGAAAGTTGTCACGTTAAACATGGTTTCTATCAACTTTACTCACCCCCCCGCAACTTTTTTTGGAACCCCCCCAAGAATTTCAATGACGCAGTCTGCGTCATAGCCCCCTCTGTGGGCACCCCTGACTATTGTGTAACAAGTGTGCAAAGTAGCACTTAGCAGCCGGAAAGCTTTTCTCATTACAACATTAATTCTATTGAACTTTCAACGAACAAAATTTTTAAGAAGCCAAGTAAGAAACTATATAAACTAAGTAGATTGTAAGAAACTATATTCAAAACATATTCATCATCCTCTTTTGTATAATATACAGATATAGTAGATAGAAGATTAAGTTGTACACCTAACGATATTCATTTGTGTGAACGAATTATGTACTATTTTGAATAAATAAAACTAACATTTCTTTTCTCAGATAAGTTACATAGCCTACACAACAAATCATGCATTATTGAAAAAAAAATGCATTTCAATTGATTTCAAATGTTGATAGTTTGGTGCGATGATGGTGTGGACGGTGGCGAGGACACGGCAGATGCGTCGTCGATCTACGCCAAGAGACAGTCGATGTGGTTCGGGCCGCGGCTGGGCCGCAACAAGCGCACACAGTACGACATCACTATGACCTCATCCGGATCTGCCGCCGCCGCCACCGCCGACAACATCCTCGACATACTGCGCGACTCCAACTGGGCTCTCATACCTATTACCAGTACGTTCAATTTAAGCGCTATCTAGTTTACAATTATTGTTATTTCACCTTCAAGTGGGCTTTCTAAATTACAGTATAAAATTATTGAATTTCTAAATTATTTTTTCCTCACAGAAACTTAGTCTTATATCATCATTCTTCACCTTTCCCATGAAAAGTGAATTCTATGCGGTATAAGCATTGCTTTTTATAGCTTATAGGTACTTTTTATTTCATATGAAACTTTATAACCCGTGGCTGAATTCTGGTGTTCATGAATAGAAATTAAACTCAATTTAATATAAATTTTAATTCACAAATATAAATTAATATAGAAAAAATAAAATAATATCCTAAGCTGATAATATTCATCCTATCCATAGATATTCACCAAAGTTAATAGAATACCAGGTCGGCCAACTAGGATTTTAATTAATTATGCCACATAAAAATAGCAAGTTGTGCAAAAGTGGTGTGCATTGATACTGTTACGGGTTCTATTAGCTAAAATAAGGCTGGCAACACTAAAGTTCACACTTGCACTTTATTTACACAAATTAGTCTATTTACACAAATTAATTGCAAGTTCAATTAATGAAATAAAAACAGATCATTAAATGACAAGCTAATACTTATTTTCAGTAATTATTTACAAGAATTGATAAATAAGTAATTACAGGCTAATCAATAATAAAATAAACAAGAGTCCAATAAACTGTACAAATGAATATTTAATTAGGCTGATCAATAATTAAAGAAACAAGAGTCCAATAAACTGTACAATAATGCAGAAAGAAATTATAAAAAGAGCAACTAATCACTTACAAAAACACAGTCCAATTCGTTATTTGACAGTCCCAAATAACATCACATAACACAACGTCTTTAAACTATTAGTAAGCTGCATAAACAGTAAACACTTATCTCTGCACTTGACACTGTCTAAAGACGGAATAAAGCACTGTTTACTCCACTGGCACTGGATTGTCTCTTCTATGAGATCCGTAATACAATCTGTCACACAGATTTGAAAACTGACACTGGTTCACGTGGACTCCTTTATATAGATGTTGTAGTTGTATAATTCCAAGAATTGGAGCTCACCAGACACTTTGAGAATTTTCAAGAAAGCTTGGACTAGACCTCAGTTGTTCTAGAGAGACGAATGTAGAATTGACGAGAAGATCAATTGAGTGAGAGAGTTGCAGACTTGAAGAATAGGAGTGACAAAGATATGTGAAGAGCAAGAGAATGCAGATTGGATGTCGAAGTCATGTCCAACCATGACGTAAATAGAACAAGTGCGTGATTAACTGCTTGTTTGCTCTCGTAACAATACGATAAGTCATTTTTTTCAATTTTGAGTGTTCACGGCTATTAATTTATTTAACATTTTTTGTTCAACATTGAATTCTCTACAAGTTTTGTTAAAATACGACAAGTTTACTGTAAAACTACCATTTTTTACATATTTTGTCGAAAGTCTCAAAAACTACTTTAGTTAACGTATTTTAACTTGATTTTTCAGCTAATTTTACCAATTATCTGATCAAATTGCAAGTAAAATGAAGGCAATAAAATTTTCAGAATGAGTAAATTGATGGGGCTTCCTGCTAACTTCAGTTAAATCTATAACCGTGCACTTCTGGACCTATCTTTATATATGCCTTTCTCAATATTTTAGAGTTCAACAAGGCCACGAAGTATTGGCTACTAATTATGGGATGGTCTGTTTAACTCTTGTAACTTTTTGTATCCAATCCTCCAGTACGTATTTTACTATTGACCATTTTTTACCATATGTTCCAGAAGCCTCATTATATAGCCTACCCATTATATCTCAGGTGTCTTTTCTTTCATCATGTGTATCTCTATGTTGGAATATTCTTCAATATTTAACATTTTCTGTTATCTGTAAACGTTCTTAGTCCATTCTCCACTGTTCTTTTTGTGAATCTTTGGTCCAGGAGCTTCATTATGTGGCTATGAACCCATAATCATGGCTTTCTGCAATCCACATATTGCTTCTAGGTTAGAAAATGTTTCAATTTTTGGAAGTTTTCTGTAATCTGTATTCGTTTTTTGTCAATCTAGGCACAAGAGGTTTAGACAATTATTTTTCTTTCTTCTTTATTATTATTGTCAACTTTGATGTGATTTCTCGAAATATAGGCATGCAGTATATTGGGTTTTTGTCAAGTAGGCTCTTGTTAATTGAATGAACTTTGTCCATCAAATGGCAGGCGGCGAGGGTAGTCCGCCGGCTTGGGTGTCGCGCTTGGGCCGCACTGAGGACGACGAAGAGGCGATGGAGGCGTCAAGGTCACCGCCCTTCGCCCCCCGCCTGGGACGACGACGTCATCTTGTGACACAATTTGCTCCACGCCTGGGCAGAACCTACTCTGGCAATAGCAACACACTACAGCCTGCTAGCCAGCACTGACCTATCATCAAACTGTTCCTAATCATCTCCTATTTTTCATATTACTTTAAAGAATAAAATCATGTTGAAAAAACTGTGTCCGTAGAAAAATAAAACAAAACTTGAAACACAGGAGGTTGGATTGTATCAATTTTCCCTCCTTTTGCTAGACTAGAAATTGAGTAGCCTATTGTATAATAAACTATACAAAAAATAGAACAGTAATTATTTGTCTCTTCATCAGGCACAGAGAGGTCTCTCTTTGCATGTCCAACTTTTGATACTCACACAATCTTTGACTTCGCAGTTTGTACTTTTAATGCACCTGATATGATGGAACCTGACCATTTAAACCATATTTGTTTTGATAACAGTATAAAAGCGAGTACTGTACAATGAACAACATTATTTCTATTTTTATCAGAACCACTCACCATTCCAATTCTCAATTAAGGCCCAATTACATGTGCCACGACAGTGACTGAGAAAGTGATCAATTTATCTAAGTTGTGCGATGGAAAGGGCTGTCCTATTGGTAATCTAGAAATATTCGTTCGTCCATTCTTCCATTGTACTACAACAGTTGGATATTTAGTCCAATTTTCATACTTTTATAATAATAGAACAACCATTTTCAAAACCATGTTGCCTGAGAGCTTCAGCTAAATGGGCTCAGCCCAAGAGCCGCTTTTATATGATAGATTTGCTTTTAATATAATTTTTTTATCTATAATATCAGGAAGTTGTACATTCTCAATGAATAGGCTACATGACAGACTTAAACCAAAAATATTCTCAGTGAACCATTAAAAATGGGTTCAAGTAAACGAGCAACTAATAAATTATTCAAATTTGAAACTAGAAAGCCCACACAGGTCTAAAGTTAAATGAACGGATGTAGCACACAAGTTTTAAAAAAGAAACGTTTATTTATTAACTACAAACTATTACAATTAAGGAGCGAAGTGCTCTCACCAAGAGTTTGACCAGTACTGAATCCAGAATCTACTTTCCCAACAAAAGATAGGCACAATACAATCTCAGCAGTTTTAGCTATAGAATAGGCTAGTATAATTGCTCAACTCCTCCCCCCCTAAGAGTGAAGCTGTCCCCAGCGATCAAACAGAATTTTGGGTGTGCAAACGAGGTCCAAGAACAATAAATGTTGGGGTTTATGGAGTCGATGATGCATCCTCATTATTGCTACCATTACGTCTTGAAAAGTCAGAAGTTCTAATAAAATTATACAATTGAAATAAAATAAAAGCACTAAAACTAAAACAAAGAATGCAATAAAAATCCATGTATAATAAATATCATCATTGCCTATAGAAAGTTCTTTTATTGCATGTAAAGGTTAAATTTTAATTTTTGCTTCATGAATAACATCAAATGAAAAATTCATTTTCAATAGTTTAAATGGAAGTCCAGTTGGGATAGAAACTTCACTTTCCCAGTATTCGTATATTCTGGAGTAATTCAACAACTGTTCAGAAGCATTAAGAGACAAGAGCTCTGTTGGTTTTGGATGCAAAGTAACGTTTTTCTTATTTGATATAATAATAACTTTTCCGATCTTGTAAAGTAAGTATTGGTTGACAATAGGAATAAATTTCACAAAAGGATCCGAATCAGTAATCAGTAATTGCTTACAATGAGCTAATTCAGTATCACTTAAGACTTCACTTATACACTGATTACTTATTATCACCGTTGCATTTTTACAGTAGTAATTATTATTGAGAAGCTCACATTGACCAGTGAAAATACCGTTATATCGCAGGATAAGTGAAGGGTGTTCATGGATAGTGGAAACTTCATTTTTTGGTAGACAGGATATTATAGTAAAAAGAGTGTTTCATAGGTTGGTGATTGCAAGGAAAATTCAATGAAATAGGAAACTTATCCATTATGGATGGAACAATGAACTTCAGACAATTGCCAAAGCACTTTTGGTTCTGTTGAAATAAGTTTCGCTTTAGAATCAGCAATGATATTATTTATTTCCTTATAGGATAATATCATAGAACGTAATATTCCCAATCTACAAAATTCTAAACTAGTGTCTATATCACTTATTTTATTAAACAGTAGGCCTATAGCATCAGCGAGCTAAATAGAAGTGAAAATTGCTGTTTCAGCTCTATAGCTGTTGTTTCATTCGAGAGTGATTGAAAGTAACGAATGATTTTCAAATTGTTAGAATGAATTGTCTTCACATCCGAATTAAATTCATCAATAAGCACTTGGAATAGGATCTTGTCATACTTTTCTTTGTCATCCGCGTCCATATTCCCAGTGAGCCATGAAATAGCTGATCCAAGCCCATTGAATAAGCCACGTTTAATTCTAATTTTGTTGACGCTGATATGGCCAAGCTTTGTTTGGGTATATTTTAAATGCATTTTTATAACATCAAGACGACCTTGATCTATATTATGTTGGTTCAGCGTGATCATTGTTCTTTTAATGGTATTTAATTCTACTTGTAATATGTCGACATTATTATTATGAATATATATAAAGGTTTCATTGATCACAAATGCATAAACTTTTTCAAAATATTCAGAGCCACAGCCCGGACATTCTAAGGAGAGAGAAGATGAAAATATTTCTAACTCTTCAAGAAATCACAGTTGGTGTAGTTTTAACAAGTCCATCTGGTCCAGAATCAGTTTTAGACAAGGTTTGTACTAGTACATCAAGAAATTGTCTCGCATACAGAAAAATATTATTTTATCAAACCCAGTTTAGATGAATTGTTATATATTTTCCAGTACCATCCTAAACAACCCAAGGAAGAAGAGTTACCTTTTATTGAAAAGAGGAAAATATTTACTGTACAAAAAGGCGATGGAATTTCGTTCAATAGACAGTGGCTCTCATATAATAGAAACAATAAAAAATTGTATTGTTTCATTTGCTTAGTTTACAGTAATGTGCAATCAACGTTTTGCTCAGGATTTCATGAATGGAAACACGTTCACCAGAGAATACAACAACATTAAAGTTCCGAGTTCCAAGGCACATCTAGAACTGTGTCTTCGTTTATGGCAGCAAAACAAAAGAAATCTACATATGATTTTCTTTTCGACGCCCAATTGAGAAAGAGGAAGCAAGAGGTAATGGAGAGATGGCATATTAGCATATTATAGAGGTCATTGTCGATGTTCTGAAACTGATAAGGAAACAAGACCTTCCTTTACGTGCCTCAGTGGAACAAGCCCACAAATTCAATGATGTATCAATCACGGAACTTTCTAGAAATTTTATTCTTGCTAAGCAAATATGACTCAACTCTGAAAACCCATCTGTCTGAAGTTACAAAGAAAAGTCTACAATAATTTGAGGAAAGAGCTGAAAAGGAAAAGGAAAGCAGAGAGAAGAAAGAAGTAGTAGGGAGAGGGAGCCACATTACCTTCGTCAGTAACAACACATTGATGAAAATAGTGAGAATTCTTCATGACAAAATCAAAAGTAGCATATCAGCTTGTGTTAGGGAAGCAGTAAACTTTTCCATTTTAATGGACAATCGATGTTTCAGGAAATGACAAATGTTCATACATAGTTTGATTTGTAAAGGGAAGCGAAGTACAGGAAAGATTGATATCATTACAATGTGTAACATCAACTAAAGCCAAAGCTCTGATGGATTCTTTAGAGAATACTCTAAAGAATGTCAGAATCCTATTTGAAAACTGTGTAGCAAACGCTTTTGATGGAGCATCAAACATGAGTGGCACTTATACCAGCCTTACTGCAAAATTAGCGGAACAAGTTCCAAATCACATCCACACATGGTGCTACACACATGTTTCAACCTTTCAGACATAGCCCAGATCCTTCCAGCAACCATAAAATTTTTTGGGCTGTTACAGGAAGCACAGGTATTTTTGAAGGAGTCATTGAAAAGGCAACTATTTTATTCAGCCAAAAGTCTGTTCAAACTGGGTGCATTTGGTGCAACTTGTTGGTGGAGTAGAAATGATGCAAAAATATTTGGCAGAATTGACAATTGGATGTCAAGCTCTCTTGACTCTTCTCAAGGAAAACATGTCTTCTATGAACTAACTGCATCCTTACAAAAGATTTCCTTGTCAGCTGAGTTCAACCCTACAGTTAGGAGCACCGCTACCGGACTGCTTACTAAATTCCTAGATTTTGAGACAATAGTTATTGCAATGACTTTCCTGCAGATATTTGAAGTAACTACACCATTATCAGACTATCTACAAACTAAAAACCTTGACTATGCTCAAGCCTGGAGACTAATAGAGTCTGCAATCAGTGGTGTAATGTACACCCCCGCAAACCCCGCAGCGCGGGGGGGCCCGGGCTATAAGGGGGCCCGGAATGAAAATATATTTTTTTAAGAAATGGCCCGTGCCTAGACTGAAATATATTTATTTTTTCAAAAGAAATAAAACTGAAACACTGAAGGAAGAAAGAAAGAATGAATAGGCTAAAAAATATTGTCAGGTCAATGTTTATTGTTTACTTTATCAATTCGCAGATAGCTTTAGTAAAGGAATTCAGAAGCAGGATGTTGTGACTTCAGGAATAGAGACATACAGTACCGAGGACAAAACACTCTTCAAATAAACTTATCTAGACTGTTATAAATCATGACGGCTATGTCTCCACAGTGCAAATATTAGAGGAAATTAATATTATTTTTCCATCGAATTCCTCAATGTATATTAGCATATATGAAGTAATGGAAAGTGGGGGGGTTGTGTAGAAATCAAAGTCAATATTTTTCTTCATACAGTATTTTGAATTCAGTCTCTTTTGAATCGTCCAGTTATATGCACGTCGGCCAACACATATCTGGTAAATTGGCCTTGAGTAAACCGAATGTATATTCATTGAGTTTGTGATCGTGAGTTTTATTATTTGGAGTGCCGTTTTTTTTTCATTTCTATTCTATTTTTCAACATGCTGCGTTTATGGTATTGTGATGTTGTATGGTCATGTTTTATTTATTTCTATATTTTATTGACAAGTACATTTTTAAACAATGTTCAGAAGGAATATTTATACCCTTTGATATATCGGATAAATTATTGTATAAGTACATAAATAATAGTTTTGGTTCAATCGTCAGTTCTCCCAATGCAGTTGAATTTTTTTCTTATAATAGGATCAAGTACTGTATAAGTAGTTTACGTTTTCTCTCTTCTGCCTCTTAAGAATAAATTTCTAAAAATTTTCTCTTCTCCTGACCTAGTAATTTTGTGGTAATCTAGATAAAATACCTTTTTATTAAAAATTGAACCTGCGTTTGTGTCTGCAAACGAGGCAAATTCTGACAGAACAAATTTTCTGGGAAAAGGAGCAAAGGCGAATTTTGAGAGAACACATTTTCTGGGAAAAGGAGCGAAGGTGCTAACAAGGACGAGGATGTGAATGTGGATCCCATGGAAGACATCAATTTCAAGGTTTCTAGGTTTCAAGATTAATTATTTATAATATAATATAACTCTCAAATATTTCCATCTTTCAGGAGCCCATAGGCTACAGCCAAAATCATTAGACTAGCCCCCCTGAAACATGATTGAATTAAAAAATTTAATAGATAAAAAGGTGTTTAGCTCTTACATAATTATAACTGCCCACAAAATAATTATGCAAGTTTTTCAGGGGGGTGTTGTGTGTAAGGTTGGCAATGGTCACCATCAAGGCGCCTAGAGCTGGGATGTCTAGTTGGTAGAGGTTATGTTGTTGTCTACGATTCGGTCAAAAGTCTTGTCAATAAAGTCTGTTCAGTGGTCAATTCTTGTGTGTAAAAAATATGGTGTCAGGTGCAAACAGAACCTGCTAAGTCTACCATTCATTGTAGGCTATCACATATCAGTTGCATCAAAAGGGTGCTACGTTTCTCTACTACAACATGTCTATTTCAACACAAAATATTCAACCTCTTAGCCTTTCCAGTGATCTGGCAAATAACTTTTTGAACTGGCTTCATCAATTTAAGATATTTTTAATTGCCTCAAACCTTGATGAGGCTCCATCTAAACGAAAAGTAGCCTTGTTTCTTGCCCTGATTAGACCACGGTTTTCAACTCCTTCAATAAAGACTCAGATGTAATTACATTTGAGGAGTTGGTTCAACTTTTCAAGGAACATTTCCTCCCCACAAAAAACTTGACAGTAGAACGTCACAGATTCTTCACTCATGTGCAGCAGCCAGGTGAGGGTATTGATGACTTTGTCACTGCCTTGAAGACAATGAGTAACTCCTGTAAATTTGGGTCATTGACCGATAGTCTTGTGAAAGATATCTTGATTTGTGGACTCAATGACAATAATACTAATATTAAAGAACGTCTGCTCCAGGATCCCAACCTCAACCTAGATAAAGCACTACAAGTGTGTAGATCAGTGGTGTTGTCCCAACAGCATGTCAAAGCCCTCCTGTGTCCTACTTCTGAATTGTCAATTGGAGCAGTAAACAAATCATTTCTTCAGAATAGATCAGACCAGTTTCATCAACCAGCCAGCAACTCAGATTATGTTAACAATCCCAGTAACTCTAGTAACATCATTCAACAGCCTCATTTTTCAACCCAACTTTTCCAGTTAGGAAACATGCATCAAAGACCAAATATGCTGCCCATTTGTGATCAGTGTGGCCAGGTGCATCGCTTCAAGTGCCCAGCACTCAATAAAACATGTAGTAGGTGTGGTTGTTTGAACCACTTTGCTAAAATGTGTAGAAGCAAGACTGTGATGTCAATTGAATACCACCAGTCTCAGCCACAAGAAAATACAGCTGGCAACTCAAAGTTTCCATTGAGTGCATTCAATGTGCACTTCAACACTGCGTCCCCCTCACTCAGTGACATCAAACACATTAGTGACAAGTTTAATGAATATTTTGCATCTGTTGGTAGCCGGTTAGCTGGGGCGCTGAGGCCTGTTGGCCCACTTGAGCTTGATGATGCTGATAATGCCACTGATGCCATGTTCTTGCTGCAGGCTGTTACACACGAGGGACTTTTTGAAGTGGTAAAAAGTATTAAGGGCAATTCTGCACCTGGATGGGACTGAATACCTCCTAAATTGATTAAAAACAATATTGAAACATTAATTATGCCTCTGTTATATATTATAAATATTAGTATATGCACAGGTAAATTTCCAAATCCGTTTAAAATAGCTAATGTAATACTAATCTGTAAGTCAGGCCAAAAAAACCTAAATTCAAACTATAGACCTATTTCCCTTCTCTGTATCAAATCAAAAATACTTGAAAAATGCATGAAATCCCAACTATCAGATTATCTTGAATGAGAAAAAATAATTTCTGACATTCAGTTTGGTTTTAGACAAGACCAAAGTACAGCACACACATTTTTTGAAATATAAAAATTTATATCCACAGAAATCAATAGTAAAAGGTGTGTCCTAGTAACATTTCTCAATTTGGCAAAAGCGTTTGACTCTATTGATAGAAAAAAATTGATTACCAAACTGTGGCATATAGGCATTAAATCACTAAATTGGTTCAAGAGCTCTCTGGAAAATCAGTAGCAATTTGCATCAATAAATGGTATTGAGAGTAATAAGACCGCAATAGATTATGGAGTGGTCCAGGGAAGTACATTGGGGCCTCTATTGTTTCTGATCTACATTAACAACCTTGAAAAAGCCAGAATTAAGGGGAAATGTTTTCTCTTTGCTGATGACATAACTGTGGTGTCATCTGGCAGCACATGGTATAAGGTCTATGAGCAGGCAGAGTCAGATTTGGTCAAAGTCAAGCATTGGCTAGATCAAAACACATTAACTCTAAACATTAAAAAAACTAAGTGTCTTCCAATATTCTTTAAATAAGATAGTGACCCTGGCTCAAGACAGTTGGCTCTGCACACCTGTGGGGACCTGCAGTCAGTGACATGTGACTGTGACATAATTGAGTGTGTCAAGCAGTACAATTATTTGGGAGTCACATAAATTAAGTTGGGCTTCACACGTTCAAGTAGTCAAACAAAGACTCTAAAAACGTATGTATGCCTTTTCCCAGATTGGTTGGGTGCTGACCGTGGGTCAGTGCAGAACCATCTACTTTTCCTACATGCAGTCACTGCTTCAGTATGGTGCTTTGGCGTGGGGTGGTGTCTTGGCCTCTGTGCTCCAGCTTCTGGTTGTCACTCAGAGAACACTGATAAAAGTTATTCTAAATAAACCAATAAGATACCCAACAGCTTTTACTGGACTTTTGCGTTTTTAATATCCAACAAATCTATATGGAAAACTATTAAAAAAATTTGGTAGTCATAAGAAATTCTGAGTAATATTCTGGGTTGTGGGGGGGCCCAATTGAAAAACGTTATGCCACTGTCTGCAATAGTAAGACTGAAAGACCTTCGAGACAGGTTCAATGAAACACTAGATGCAGCAAAGACATTCTTTGATAATTTTCTTTATTTCTATTATTATTTGATAAATTTTTAGCCTGATGTATTACTGTACAGTAATTCTAGTCATGTGAATAATATTGCATTACATTAGATTATTAGCCTTTATTCAAAAGAGATATTATGGTTTGGTTTTTTCAGGTGTTTCAGCAGACAAAGGACATGAAGGCAGACAAGATGGACCAGAGCCTGAGGAAATTGATAATAGTATGGTACTGAAATTTCTAATCTACCAATATTTCAAGGTGAATTTAACGATCAGGATATTATTCTGCTAGAAGAGACCAATTTAGATTTTGAATCATTACTGATGCAGTAGTTTTGGAAGAAAATACAAACTTTGTAATTGAAGTAGTAAATGAGGGTGATGTAACACAATGTTAATCTCAAGATGAGGTAAATAATACAGAGCTAGTCCAAGAACAGTATCCCAAAGTTTCAAATGGTGATCAATTAGATAATGAGGAAGCTACAATAGGTACTGATCAAAATGGAAACTTAGAAGAAGGTAATAATATAACTGTAGAAAATAAAAAACACAGACCAAGAAAAAGAAGGGCAAACCCTGAACTTTGAGAAAGAAATGTAAGAAAAAGGCCCAATTATTAGGTGAATCCTACATTACAGCTAAAGGAAAGGTTATGCTTCAAAAATGTTTTTCAGCTATAGAAAACTGTAAGTGTAGATATAAGTGTGATGTAAATATACCTAAAGAACAACAGGAAAAGCTATTCAAAGAGTACTACGGATTTGGTGAAGTTTGTCATTAAAAGGCGTTTCTTTCTTCTTTAGTAGTCAAATGTCCTGTTTCAAGAAAAAGGAAGAGAAACCCTGAAAAACAGACAGAGAAAAAATAAATCAAGAGTATATTATTTACCTGATGAAAACAAGGAAAAACACAAAGTGTGTTTGAAGTTCTTTTGCAGTTTTACAAATCAGTTTCCAGATTATTTATTTAGCATTGAAGTAATCCTCATCAAGTGGAGTTTACACTGGAACAGATGGTAGGAAGGATAGGCCAGCTCCTAATGCAACCAAACCTGAGGTAGTGTGTCAAGTAAAGAAACAAATAGATAGTTTTCCAAGAACAGAGGCTAATTATTGTCATGAGAATTCAAAAAAGTTGTAATTAGCACCAGAGTTGAACATGAAAGAACTTTACAGATGTTATGTCAGCAATTTCTGCCCAAAAGAAAATATTGAGAAGCCAGTGAAAGAGCAAATATATCGCTCCATTTTTAACTTGTATGATCCTCCTTTATCATTCTATATTCCCAAGAAGGATCAGTGCTCTAAATGCAACCAATACAAAAATGCTATCAATGAAGAGGGTTTAGAAGAAGAGTACCAATCACACCAGCATCTAAAAACACAAGCGATGGACATGAAAAGTGAGGAAACAGACTGCAAAGAGAAAGATAGGGTGACAGCCACATTTGATCTTCAAGAGGTATTATCCATTCCCTTTGCTGGTGATGCACAGATTTATTATTAAAAAAATCTCTCAGTTTACAATTCAGGAGGTGAAGGTTTTTGCTATGTTTGGGATGAATGCAATGGTATGAATGGCTCTAGCAAAATTGGTATTGGATTGATTACATACAGGGTGGGGCACGGTATGTCATCCAATTTAATTTCATTCTTACAAGTATACTATTTGGGCTACAGCTTTCAAATGCTGCATGTAACGACATGTAGTTCATGGAAATCATGGCAGACTGCACTGCTTCTGTGATGACTGTAACATTTCAGTTTGTCGTGATGGCTGACAATGGGTGGTTGACCGTTACTCAAAAGACAAAGATTGTGTTACTTTTCATGGAAAAAAAAGTGTTAAGCTACACAGAGAAGTTTTTATATTCATTTCAGTACATGGTGGACTCCCTGCACACAGACAATATGCAGATTACATCTCAAATTTGAAGTTAGTGGATCTGTTTTGGAGTGTATGCAGCATGTTCCCAGTGCATGTATGCCACAAAACATTGAAGCTGTATGAGTGGCCTTGACTTGTAGTCCAAGTAAGCCAACAAGAAGAGCCAGAGCCAAGTTGGGAATTTCACACCAATCTTTAGAAAGAATTATTCATTCCGACCTTCACTTGTTTCCATACAAGGTCTTCCACACATTCACATGGAGTCTGTTGTTCATGATTATTATCATAAATGTTGATTTGTATTTTCACATAGATATTATTGGATAAACCTGCGTTCAGCTTCAAATCGAACAGGGCAGGATGGGAACATTATTTTTGAAAACTGATTTCACTTGTGAAAACCAAGAAATCAGCTTTGTGAGGTTTCGAAGACAAGACTTAGCATTTCCATTAGCTTTGAACCAAGTCTCAAGAAACCCTCTCCCTATTACAGAACAAAAGTAAAATGACTTGATTAACTTCTTTCATGATTTTTATAAATATTTAAAGCAATTGAGTCATCACATTTGAATATCCACAGGGGATGATGACATGGAGGCTCATTAATCATTTTAAGCAGGGGTGCCCACAGGGGGGGGCTATGACGCAGACTACGTCATTGAAATTCTTGGGGGGGTTCCAAAAAACGTTTTGGGGGGGGCGTGAAGTTGATTGAAACCGTGTTTAACGTGACAACATTCAAAAATATACTACGAAGTCACCAGATAGAATGTCAATTAATAAAAATATATGAATATGAATTAGCTAAAATAGTTATGTTTATGATTTGTGCAGGAATTTATTATTCAAACTTAGCAAGACGCTAAGCGAGTGCTCTGAAAGTGGTTTATACAACTTTACTCTCCTAGTTACTAACAAAAGTTACTAGTTAATCAGCAGAAAGAGCAATAAGTCGATTTAAAATTATCAAAAACAGACTCAGTTCAGCTATGGGAGACTCATGGTTGTCCAATCTAATTTTTCTAGCTGCAGAAAAAGATGTACTTGAGTCTATTTCTAAGGAAGAAATAATTGAAAGGTTTTCTGTTTCCTCATCCCAAAGACAAAAACTTCTATGTGGGGTTTAGAGAGATAGATTTAACAAGCTTAGAAGGTGCCTAGCTAACTTGTAGATGGACACAGCCTACTAATTTAAAATGTTTGACTTCAAACTGTTGATGTTTTTCATGTATTTTACGATAACTACTTAATAAAGTAAAGTAAATTCGTATGGCTTTTCGTTTTGGGGAGACCCTTACTACTTACTAATAAGTAAGAACTGCTATAGTAAAACTTACTAAATACTAAAAATTCAGTAATTTTTCATACCTATGTCTTTATTTTGTTTTTAAAAGACACTTCTTTCGATTGTGTGTTGTAAATAACTATACATGAAATGTGTGCCTTTTATGTACTTCATCCATACATAAATTCTCCCAAGATACTACACTAAGTAAATAACCTGTTGTTCAACTACTGTCCAATAAATGACTTAGTATTTTGAATTTTTGTGTTTTACAAATAAAGTTATTAACTCATTGTTTTCACTTCCTTTAAAGCATTGGTTCCCAACAGGTGGTCCGTGGACCAAAGGTGGTCCGCGAGAGCCTTGAAAGTGGTCCGTGAGGGACTTAGAAGAAATAAATAATTATTGAGTAAAATGTAATTTAAAAAAAAAAATAAATTAAGTTAACAAGTTCGATATGGCGGAGGTAGACGGAATAAGGTAGACCGGTAGACCAGTAGAGGTAGACCGGCGTAAGGCCGGTGTGGTGGAAGTGGGATCCAAACTGGTGGGAGTGGGAGCCAAACTGGTGGTGGTGGCAGGGGTAGTCTGCAACTTGCTGTCTTCAGTCGTGAGCGTGAGTCGAATAGGTCAACAACTACACTACATTAACTACAACTTTCTATCCTTTTGAACGTTTTGATTTATGTGCTAAGTTTTATAGTGTTTGTTGAGATTGTTACTATTTGCATTCAGTATGCCTCCAAAGCGGAAATATGATAGTGATTATATTAAATTCGGGTTTACGTCGATTGAAGTGAACAAAGAGGTTAGACCTCAGTGCGTAATTTGTGCAGCCGTTTTCAGCAACGAGGCATTGAAACCCGCGAAATTGGAACGTCATTTGAAGACAAATCATGCAAACCTGAGTGACCGGCCACCTGAATTCTTCACAGGTAAACTGGAAAATTTAAAGAAAATGAAATTAGGCAAATCTGGGACAGCTTATGAACAGTCAGAAAAACTACTCTCAGCTTCTTTTGAAGTAGTGCACTTGATTGCTAAGGCTAAGAAACCACACACCATCGGCGAAAATCTTCTTAAACCATGTATAATTAAAGCCGTCGAGCAAGTTTTGGGGACTGAAGCTTCCAAAAAAATGCAGGATATCCCCCTATCTAATAATACGATTAAAACACGAATTGATACAATGAGTAACGACATTAAAGAACAATTAATTGTTGAATTAAAAAAATCTCCATTTTTCAGTTTGCAATGTGACGAAACTACTGATGTTATGCAGTGCTGTCAATTACTAGTTTTTGTTCGTTATTTGGGCGACAACAGTACGTTCATGGAAGACCTTTTAATTACTCAAGATTTGGAGACCACATCTAAGGGCAAAGACATAATGAAAATAATTTGTGATAATTTAGAAAAGTATGGCCTTGACTGGAATAAGCTAGCGGGATTTTGTACAGATGGAGCCCCTGCTATGCTGGGATCACATTCAGGATTGGCAGCCTTGGTAAAGGAGAAGAACCCTGCTACAGTAACTATGCACTGTATGATCCATCGTCAAGCGTTGGCATCAAAGACACTGCCAGAGAACCTAAAAAGTGCAATGGAGATGGCCATAAATATGGTCAATGCAGTCAAAAGAAGCTCACTCAACAGTCGTGTTTTCAAGAAGTTGTATGCAATGTTAGACTCTGAACATGAAACACTTTTCTTTCATACTGAGGTGCTTTCAAAGGGAAATATGCTGGAGCACTTATTTGAGTTGAGAGAAGAGTTGAAAGTGTTTTTTATTGAAACAAAAATGCAGCGATTCTTGGAGGATTTGTGTGATCCAACTTTTGAGGTACAACTTGCGTACCTAGTAGATGTTTTTGGACATTTGAACCAACTGAACTTGCAGCTTCAAGGATCAGGAAATGACAAGTTGAAGGGTGTTGGTAACATTTTTGTTTTTGAGGACAAACTCCATGCGTTTTTGTGCAAACTTGATCTGTGGATGAAAAAGATTGAAGAGCAAAACTTTCAATCCTTCCCGACTTTGAAACATCTGGCGGACAACAAGAGCTATTCTTCTCATGTGGATAAAATTCTACCAAACATCCTCACACATTTAGGAACGCTTAAAGCAGAATTTTCACAATACTTTCCTGAGTATGACAAAGACACACAGATAATTAAAAAAATGATTCGAAATCCTTTCAGCTGTAAAGTCACAGATGTTTAAAAACCATTTAGGTTTAAATTCCTTTTTTGCTATTTTGCAATTAAGTTTATTGAGCAGAAGTTCATATATTCATTTCATTGATATTTCTTTTTTACCTTTACAAAAAAATGTTACCTATGTAAAGAATCTCAAGAAATATACATACATTTTGTATATTATTGACTGGGTTTGAATATTTTCAATAGTTATAAAAAACTTCTTTTAGTTTTAGGAAGAATACGGGGGGCTTTTTTCGCATTTTTTGGGGGGGGCTAATTTATGAGAGGGGGATTGGTGCTAAATTTAGGGGGGGTGGGCACCCCTGTTTTAAGATTCATCTTATAAAATATAATGTGTTCATGAATGATATCTGTAACTGGATGTGGATTTTTTTTCAAATAAAATCATGAAGAATTCTCAAAATTGGTCATTTGCCCATTTTATACATTAGTATTAAGTCACATTATGTGTAAATTTTTGAGAGATATAGAACACTATGTCTTCACCAAAAATGTTATAGAAAAAGTATACATTTTTTGGAGTTATGATAAGATTTCACAGTCACAGTCTAGCCTCAAAAATGTCGGTATGATTTTCATATTTGATATTTTTGTACAAAATCATCTCAGTATTAATGTTTTTATATTAAAGTACATTGCTGAAATAAGATAAGTTGGTGGTTCTACGATTGCTCTTCAAATAACTGTAAGCTTCACACTTAATCTTTACATAATAATGTCAGTAGCGCAGTAGCTTTTGCAAAGAAATGATGTTCTAGTTGAAGCTCTCTCATTGTTAAACAATAGTATCTTTGCAATGCAATAGTTCTATTTCTCTTGCTGTGCCTCTGTTTTCGTTTGCTTAAACTTTCTGTGTTATTATTCCATTTATTATTCTTTTCATCAGTCTTTGCATACGATATACTGCTGTAATGAGTGCCTGTGCAGGATGCAAGTCTTCTATCAACCTATCAGCAAAGGACAAAGTAATTTGCAACCAATGCAACTCAATTTATCACGGAAAGTGTGTGGGTGGTGAGAGGGAACTGAGTGAAGCTAAACTTGAGCTACTGACAACCACTTCTTGGTCGTGTAAGAACTGCATATTTAAGCTTTGTGCACAAAGAAATAGTAATTCTGATTCTATGCCCATTAAAAGTAGCATCTCTACCTCTGCTTCGTAGAAATTGATAACAGTTGATTTTTTCAAGTCTTTGTTAGATTTTAAAAACGAAATTCTTTGTGGACAGTCAAAGCTTGAGGAATTGCTCCAGTCTTGCATGAAAAGCTTGGTTCTAAATTAGAGGTCATCACTAAGCAGAATGAAATAATTAAGAATCAGGAGAAAATTATTTTGGCATTACAGTGCAAAAACGTGCACTTGAAGCAGAGTATTGAAACATTGTCTGATAAGTTAGGCTCACTCAAACAGTATGGTATGAGAAATACGCTGGAAATTCATGGAGTGCTAGTTTTGTGTGATGAAAACGTTACAGAGCTGATGATAGCAACGTGTAAGGAGGTTGGAGTGAATATAGGGGTCAAAGCAATCAACTGTTGTCATTGCTTGAAGATGGGTTCAGCATCAGCTCGAATGCAGAATGGGATTGCACTTGCAGTGGCATTATCAGGCATTGCATCAATATTACTTGATGGTGGACATATTGCTCATTCAGTGCTCAACCTTTCCTTGTATTTGAATGCATCTGAAACACCAACATGCAACATCAGCAAAAATTCTGGCATGGCCACTGTCCTTAAAACATGCAGAATCATAATTTGGAATGGATGCATAATGGCCCATAAAAAATCAACTTGACGGAAGCACTTGACTGAACTCTACAAGAGTTCTGAGACAATAACCAACCAATGGGAGGTGCTCTGATTCTCCTTGCAGGTGATTTTCGACAAACTTTGCCTGTTACACCTTGATCAACACCTGCCAATGAGCTGAATTCATGACTGAAAGCATCATACCTATGGAATCAAGTAATAAAAATTACACTCTCAACAATTATGCATGTGCATTTACAGCAAGATGCTTCCGCCAGAATATTTGCACAACAATTGTTGGAGATTGGAAATGGTAACATTCAACCTAATTGCACCACAAATGAGATTTCATTTACAAACTTTTTTTGTCAAATGCAGTCAAATATTAAAGCCATTGTAGACAAAGTCTTCCCAAATCTAAAAAGAAACTTTCAAGATATGGATTGGCTATACAAACAAGCAATCCTAACTCCCAAAAACATTGATGTCAACAAGCTGAATGAACGAATACAATTGAAACTGCCTGGTTAATCAGCAAAGTACAAATCAATTGACACAGTGATTGATGAAGAACAAGCTGTCAACTATCAAATAGAATTTTTGAATTCAATGGAGCCACCTGGTATGCCACCACACATTTTATCATTCAAAGCTGGATCTCCAGTGATGCTCATTCAAAACCTGAATGTGCCAAAACTGTGCAATGGGACCAGGCTGACTATCAAGAAACTGTCACCAAATTTGATTAAGTGACCATCATCAGTGGGAAATTCAAAGGAAAGATGTGCTTATTCCTCATAAAATAATCATTGCCAATGATCTGTCTTTTGTGTTCAAGTGGCTCCAATTCCCATGGAGACTAGCCTTTGCAATCACCATCAACAAAGCACAAAGGCAGTCATTAACAATAGCTGGCTTGAATTTAGAAATTCCATGTTTTACACATGGCCAATTGTATGTTGCTTGCTCAAGGGTTGGATCACCAGAATTCCTGTCCATTTATATGCCAGATTTTACAGCAAAAAATATTTTATACCCATTAATTTAATTTAAATTCTTACTGGCGGCAACTTGGTGAGATTGTGAATGGATGTAAACCCACTACTATGATAAAAGACCTAGAATAAAGACCGAGTTGGTTTTTTTGAATGAAGAACTGGGCATGAATAAACTATAAACTATGAAATTAATAAAGAATGTCATTTTTTAATTTAAAAAAGTGGGTTCTTTTGGGTGTAGCAGTGCAAGCCGGGTACTGCTAGCTCTACAACTAGTGAAGTGATAGCCGCGAGCCGTAGCAGGTATCTGTTCAATCAGATAGAGATAAGCTGCGTTCTCGTAGGAACTGTTTGTAACGGTGACCGATTAGATTGGCCAGCAAAAAAGACACTGTTCTTTGCTGTAAAATCACTTCCTGGTGGTTCGGAACCCACCTAAAACTGTAGTTCCAACTCATCAATCACCATCATCCAACTCATTACCCACGCACAGGTCTAAGACCTATGTGGGCTTCATCCTCAAGAAAAAAAAACTAACTTCTACCATAATAGTCTAAATTTGAAATGTTCCTTCATTGAGAGGTGGTGAGAAATAAAACAATGTAGGAGGCCTTTCTGATCAGCTGAAAGAGCCCAAGGACTTCTTCCCTAATAGTCCTACAATGTTCAAATTTGAAATGTAGCCTCAGTGGGAGGTAGAAAATAATAAGATGAAGAAAAATTTTCTTTTGAAATCGCAGCAATGCGCGACGGACCAGCTAGTAATAATATAAAAGAGGATGATGTTAGTAAGACCACTTATAACCTCAGCACCAGTTAAAAACGAATTTACACTGAACCAATTTCAATTATCTTTGATTTGTTGTATTCATCTCCGCTCCAGATAAACAGAAAAACCATTAAAAAATATGAGAATTAAATAACATTGGATAATTATGAAGAAAATTTTGGTTCCTGAATAAATTACTAGGTTATTCATCTTGAGGCATGTTTGCTGCATGCAATAAATCATATGTTACAGTAAAGAATAAGTAGACTACATAATTATGTAGATAAAAATATGAAATAGATCAGCTGCACATCTGCATCATTCAGTGCAGGAGTGGAATGAAGGGATATTATATTATTTTATAGGGAGTTTCAACTAGAACTTGATGGAGGTGGGCATGATGAGCAGACTATCACAAATTCAGGAATTTTATGAGGTCAGAATCATTAAATAAATAAATTTTTCTCCTCTACATTGGATTCTGCATTCAGTGAGCATTTCAGTTAACATATTCAATTTATAACAAAATTTTAATCTCATACTACTGTATTTTATCCTTGCTCATACTATTAAAACCCTATTGCTATAATAGGGCTATTCAATAGATCTCAAGCTGCATAACTGATTAATCAATTTCATGAATTTACAATTAAATAATATGTAAAAACATCTAAAAAACTTATAACTGAACTTTCCCTCTATTTTGTTCAATTAATTGATGAGCGGTGACAAAAAATACATGAAAGTACCCTTTCAGTTACATCATAATTATTTAATGTTGAATGATTCTTAAGCCCCCTCAGCCTTGCTTCCCTAGGAATTATTTGATTTGATTTCACCTATGAGGTTAATCCCAAGCTGAAATTCCACAAGCCGCCACTGGTAGTTCTTCTGACCTCCAAATAAGACTAAATAATTATGGGTGATTTCTTTTCGTACACTAAATAATAAAAGCCCAGCATTAATCACTGATTGAATATTCAAGACAAGCCAACCTGAAGCCTGCAAAATAGGTAAATTAATGAAAAGTAGTAAATGTTCGTAATAACCAAGTAGTTCATTAAACCTTGATACTAGCTTATTTCAAGTATTCATGTTCTGTTGAATTGTTACTGCCAGTCACAGTTCCAAAATAGCCTTCCTGCTGTTCCAAATAATGCTCGTTTCAATGAGCAGAACCACTGGCAGAAGTCACTAGGAGAGTGGGAAGGACAGAATGATATTTCTTCCATAGTTTATCGATGTGAGGCACCAAATCATTCATGTTCAGCCGGTCAGGTGGATTCTGGAAAAAAACATAGCAGAAAAATAATTTTAATCCAAGTTGAAGGCAAAGCAGAATTATTCTAAATAATAATAGAAGTAGCTAATCAACATTAGATTGACCGAGATCATAGTAACGCACTTTACTTTTAAGAGTGCTAGTACAGTGGAGTATCAATCAAAGATGCAAGTTCCATGCTGTAGAATCTATAATATTAATATTCAATATTCATGCGGTTCCAATCTGTCATATACCATTCCACAGAATACGTTTCATTTCATCTATGATTATCACTGTGCAAGCACCCTTTTATTCAGTGATATTGTTGAACTTGATGATAATGGATAAAATATACGCGAGATAGTAGAGATTCTAAATCTACCAACGTATATTCTAACAAGAAGAGATGTATGAGCATTCTTATTGCTCTCGCAACAACTCTAGCTGAAATCTAGACAAGTAGAGCTGCTCTAATCTCTCACTCTGAGACGATTAGTATATTTTATTTGACAAGCCTAAACAGCTGTCAATTGAAAAAACGCTGAAAAAAATATTAAAAATCTAGATCAAAGCTTTAAATGCAAACCAAGATTTTCAAAAAATTATTATGGGTCTATCACTCAAATAGTGCTGTCAAAACTTGAAAGTAACACATAAAATTTATTAATGCAATTCAATCAACAGCAGACACTAATAAGTAACTATCACACAAGGAATCAATTTAAAAAAAATAAAAAACAGTTGAATAACTTCAAACTAGCAAGGAGTACCTCGATAACGAGATAAATCACTCGAAAAATAATCGAGCACTGTCAGGTAGGCCAGTCAATAATAGTTGATAATTATCCAATAAACACAATAATAATCGATGCACTTTCTAGTCCAGAACAAGTTATATTATCATTAACAACCTAATCACGATCACTGTCACAGTGCCAAAATACACTTGTACTTCTTCTAGAATTATGCACTGTACTGACTTGACTGTCTGACATGAAGCAAGGAACGAACAATATAGTACTGTCACATAAACTTGTAACCAGGAGACTTCAATCAGCACTCACTACTGGCAAACACAGCCTTTAAATACAATCTTGATCTTCTTAATCAAACAGAAAATTCGAGTTATTCTAGAGTTTCCCAGAATATTTTAAAAACTACATTCAATGTATTCAATGCAAGTAATAGTGCAGACCGATACAAGGGCCAAAAATCACAATGTCACAGAAGACATGATAAACATGCTATCAAAGCTCGAAGGTCACTCGCCTACTCCCCTGGTCCATTCTCTTTTATGGAAGATGTATGCATTTCCTTTACAATATGTTGGAATAGAATAAACATAAAATTATGGGCAACTCTTCAGTTGTATAAGTCGCTGCCAAACGATTGTATGGGAGCTGTTGCAGAGCTTAACGATTGCATTTTAGCGCACCCCTACACAGTCCTTAGGCAATGACTTTTGCAACGCAATAGCTGAACAACTCGAAAGAGCATTTAGAAGCATGGCCTAAACATAGATAGAATAGAATAAATTATTTTGTTGAAGGGTATTTCCCATAAAAATTGAGTTGCTCATATTTCATTGTATTCAACAAAAATACAAGAACAGTAAATATAATTACATAAAAATTGTAGTGTATGACAAACAGTAAGTTAATTTAAAAATGCATATAAGACAAAAATCAAGGTTACACAGATAATGTACTAGAATTAGCTCAAAAAATCCTTGGCCTAGATCAAGTTCGAACACAAATGATTCCTGTTAGAAATGACAGTTGACAGGCTACTTGTCAACTTACTAAAAGACTGCTGCTAGAAATTGACTTTTCTGGCCGCCATCTTGCAAATTTTGGTACATTATTCAGTTCTTCAAGAGATATCTCGCAAATTATTAGACTAAAAATATTGATATCAAAATAATAGATATCTGTACCAAAACCAAAGCTAAACCTGAAATATTACAATCGATTCTCGGTCAATTATTTTGGTAGGGTAAATATGGAAGTGCATCCTTTTTTATGATTGATTTATAGTCAGAATAACATGAAAAATTGTATAAAACCAGAAAGTTGAACAAATTGGACCCGGCCACTTTCTTCGGTTACATCCCGGTTTTTCATAGGAAAATATTACATGTTGTTCACTAGTCCCAGTACTCACTCACAGAAATTCATGAAGAAATTGGAACTACATGATTTAGCACATTAAATGAAACTTTTTGGTCTAATTTTAATTGACGACTGACATTATTTACCTCAAGAGTGGGTGTAACTGGAGAATAGCGACCGGGACAGATTCCTTCAAACGGTTTTATACGATTTTTCAAGTTATTCTTGTCTAATTCTTGAGTACAAATCATTAAAAAATCCCTCTCGCCTATCAATGTATAAAGTTCAAAAACCTTGCTTTGACAGGTTAACTCCATGTTTTTCGGTTTCGATTGCGTGTATATTGATGAGTCAAAAGAATAGAGGTATCAATATTTTAAAGGTTGATGATCACAAACATAAATGATATAGCAGTGTTGTTTATGCAGCATTATGTGATGCTCAACTAACCTAACCTTTCTGGGTGATTAACAGGGCTAGCAAATGAGAAAGTATCTTTTTGCTCAATTTCCGGTATTTGCAACAATTATTTTTATATTTTCTGTGTTCTACATGATATCTTGAATCAATCGAATGAAATGAATATTGAACGGCGACTATCGACAACAGCATGAATGATGAATGAACATGATGTAAATTATGTAGAATTTTATTCATATAATAGTAATAAATGATTAATTTAAGTTATAACTTCACGATATTAAATATCAAATGATTCAGGAAGATCATTAGCTTCAGTGTATGATATTATAATCATAAAACTAGTAAAACATAAATAGAATACAATGGATTATGAAAGTGAGGCTAGACATTTTTTTAATTTAATGTAAAAATGAACTATAGGAGAGCAGGAATTTTATAATTGACCAAACGAAGCATTTACGGCTAACCGTGAGACCAAATTCCATGAAATTTTGCATGGCTGTTCCTTTTAGAAATGGCCAGCGATTTATGTGTTTCAAAAAATGCGCCCCATTTTTTAGGGGGTCTAAATTGACATCCAAAAAATGAATTTTGAGGATAATTTCTGCTTTTTCGATTGGAAGTGGAAGATAACTCCATAGAATAAATTTGATACTGAACTACCAAACTACTCTTCAAAGGGTGGGAGGAAGGGTGAAAATTTTTTAAAAACTCAAATATTGAGATAATTATAAAAAAAATTTGTCATCAGGTGGAGCACAAAAACTCTGGAGACTTCGATTTGAAGAATTTGTAAAATGCAAATTTCACGGGAAAATGTGAGGGGTGAACAAATTTTGAACTTGTTCTTTATGATTGTAGCTAGTATTAAGAGCTGCTAAAAATGCATGGTAACCTTTTATCAGGTACAATGGGTGATTTCTAGGGTGCGTCGGAAATATTAAGACTTCGTATTGCAGTTTGCAGTTTCTATAATCAATGAAAGATGATGCAATAAAAATTGAGTCAAAAGTTCTCTAGGAACATTTTTTAAATTGTCATCCCCTTTTGAGTGACAAGTGTTGGGCGAGTGAGGTCTACTGTTCACAAAACTACTAGTATAGTTTCAATCATGAGTTAGATTAAAAAATGTTTAAGATGGTTAATTTTAAAAAAATATTTAAAGCCATTAACTTTTCAGTGTAGCTATACTCTGAAAGGGACCGAATTAAAATGACGAATAAAAATCATTTCACTTTTAAGAAGCCTTTCGCTATTATAATTTTCCTAAATACAATATTCTACATTCAAAAAAGAGTTGTAGGATTTTACTTAGTTTATCAACTTCTCTTACAGTCAGATTTTTAGAATCTATACGTAATATTGATCATATTGATTTGCTAATTTGCTTGATATTTCATAATGTATAATACATTTCTCTTATTTTAAAAGTATGAATATATTCAACTAAAAAAATCTCAAAATAAACATTTTTAAAACAAAAAAAAACCCGACTTCAATGAAATGATAATCAAAAATTAAATACGAACAAGAAAGTTTAAAAGAAAGAATTCGTTTAAAACAAAGAAAATTTTAAATTTAATACAAGTAACCTTTTGAAGTCGGTGCCAAATAGTTTGTTTTTGTAAGAAACTCTGTGTAATATTTTAAGAGTTTATGATAAATTTAGCGCCTACTTTTAAAGTTTACTTGTATTAAAATTCTAATTCTCTCAGTTTGAAGTGGATAGTTCATTTTAAACTTTTTAGTATGTGAGTATTTAATTTTTGATTATCATTTCATTGAAGTCGGTTTATTTTTTGGTTTTAAAAATGTTCATATTATGAAAATCCGTCGGGTCCTTGGTTAGTCCGTTGTATTGGTTTATTTTACTAAATTTCGTCCGTAAATCGGCTGAAACAATTTTTTATTGACAGGGGACCATGCAGGTTATTGGAGAGAAACCGTGGCAGATTGCAGTTGAGAAAAATTTAAACCCATAAAACTTTCAGACATCGGTAACCCATTTATATTTAATATATTTATTATAAATCATTATACCGTGACCAGCGTCCATAGGCTCAGCTTATTGGCTCGCTTGATGATCGTATTTTGTGAAAGCAGCAGAATGGCGGCGAGAAAGTAGAGCACGTAGTCGACTGACGAATGCAGCAGAAGAAAGGTGAGCCAGCTGCACACCTCGCGCCACCCCAGCACACGCCAACAGCACTCTGCCAGCCAACTGCTACACACCACCCACCACGACACTCCGCTCATCTTAAAACAAAGCACACTCACAAATCAAATAGTCTAAAAAATCATGGTTAATGACGATTACAAATTTGCATTTACAACAGCAATCAATTTTTCTAGTAGTTTCGGGCGCGTTTCAGAACCTGCGTTCCATCCTCTGCCAATAGAAAATTCATATTTAATTATTTGAAAATGTACGTGTTGTGAAGTGGCGATAGGGCAAGGTTAGTAAATAACCTTTTGGCAGTAGAATGTGAAAATGGTTTGAGGAGAGGGTTGTGTTGGAAAAGGGAGAAATTTGTTGGAAAAAGGGCTGTGTGGGTTAATTGCTATTTGATATGGTATCAAATAGGGTGTGGGAGTGGTATTGGAATTGATTATTCAGAATATGGTGAGGTTGTGTCTTATTGTGATTATAAATTTAATATCCTTCTATGGTGTTCAATTTTAATTCTTTTTTCAAAACGTGAAGTATGTTCAGGTTACCTTTGATGTCTTTGAAGTTGTGGTTACTGTTTATGAGGTGTTCTGCAACATGTGATTGTGTGCGGAGTTGGGTTAAAGCGCGGAAGTGCTCTTTAAATCTGATGTTTAATGATCGTTGAGTGAAAAAATTGCATTTGTCACAAATACAAAACTTGAAAGTTATCTAGTTAAGCAGCAAATTAATATAAAGTCTGTAGTGTACAACGATTATAGTGGAGCAATGATTTTTGACAACATCTTATCAATCTAATACACACGCTTTGTAAGAAGCCTCTGTAATGAAAACTCTAGCACTCAATGTGATAAAAACTGAACTAGGTGCATCAATGATGATAAATAAATTGCGGCATCTAATACGTATTTTGAATAAAAAATATTTTTTCCCTGAGAAGTAAGAGATAAAGTGGAAGTATGAACAAAACAATGAAGAATAAAGAGAAAGAGAATAAAAAAGGAAAATAAAAAGACAAGAAAAATAAAAAAGAAGGTGGAGAAGACGCAGATGATGAAAAGGAGAAAAACGAGGAAAAAGAGGAAGAAGAATCGACATGACCTTTGGATTACGCATTGTAAGGTTAGGTCACATTCTGATTTTTTTAAATCAGGCAACTTGTTAATAATAAGTATTTTATTAGTTTAAATCTATAAGAGTATAATTGTAATACCACGCACTCACTTACTGGGAAAACAACTGAGGGGATTGCAATGATATTCGAAATTTAGCTTCCTTATAGGTTAAGTTGTAGATGCTCACTAAGAAATCTTTTGCTGTGAAATTTAACGACATGCAGTCAAATATTTGTTGAGAATATTTGACTGCATGTCGTTAAATTTCACATGAAAAGTTAATATTAACAACGCAGTTCGTCATGGAACAAGAAATCCAGAAATCTTTTGCGTTTAAGGAAAGTTAGGACATTTTGAGGAATAAGCACTCCGGCCTTCTTTCATATAGCTTAGGAATAGGGAACATCTGATTGAATTTGGCTCTTATCATAAGCCTTCTTATTCACTCTAAATGAATATGAGCCAAAATTTTAAAAACTCAGTTGATATCATGTTAATAAGAAGCAACTTTTTGCCTTCAGTTTTTTCTAAATAGCCTACCTTCGGTTGATATTATTATTATATACTTTACTAATTTCATCTTATTTGCAAAGATGTGGAGAGTCTCATGTAGATTAACTTTTATTAATAGAGGTTCTGCAAATCTATGCTAAAAATCCTCTAACGCTAAAAACTACGGTAATAATTTAGGGGCCACTATTGGGTTAACCTAACCTAACGTTCCTTTCATATCGACAATCGATTCTCTCAGTTGATTGTTCTGTGAGGAAGAAATGGAACTGCAGCCACTTAAATTTATTATTAATTTCTATTTAATGAAATGCGTTTCACCAGAAATTAGCCTATTTATGGGTAATCAACAAATCGGTTCATTGGTCTGATTTTCATTTAGGTCGATGTTTAAGTAGACTGAACAAAAGAAATCCAACTTTCAAACAACAAATTTTATCGTTCTTTTCTTTAATTTATCTGTTGTTTTATTGCAAAAATTGAATGCATTCAAGTAGATTTGGTAACACTCGAGGAGAAAACAAACAGTTTTATAGTCAGATTAACATGACAAATAATCTATTAAAACCATAAATTTTAAGATATAACGGGCCTGGAATTTGATGTAAACTTACACCAAATATTCTTCTCATAATTTTTTGAGCTTGAAAGACATTTTTCTTAAATGTTAAGTTCCCTAAAATGCTATCACATTCTCACAATTGAATTTATAGAATGCTGAATAGCTGTAGCTAGGTTTGAATCACTATGCATGGTGACCATTACGTGAATTAGTTTATTACTTGCCAAATTGAGACACATCGCTATTGACGGTTCGTAGAGCTTTTAAAACTATGCAAGCTATTAGCCCAGGCATTGAATGTTTTGTGTCGTAACAAATTAGGGGAAAGCTGAATTTTTGCAGAATGTTAGTATACATAGTACTTACTCAAAAAAACCAAAGTCCCGACCCCCACCCCGCTTGCTTCCCCCACCACCCCCCTATCAACATTGCAAGAGCAGTACTTCAGTTAAAGGCTTATAACTCGGAAACTAATTAAGGTATCGTTGTGATTCTCATCTCATTTAATACTTAAAACTATTCTCTAAAAAATATGTCATATACATTTTCTATGTAGATAGCCTAGTTTTTCAGTAAAAATATAGTTTATAGAAAAAAATGTCACCAAGAACCACAAAAATCAACTTCAACTGATCATATCTTTTTTAATATCGCGTTATTGGTTGTGCCGTTCCTTACAAAACTTATAGATAATTTAATAAGCTTTAAAATTATGTGTCTATTGATTACTATAGTTCAAGTTATGGTGTCATAGTGAGCGATGAAATAGTAGCGGACATCGCGTCGCTGAACCCTACAGCACTGTGTATTGCATGGCGCTTGGCTATCCAGCCCAATCCAATAAATAATTATTGTCAGACAAGCAAGACTATATATGCCAATCAATAGTACACATTTAAAAGTACATTTTCCGAAAAGTCCCCTAAGATCCCCCCTCAACTTTTCCCCCAAGCCCCCTCAAAGTTGAAAATGTTTCTAATTATTGGAAATTCGATATCTCTGTAACTAACTATCGAACAGAGTTGATTCTTCTTCCACAATATCAGTCATATAATGTTCTGCAATAAATGTGCTGGTCACTTTGCCGGTAAACCTGATAGTTTCTTTTATAAAAATTGAAATATCTTCAAAAGAGAATTCTATCAACTAGATTTTTCTTTATTTAGGGGGACATTTTTGTATGTCATTTTACAGAAAATAGCGTTAAATAGAAGTTATAGAACTTATTTTTATGATTCCAAAGATGTGTATAACAGCATACTGACGATTAGAGATGATGATTTGTTCGATGAGAGATGTAGCGAGGAGGGGGTACCCCTTCGCTAACATCTGTCGTACTCCACCTTTATGTTCTCAGCTCTTCGAGGCTATTTCAATTCATATGTACAATGTCACATTTGACCGATAATTTGGAATTCTACTTGAAAGGGCAGTATAGGCTTCCCTTATACTACATTATTTTGTAAAATGATGATTTATCATCATAAATAGTTATAATTTGTAAACTACTGAAGAATAAATCGCAAAATTTGTCTCAAACTGTAGGTATCATCTTTTTCTTTCATACCATCAGTAAGAGAACTGCTGAAAACACGTTTTAAATCAAGCTAAACAATTTTATATGTAGCAAAAATTTTGGTAATTTTCCAGGTTTTCCGATATTACAGCCACACCATGTGTCGAACATGAAATATACAGGATACCTTTCTTGTGGACAATACAATTACCTAAAACTGGGTACCAACGGCAGGCTTATAGCATGAATTGAAAGTTATAATCATTCATAAAGTTGAAATTTCAATTTTTTCATAATCTTTCAACATTTTGAATTACAATAACTCAAAATTCATGCATGATACAAAGATGTCACTAGTATGTTTCAGGGAATTGTATTGTCTAAAATAACTGTGTCCTATACATTTTTTGTCCAACACATTGTATGACTGTACTATCGGGAAAACCTACATATATAATTATTGTTTAGTTATTTAAAATGTGTTTTCAGTGGTTCTCTTAATAAGGATATGACAGAAAAAGGTGTTACCTACAATTTGAGACGAATTTTGCAATTCGTTCTTCAGTAGTTTACGAGTTATAAACTATTTATAATGAAAATCGTCATTTTCCAAGTAATGGAAAACGTCACTTTAGGGCGGTGATGGGCAAACTACGGCCCGTGAGCTAGTCCGGAACATGATTTCGAGTGAAGACTAAAATCACACATGCAAATAAAGTTATAAGAAATATATGAAATATCATGTAAAAAATATATTTTTCTTTGCTAAATTAGGATAACGGTTATTTATTCATTTATCTTTTCGATTTCGCAGTATAATATTATCGCATCTCAGTTTGCTCTCAGTGTTTAGATATGAGCTAACTTACTAAAGAGTTGAGCTACCGCTTACAACGTAAAATCGACAGGGAAGGAAGAAATACTCAAATTGCAATTACTGTATTATGACGATATAGGCCTAATTCTTGTTCATTGTTTCAAGAGGTTTCCTGCCTCTGTTGTCATTGGATGAAGTTTTCATAATATGTTGAAACGAATAGATGCTTGAAATTGGTCATCAGTTACAAAATAAAGAAACTACTGTAGTTTCATTATTGATTATCAATGACAAACGGTCCACACATTAAAAAAGGTCCATCTGGAATGTTTAGTCTCAATGAAATTGTGACATCACTTTTATCCAGAACAAAAAAGAAGTTGAGCTTTTAGAGTAAATAGTGAAAAATACCAGACATAATTATAACTACCGAAACATTAAAAAAAAAACTTTACTTGTTTTCAAACTGAATATAAAAGTGGAATTAAATGTAAAAGGCCATCTATAAATAGCATGATTGTTAGTGAGACATTCAAATGATATGAGCACTAAATGAACTTCATACTCTTATGTGCGTCAAAATGGGTGAAATGATGTCTAGAGCTGCTTAAATTACTGCTTTTAAACGCTAATTTACCAAGACCATTGTGGAGAAGTACCCCCTGACACCTTTTGCTTTGATAAGATGGATTAAAAATCAGATTGCTTCTAAAGCTAATCTCAGTTGGATTACTGCATCCCTTCGTGAGTTAAACAAGAGTCTTTCTACTACATATTTAATTATTTAGGATAATATTCATTGAGACTTGAATTTTTAATTGATGATTGAAATGTAAAAAATGAGTACTAATCAATTTTTTGACCCGCCCACATAATTTCTCATTTCATTTAGCCCCCTCCTTCAAAAGTGTGCCCATGTCTGATATAGGGGGGAGCCTATACTGCCCGTTCAAGTAGAATTCCAAATTATCTGTCAAATGTGGCCTCAAAAAGCTGAGAAAATAAAGGTATGGAGTGCGACAAACCGTTCCTGAGAGAAGGGCCCAACAATGTTAGCAAAGGGGCACACCCCCCCCCCCTACACCACTCATCCTATCAAATCGTCAGTACGATGTTATACACATCTTTGGAATCATAAAAATAAGTTCTATAACTTCTATTTAACGCTATTTTCTGTAAAATGACATACAAAAATGTCCCCCTAAATAATGAAAAATCTAGTTGATAGAATTCTCTTTTGAAGATATTTCAATTTTTATAAAAGAAACTATCAGGTTTACCGGCAAAGTGACCAGCACATTTATTGCAGAACATTATATGACTGATATTATGGAAGAAGAATCAACTCTGTTCGATAGTTAGTTACAGAGATATCGAATTTCCAATAATTAGAAACATTTTCAACTTTGAGGGGGCTTGGGGGAAAAGTTGAGGGGGGATCTTAGGGGACTTTTCGGAAAATGTACTTTTAAATGTGTACTATTGATTGGCATATATAGTCTTGCTTGTCTGACAATAATTATTTATTGGATTGGGCTGGATAGCCAAGCGCCATGCAATACACAGTGCTGTAGGGTTCGGCGACGCGGTGTCCGCTACTATTTCATCGCTCACTATGACGCCATAACTTGAACTATAGTAATCAATAGACACATAATTTTAAAGCTTATTAAATTATCTATAAGTTTTGTAAGGAATGGCACAACCAATAACGCGATATTAAAAAAGATATGATCAGTTGAAGTTGATTTTTGTGGTTCGTGGTGACATTTTTTTCTATAAACTATATTTTTACTGAAAAACTAGGCTATCTACATAGAAAATGTATATGACATATTTTTTAGAGAATAGTTTTAAGTATTAAATGAGAATCACAACGATACCTTAATTAGTTTCCGAGTTATAAGCCTTCAACTGAAGTACTGCTCTTGCAATGTTGATAGGGGGGTGGTGGGGGAAGCAAGCGGGGTGGGAGTCGGGACTTTGGTTTTTTGAGTAAGTACTATGTATACTAACATTCTGCAAAAATTCAGCTTTCCCCTAATTTGTTACAATGGCCATTTTTTGCATTCATTGCCTGGGCTATATAGAAGATATACAAAATGAGCAGAGTTTTATCAAAAGTTTATTTATTTATAAGCATAAAAATAATAAAACGGTTTTAGACTGTGAGTTTTCCTATTCATAGATGGATTACCAGATTATGAACGTGATATACAAGTAGTTAAACCTAAAATGATTATTAACAGAATTGTTCACGGGATTATCAATGGAATACTTTTAACCTCTTAGCGAAGCACGGATTAACCATTTATTTTGTATAATATTAAAATGATAGTTATTATTGTATGAGGTACAGTATAACTTTTACATGTACTATATTAAGGGCTATATTAAGTACGTTTTATAAATTTTCTTGTTGTTTGGGTATGAATGCCTATTGTATTCTGTATGACTATTATTAATGCTACTTGATGTGTAGCCTACAAGATAAATGAAATTCCAATGATCCGCAAAACTTTCATAGAGTTCATATATTTTTGTTCGAGGCATTGCCCACACTTTTTAACACTTGTTTTCTGCATCAGTTTCATGTTCAAATAGGAAATTACAATTCATGTAATTAATAATTCAAATCAAAATTAATTCAGATTCTTCCAGACACAAAAAATAAATACAGAAATAAAGCAGTGGACAGAAAGAAAGTGGAAGAAGATGGAGGAAGAGAGAGATAAGAAAAGAGGGAAGCAGTTTGCAAACATGCTGTGAAAAAATGAATTTCATGAAATAGTAATAGCCTACTATTAGAATATTTTTCCTAAATTTTGCTTGTTAATATCCATAAATCCATTTCAGCCGTAAACCGTTTATTATGGTTCCTGTTGGTATTTTCAAGAAAGATCAAGGGAATGTGATTTATTAGCTTGGTGGATGTGAAAGAAAAATGTCTCTTTCACACATTCAAGTCCAATCTAACATGTCCAAATGAGTTTCGCAATAGACGTAGAAGATTCGCATAATTCAAGAAGGTTTCCATTTTTTCTAATGTACAATATCAATTTTTTGCATAAAGTTGTCTAACTGTTAATACCTGAAACTCGTTAAATAAATCTTTAATCAGATAAAGTCTGGGTCTGCCTAAAATAGTTTTAATAATATGCTTTTGGAACATATTAAATTCGAAGCATGTAATTTCGTATACGAGCAATATTCTACAATAAGAAAAACGGTTGAGAAAGAATTGAACATATAATTGTCTTGTATTGGCATTGGAAAAACATGTTTGAAAGCTGACAACATGGACGGTAATTGGTAAACTCTATCTAAAGAAAAAAGAAAAAGAATTAGGAAATAATAAGTTAAAGAGAAGAAAAATCATTCAGACAATAGACAAATAAGGTATAAAAAGACTAATTTATTTTAAGTTAGTGAAACTTTAATGAAAAGTAACGTTTCAGACTCTCATCAACAAAATTGGAAAAATTAAAAGAATTCAACAGTGACATTTTTTGGTCTAGATCCAAGTTCTATTTGTTTGAATGCTATAGAATAAGATACATTTTAAAAGTTACGATTTTATTGTTTGTGAGGAATAACGGTGATTATGTATTGAGAACTCAATAATCAACTTAAACATGTACGAGATTTTTGTCTATTCAAAGTTTGATTAGAAACTGGCCAAGTTTCGCAGATTACTTGTCACGCTGAAAATATACTGTAGAGTAAAGCCACTAAACCTGTCCAGTGCTAAGTCAGCTAAGTGCCTGTCCAGAAGTGGACTTGTCAAAGTCTCATAATAGTAGGGTAGGTCATTTCAGTAAATGGAATGTCAACAAAAGAAAGAAGGCACAACAAACTCTGGAAATCAAAGAAACGTTAATAAAATTGAAATTAAAAGTTCGGTTAGTCATGATGGGAAATTTTATTTCAATGTCAAGATTCATGGAAAAAGTACAGATGCTATCTTGGACACTGGGAGTACTGTTACCCTTATTAACAAGAAATTCTATGACTATCTTGGTTCACCTGCTTTGAATTCAGACTCTACATCATTACTGGGTCTTGGAGATGAGGAACAGTCGCCTACTGGCTATTTTATCACCGAAATATTATTCGATGGGAATGCTAACACAATTCCTGTTAAAGTGTTTGTTCTTGAAAACTCCAGAGAAAAGCTAATAGTTGGTTCAGATGTTATTGGACAATTGGACATTAAGGCCCGTATTTATGAACATGACTTATCAAAGATCGACTCAAGTCAGATCGGTCAAGTCAGACTTAGCGGCAATAAGGCTTACTTACACTAACAGGTTCAAGCCAGCGAGCAGCTGGAACCCTAAAAGCCAACCAAGCTCCCACAACAAAGATCTGACTCCTGATAAATAATTTAACATTAATAATTTACATTAAATAACTCTAATTTACACTAATATGAGAATTTACACTACGTAAATGTTGCAGGGACAACTGGGTCGACTTATAACCTCACCTTTCAGCTAGTAAACTCACCTAGTATAAGTAAAGCTTAGAATAAAGTTCATATTCATGAACCTTTCTTAAACATCTTCTTAACTTAAAAGCCAAGATGTGCTTATAATTGGAGTCTCAAATCCGTTCTTAGCCAAGCTAGGTACAGAGCTGTCTTGAAGCCGTTCTTAGATTGTTGTGTTACATCATATTTTGATTTCATTTTTTAGTATAGCATTGGCTCATAATAATAAAATAAAATCTTCATATTCAATTTTTGCACCATTGCAATGTAATTCACTGTATATTTGACTTTTTGAAATTATTTCTACTTATTTTATAGTTCTAACCTTACATTTTTTTGGCCCTAGGATAGGATTCTCTTTCTAAAAAAGAATGGATGAAGTTCGTTGATCTGCTGGCAGATAGCAATCAATACACTGCATTGAATGCTCATTATTCAAATTCGAAAAACAAAAAATTATAACTTAAAATATATTAGTGTAGTTATAATTACTTAACAGTAACTGTAAATTTACATGTAGTACAGTATCTTTATCTTTTCATGTATGTTATTTTATGTTTATTAGTGCCTGATGATACGACACAATTTTAGGTTAGCTTGTGACCATGTTCAATGTAATAGAGCCTTTATAACTCGGTCTTAGATAACTCGTGCTTAGATCAACATAAGTCACGTTCATAAATATGGGCCTAAGTTGTCTAAGCAGAGGCAAGATTCTGAAAACGAGAACATTACCAAGTGAGATATATAAGTCACATAAATACAAATTCAGCAAAATTAAATTATTCTTCTCAAAGCATTAATGCAGAAAATAAAGTGAAGGATTCCATCAAGCCCGATGAAGAACCACAATTTTCGCACATATATCAAAAAGACATTATTGAAAAGGTAGGAGAACTCAATCTTAGTCACATAAAAGATCTTCCAGTCTACAATGCCATACAAAATATTGTAATGAGCTATAAGCCTAAGAAATCGAGAACCACTGGTGTGAAAATGACCATAATATTGAAAGAAGAAGTTCCAATCTTTCATAGACGACGTTGTAAGCCATTAAAATATAATGTTGGAAACTACGTTGCAATAAAGAGGACACAAATTGGCCCTGGAAGAAAATTAAAAGGAATGTTTTTAGGTCCATACAAGATCACTAAAGCAAAAAACGAACGACACCTATGACATAGAGCGAGTTGGTGACCATGAAGGACCATTGAAAACCACCACTTTTGCTGAATACATGAAGCCATGGAAATCCATGTGATTTTTACATTATTGCGCTCTTCTATATTTTGCACAATTCTTGTTTTGTACGTTTTTATTTTTATTTTTCTTGTAATGTTTATGGCTTGAGGACAAGCCACTTGTCAGAATGGCCGAATGTAGGGTAGGTCATTTCAGTAAACATTCAAACATGTGATCGTGTTATTACATATGAGTTAGTTTCCTTAGATACCATTGGAAACTGAAATAATAAACAGTTGTTTGATAGAATATGCTCCACACGTAAGTTGAAAAAGTACTACTGTGAAAAGAAATAAAAGAATGAATTACGAAAAGTGATTTTGATTTTAATTCAAGAGTTATCCTACATAATTGTCCAATTTAAAACTAAATATTGTTCAACACGGTGGAAGTATTTAAGTACTGTATGGTAAAAACATCCTTTTTACCATACACGTGGACTATATTTGAGTTATGAAATAATAATTATGCAGCTTGTATAAATACACAGCAAGTAAGTTCTCTATTGCTATTTTGAATGAAGAACTAAAATATTATGTAAAAGAAAACTGTCAAGTACATTTTTTATTTCTTCTACAAGTCAAATAAGGAAATTCGAAAGAATGCCGCTTGGAACTAATTTTTATAGAGGCTTTTTATTATTGTATTCTGTTGGAAAGGTACGTACCTGGAGAGCATTGAAAGCAAATGGAGCCTCATGAGCAATTAATGATTCCAGGAGATGACCGAATACATCTCCACAATGACCTTGAAATTCCGCATATCTTGGCCAAATATACGTTATACATGGCAGCGTTACAAGAACGGACAAGATGGATTGACATCTGTAAGGGAATGAAGACCATCTGTAAGGGATTGTGCCAAGGTAGCAGCTTTGGGTGTATGCCTGTCTGCTTACATATACTTTGTATCAAATAAATAAGAGAATTTTCAGAATTAGGTAGCCAAACATTAAACATAAAAATAAAAACATACCACTTGAATCGTTAAGGCAAGTGCACATTAAATTGAATATTGATGGAAATATTGAAATATTTAACATATTTTAATCTGTATTTCTGAAAATGATCTTCCTTTGTCTTTATACAGTATTTCAGTATCTTTTGATTTTGTTTAAATACGGAAGGATCAGACACTACTGAATAAAAATGATCATAATTTTATTAATATAATACTTAGTGCCTTATTATACTCTTTCCTCCACTGCCCCCACAATATTATACACTTTTGCTGCCAAATATCTGAGCCAGGTTTTTACTGCTTCTTTGAGGTCTTCATCTTTTGAAAATTACTTTCTACCTAAAAATCCTTCAATTTATAAATATTCTGGAAATTATACTGGTTGCTAGTTCAGATCTGTAAGGAGGATCTTTAAACATTAAAGTTGATCTTAAGACAGGGGTGGGCAGGGGGTTGTATGGCCCTCCAAGTTATGTCAAAACATGACAAAAATGCGTGTACTGGTATTAATATTAATGTATTGAACAAAATTTCTTCATTGGAATAACATATCAACTTAATAACCTAGTAATAAGGAACATTCAGAAAGATTTTTCAACAAATCTTGACGATTTTTGCCGCTCGGGCCTCCTTAACTCAAAGCGGGCTCAATAAGTATTTAGTCAAAAGGCTTTTCAATTTTCCCTCAAATTAAGGAGGGCTCAAGGTATGATCATAAAAACGTGCCTTAACATTGCTATCATAAGTATACGATTGGTTGAACAATTGATTCGGTTACAAGCTCTTCAGCTCAAATTTCCGCTACAAATAATAGCAGTAATCAGGCTACTAGTAGTCATTTATGCTACAAAACAAGAGAAGCCTAGAACATATCAAGTGCCATTCAAGTCAAAAAAACTTGATTGCATTGACAAAGAAATAGTGTGCTTTACCTTTCAACATTACCACTACTGATTAGAAAAATTGTCGAAAGAAACCAATCGAATCCCGAGAACGTTTCTTGTTCAACTTCAGCAAACAGCAGTTTAGCCATACGAAGCATCAAGCAGAGATTTTCGGTATTCTGTTGCGAGGATTGCAACAATCTATGATGTAAGCCAAACCTGTAAAGACAAGTTTAATATTCTATTATCCATCACAGAGCTGGTACAGCGAATGACATGACTACTCATCGTGTAATGAATTAATAAAATTTGGCGGTAGTGCTTGGCATGTTAGAGGTAGACCTGGGTACAACTCTAATATTATGAGAAAAAAGATATTATTAAAATGAAATACAGAGAGAGTTCTAAACAACTACAAACTCACTCAATAACTAATAAAAATAATAACCCTATAATAAAGAGCCGATCCAAAAAATAAAGAATATAATTACATAGATTGTACATAAATTTCGACTGTATTGAATGAATATAAATTAATATTTCCTTACACAAAAATCACTCACTCTCACTAGTTGGGCGAGAAAGAGTAAATCATCTATGTCACTACCCTAAGCCACACGTTTTTCCAGGAAAATTTTACTTGTCATGAATTTTCACTGGTCAACATTTTTCTTCAAGATTGCCTCTCTTCCTCTTTGTAAAAATTCATGGAAAATAAATGAATAATGCTTTTTGATTACACATGTGGATGGGAATATTGTCAATATGGATCGCGTGATCCAAGTACTGTGATGTAATACGTATTGATAGTGTACGTTCTCCCATTGGGTGACCGAGAAGGTTGACTTTGCGTCATCTGCTTTATCATCGCTAACCAGGTGGTTTGTAATATATATAGAAATGTACGTCCACCACGTTTTTCTATGAAATGGCTCAATCGGCGTGGTGGAATCATCTTTTGTTTTGTGCAAGGTGTATATATTATATTAATGTATTATAATAATATTACGATTAATGTATTATAATAATATTAAGATTAATGTGAATTAGTTTTGGATGAGAAACAATTCCTGAAAGCGTACTGAAGGGTTCTGAGTTACTCTGTATAATGACGTACCTTTCACTGAGTGATTTGAAATATGACTCCATCCGGGTGAAAAATCGAAGATCAGAGAAAATTGATTATTTGCCAAAAATGGACTTAGAACTCGGAGGCAAGCAGAGGTTTTAAAACCACCTACTTTTTTGTGTTATAATATAAATTTTCAAATAAAGATACTCAGAAATGAGCATGGTCGCGAACATAAAATGCGCTTTTCAAATAAAGATGAAGATTTCCTTTTCCAAACAGCAATTATTTATTCTCTCCTGTTTAGATTGCGTTTGATACACAAAAATTTGACAAATTAAACAGTTTATATGAGTAAAGGCCAGTATCAATCAAAAATAAAACGCTGTTACTTGAGAAAGTTGATTATTGAAGGGTATTTTCTCGAAATGGGTTTTCTGTTTTTATATGATTATAATTATCATCGAAATTACATTCAAATTGTCATTGTTTATTAAGAATATAATATAGATTACACACCTGACAGTCAGTTGAACACCGATACTTTCCTCTGGCAGAAGCACAACACTTTCCGTCTGCTCTAGTGATGGCCATTTAAGGCCACTGACAGTGTCACCAACTGTTGCTTTCTGCACCAAGAATACCAGATCAACAAATAGGCTACACTGAAAGCAAAAGAAACAAACGATAGACTGAATAGGATTTGCTGTGCAACAATCAATTAATTTGATGGCGATAGGGAGCTTGAAAAGAAACGCGTTCCTTACATAAGAAGAGGAAGATGACAACAGCGGCAGATTCATGATCTGGCTTCCTTAACTTGTAAGGGAAACTTGAAACGTCCTTCCGCTACATTCTTTTCAAGTCTTCCTTGAGTTAACAAAGCTTCAAGGCCAGTTCATGTACACTGGCCTGAATCCCATTTCATTTCAATACAGGGAAACTGCAGAAATACGCTCAATCAATCAATAAAGAGGTTTTGAAATCTACACTAAAAACTATGATCAGTTACAAGCAACTTGTACATCAAAGCCTTGGTTTCTAGCTATGCGGATTTACACTAAATAGACAGCGGACAGGGCCGGAAAATACCGCAATATATAACTCAATTAGCTTTAAAAATATAGTTTATAATAATATAAGATAATGTATTAATTGCATTAATTATGCATAACCTGCTATCATATTTGTATATCCTATTTTATACTTAACCTTCTTTCAATAATAAGTTGGAAGTTAACCTATAATTTCCAACAACACGCCATCTTGATGTTCGATTTGTCCCAAGAGACATCGCCTATTTGTATTAACACTACAAAAATGGTAAACAAGCTGAAGATGAAGCTTTTCATGTTAGATTAGGTTAGGCTTTTCGTCCTCAGCGTGTGTCCACTATTGTAGTGTTGTAGGCAATAAAATGTATGCTATGCAACAGTTGGTTGTAGGTTAGCATCCCAAAGCCTCACCTATTTGTTGGACAGATCAATATGGCGTCTTGTTGGAAATTATAGGTCAACTTCCAACTTATTATTGAAAGCAGATTATTTATAAGATAATGCATATAATAGTAGATTATACAGAATTATAAAGAATAATATCATATTATAAACTATATTTCATACGCAAAGTGAGTTATATATATATATATATATATATATATATATATATATATATATATATATATATATATTATAGTATTTTCCAGCCATGTCTGATGTCCATTTAATCCAAATTTGTGTAGTTGAAAAACAAAGCTTAAAACTTGGTTTCAACTCAAAACAAGTTCACAAGTTCATTGTCGCAAAATAGTTAAAATTATAATCATAATATTACTTGAATTCATAATTTTCTATTTGATGCCATTAGACAAGCATAGCTTGTTTGCTAACTATAAATTTGCTATCTATAATTTGCTAACTTGCTAACTATATAATTTGCTATCTATAAATTACAAAAGAAAATTACCTAAATTAACAAAAATTACAAATGAAATAACTAAAAATGTTATACTCGAATGTAGGCCACATTAAAGTTGCATTAAAACTCTCAACAAATCTTATTTACAGTTAGTGAAGAACAAACAGGAAAAGTGTACAATTATAATTTGATCTGATGGTAACTTGGAATACATATTTCTTTTGATCCATTCCCCTATATCTCTCAATATAGTCTGGGTTATCCTTAGGTCTCAAAAAGTTTGCTGGAATTTTGTTGATTAGCTGTGCAGTAATCAGCGAATTTATGTTTGTTGAAATAGTAGTTTATGTAAAGATTGCAGTATTACGACTGTCTTCAACCCAAAGTGAAATGTAAGTGAAGCGAGAGTTCACATCTCAAGAGTGGCTCAAAGGCTAAATACAATCATTGCTTACACTTTTTCACCTGTGACAACCAATCACTTACTTTTCTTACCAATAACTTGAATAGCTCACTTAAAATAACTTATAATAATTCATTGTTGACGATCGGTTGCGGATTTGAAATCAAAATTCAAACTCAATTTGATTGAGAAATTCAGCTGATGCATAAATTAACTATTGCATATGATTCATTTCGACACTAAATAGAAGCAATTCATAGTTCTGATTGATCTAGAGCCAATATCGAAAAGTGAAAAAGCCTTTCTAGAATCTGCACTGAAACTGAAGGCAGTGTTATAGCTTCATTATACAATTGCTTTGATCAGGCGTGAATAGTCAGCTGTTATCACATTATTTTCTAACCTCTAATAACGCAGTCATAGATAACATTTTCATAGTATTTGTTAGTAATTATTGGTTTTAAATTATTATAAAATACTGTAGATGAGTCAAATGTTTTTAAACGGTGATTTCTAAATACTGTAGATGCATTAAATGCTTTTAAAAAGTGACTTCCAAATAGTGTAGATGTATTAAATTTATGCAATAAGTGTATTGAATAGTTTAAGTTAATCTAATTAATACCTTGATTTCATCTCCAGAGACACAGCCGGCCCTATAAGCTTTCCTGGCCTGTTTGAGCCAGGTGGCATCGTGTAGTCCACTCTTTGTCTCCTGTAGAAATCGACTCAGTTCACCGGCGCTATGTTTGGCGGTGCGGGGCCGTTGACGCCGCTCCACTGCTGCGGTGCTACCGCATGCGGTCACAGACGGAAACGTGAAGTAGAGTTTTGGTAGAACCTCACTGCCACCACCGGAGGAGGACCGACCACACACGGACGTCGCTACCGCAACACTTCCGCCAGACCGGCTAAATACCGGACCCGGAATGAACGACCTCTCTAGTATCTCGTGTCTCAGCAGACTGCATTCATCTACAATCACCGCATATGAGCTCTCATCTACACGATTCAACTGTTGCTGTGTGAGGAGTAGTTCCTGTAAATAAAATTTAGACAATTGATAATACGACGTCTCATTGGACCGTTTTAAGAATGAAAACGCCACTGTGTTAATGATTAGGCTGCCCGATGGTGGGGAATCTTCTATCTCTTGCAAAGACAATTTATCTATCTATCTTATGCTTGAATGTTCTCTCAAAGGGAATTGTGTTCTCTTAAGGGTGACAGCCAATGAATTGTGAGTCTGTAGGTGTTAGATGGCGGGCTTTGAAAACGGACAAGAAAAGAGCTTGTGTGAAATTTTGTTTTAAAACCGGGAAATCAGCTTCTAAGGCATATGAACAGGCTTTGGTGATGAGTTTCTCAGCAAGTAGAATGTTTCTGTGTGGTTTGACTACGACCGAGAAAATCGCAGCAAAGTCGAACACAAGTGGAGAAATGCTGGTGATTTATTTCTTCCTGGATTTCTTGTTCTATGACGAACTGTGTTGTTAATATTAACTTTTTTTAAGTGAATTCGACGACTTGCAGTCAAATTTTTATTGAGAATAAGTAGTATTTTACTTACTCTGTAGGCCGAACGTTTTCGAGTTGTTAAAACCCATCTTTAACAACTCGAAAACGTTTGTTGAATTCACTTAAAAAGATTTATTTCTATTCTACCGTTACTGTGCATCATGCATTTCTTCCTAGAGGACAGACAATTGACATCAGGTAAACTACAAATGTGCCCTTGGGCGTTTGCGACGAAAAAAGGAGCTAGGGTCTATTGCACTGTGGTAATAGAACAGTTGGGTACTCCGCCACAATAACGCTCCAGCTCATTTTCAACTGACTAAATTTTGAAACAGATTTGATATTTTTCTACCCCCAAATTCTCATATAAATGCTCCTGTGGACTTCTGAAATGAAATTTCCGCTGAAAGGGAAAGGGAAGGTGGAACGTGGTTCAAACACTTTTCCTGGAATGTTTCCAAAAGTAGAAATACCGTTGGATCTGGTGAGTTAAGTCAGAAGGTGTCTACTATAAAGTTGATCCATTCAAATAACCGGTATCTACCACCAATTTGAAATTGCATGCTCATTTTTAGAGCTTTCCAATCACAATAGTATACTGTACTTAGCAAGAATTCGATGTTTTCGTCTCAATTTTAGCTTATAAGTCAACCTAGACAAAAAACAACAACTAAACTACAGTATGTTAAAAAACAGCAACTTGACTACATTATGTTGAAAAAAGCTGTACAGGTGCATTTTGTAAACTAACTTCAAATAAACAATTCTTTGTGGTTAGATAACGTGAGAATAGAACATAAATGAACAAAATCAGCTCTGTGAGCAAGAACAGTTATTTTAACCGTTATAATATCGTGACGTTGTGCAATAACTCGTCAAAGGAAGCAGTGCGATTTGTGCTTAGACTACATAGACGTTGGAATCACTCAACCAAAGCGTGATTCCGATATTTTTCTCAGAGGCCACTGCACTCAATCATATCTTCTAATTTCACATTTTGCTTTCATGGCGTTTACATCTACTCGAATCACGGATTGAACTAAAATGATTACTCTTATTATTAAATGATAAAAGATGTATTAGAAACACACTTGAGTCCTTGACTTGTACGTGGGTAATGAGGTGAATGATGACACAATTATTATTATGAATGTTGGATCTACAGTTTTCGGTGGGTTCCAAACCGCCAGCTAGGTGATAATAGGGCAGATAGACATGTTTTGTTGTCAGTCATCCTATTAAAGAGCAGTATGAGCCTGACACCACTCTCAGTCAGCGGCCAATCACTCAAATTTATGCAAAATTAGTCTCGCCGTTTGGACGCGTCTCTACAGTCCCAAGAACTATTTCAACAAATTTCCATTAATCATTTATTTATAAACAAATATTCAAATGGAAACATTCTGTTGGGTACAAATTATTGTGCTGCTAATCCTGTTCTTTCCAATTGAATATTTGTTAATAAATAAATGACTAATGGAAATAGTTCTCAGGACGCGTCCAAACGGCGAGACTAATTTTGCATAAATTTGAAGCTTCAGTAATGTAAACCAATGACGGTTCTTACAGTTCTACCACTCTTGCAACTTGTTCAGGTTGATTCTACACGACTCTAAACCCTCAATACACGCAATTAGCGTAACAATTGCAATTGTCGTTTGGGCACGTCAAGTTCAGTAATGTAAGGCCCGTTTTTATGAACCTAGCTTTTGAGCGAATGATTTTAAAGTCTCCCTTGTAGAACAGATGCTCATTTGGGTTTTTCATGAGTATGATCCCCAGTATCATTCTACTCATTTATTTTTTGAAGAGCGAATAAAGAGCTATGTATAACATTTTAGTAGGAGTCACCCTGAGTCACTAAGATGAATTTTAAATTTGCACCGAGACTAACTTGCAGTGATAGATTAGCAGCATTAAGTTGCCAATGAAAGTTATCTTTACACGTTATGCAGTGTGATGTAGCCTTACATGCTTGTAGACATATATCAGTCTAAAGGGTGATATCAGATATCAGCATGCGAATGTTTGTGAAGACCTCCAAGAAAATTGCCAATGTCCGTGTGATCTGTGCAGTAAGTGAAGCGTTCATCAGTGGAAACCAATTATTCACCTGAATTTGCAGTTTAGCTTGCAGGTATAGAGCACAATTCAGGTGCGACGTGAAAATATTGAGCACCGTTAGAACTGTTTCTTGTACACGAAAGTCGACTGACACAATTTCTTCTAAAGACCTTTTGCTTAGAAGAGAAAGCACCGATGTAGGCCTGTATTCAAATAGCTGTTCAGTTATCGTACCGTCACTATTGTCGTCATCATCATCATCATCATCATCGTTAACGTCGTCATTATTTGCATTATTCACAATTGCCATCACGCCTATTGTCAACAATAAACAGTTTTAAAACAAACAATTTACTGGGTTCTAAGTGAAATTTGAAGTGCATGATAAAAGAAATTGTGGAGTGCTTTGTGGTCATCAAGGGAAACCAATTATTCACCTGAATTTGCAGTCAAGAACACAATCCAGGTTCGTCTTGAAAATATTGAATTCTGAATATTGGAAATGTAATACAAAATACTTGAAAGTTCATAATGAACTTTCCTATTTAAACATATTTTTTATTTCAATACTTCTTCACGCATTGGGAGACCGTACACTATTAATAAAAATTATGCAGGCCATCAGCATTATGGATAATTTATACGATCTAAGGTGGATCTTCAGTGGCTTTGAAAGATGATAGTGTTGCAGTGATCCCGAACATGCAAAACTTTCCCCTCGCTCACTAGCGAATTAATCCCTCATTGTTGAACCACATGACAAAAATATACTAGAAACTAGTGTACTAGCAATCATGAATACACACGGCTAGTTTACTAGCTAGCAATCCCAATAGCAAGTAAATTAGCCCGGATTCAACTTTTTTTCATAGATTTTAGTCTGCCAGTTATCTAGTTAACGCGATTGCACTAGTCAAGTTCACAATCAGATTGTGGATTAGCCCGTGACTAGCTAGTAAACTCTCTCAATGTAATCGACTCTTAAGTTAGCCTTCCACTGCAAACGGAGCGGACTCTTTTGCGGCAAAACTACACGAATTCATCCGCATGTTTAGGGCCTTCAGCTGTAAATCGTTTATAGAAAGGCGTTTTCAATTAGTAGTTTGGCCACATAAGAGTCCGCTCCTCGTGCAGTGGAAGGTCAGCTTTAGGGCTGCGTGTACACTGTGTAACAATGTTATGCATGAAAGTCAAATGTGAATCAATTTACTCCACCAAAACCATATGTGAGTTCGAGAAGATAGTTCCACCCATCCTACACACTTTTCTGTGATAAAATATAGTAATATGGAACATCCAATAAGTCAAGTTTAGTCTATGTAACAATTTTATACAACAAAGTTTTATAATATAGTTGTCAAATTGTTACGAAAATGAAAAACTATTGATGCATATTGTATGATCAATGTATAAATGCATAAAACAATGTATAGCAGTATTTTGTTACATGGTGTACACATGTAGTGGTTATAAAACTCCCTTAATGTTGCAGTGCATTACCTTGTAAACTGCTTCCACAGGTTGTCATGACTGTAAAAAGCTGCTGTTTCCGTTCGTCAATGTCAATAGTTGAGTCAGTTTCAACCTCCATAGAGGCCCACAAATCCAACAGCTGGCTCTTGGCTACTGCAACATCCCGACCGGCGACTGTTTGGCCGCCTTTTTGACATTCAACAGCGAACCTCACAAAAAGCCTCCAATCGGGCCAATGCCACGGCGTATCGGGCTGCTCTAGCTTGTGAAGCAGACAATTTGTGACCGCTGTCATTGACTCTGCCACCAGCAACGAAAAGCCAAGAGGCGTGGCGCCAACTTTGATTATGAAATTCTGCAGCGAACTTAAACAAGAATTTCGACATTATGTTTGAAATCACAAAAGTATTTGATATAAATACTATACGAAATAATATATCTATTCATGAATAAGATGTTGACATATCATATTTCATAATGAATAAACGCGATAGAAGAAAAATAAATTATAAATAAATATAAATTCACATTAATTTCCTATTTGAAATAAATGTAGTTTTCATTTTAATGCTTTTTGAAAGAAATAATAGTTGCGACAGTCACGCCAGTCGCCACCAACAATCACAAGAGAAAACTATCAATATGGGAAGAAATTGAATATCTAATCCATCAACAATATTTATAGATTTAAAGCCTCTTCAAATGAGGTTACTATAACAAACTATATCCAATTATTAAGAACAGGGACAAAAGATGAAACATATTTTATATTGTACTCTATCTTTGTTGTTAATTATACATTTTGAAATGTTATTGTGAATTTATAATATGTATGGAATAGAATAAATTGAAATTGAATGAAATATTACGTTATAAGCAATAACAGTACCAATCATGGTTGAAAAAACAGTCCTGTAGTTCCAAATTAAAACGAATTATTTTTTTCTTATAATTCTTAGAAATAAACCATTTATTCTTTGTACCATTACAAAGCTTTTACTTAAACAAAATGGAATACTGTTATTCAACTTTAATATCAACTAAACATAAATCCAAACTCACCAAATCCTAACTCAGTAAATGTGGACACGCCTATAAAAATACTTTTTTAAACATAGGAATTGGTAAATTAATACCACTAAATGAGAAATTAACATAATATCCAAGAAAGGAACACAGATCATTTAAAACAATTACCCGCGTGAAATCATTATTATTGAAAATTATGGATACACTCAAGACAAGTACAATGTTAGAATATTATAGAAAGAAAGCACCGAGTCGGGACAAAAAAGAAGACATCAATAATTAGAATGATTAGAACAAAAGCAACCAGAATGTAGGTGATGTGAAAAAAGGCAAAAATGGTGGTAAATTACAAAATATATAAATTGAAAGGAGCTAAGGCAGTTAAACCCCAAAAACAAGGAAATGAGATTAAAAAGTGTACATGAATATAACATTGGATTCGATTTGATTGAATTTGCACATTTTAAGTGGTTATAAAACAAGATCACAATGATTGTAGACTTGGATGATGCTATAATATTGGAAATATGAACGATTTATCAAGCAAAAAAGAGGTTCCTGGATTTCTTGTTACATTTAACGATCTGTGTTGTTAATATTAAATTTTTATAGTAAATTCAACGACTTTCAGTCAATTTTAATTGAGAATAAATAATAATTTATCTCACTTACTGGCCAAACGTTTTTGAGTCATGGGGACTAAGACGATGGAGATATCGGTGAAGATGAATACCTTAATGATATTAATTACTTTTATGAGAACCTAAGTGATGAATTTACATGAAATTGCGAAGTTTGGGTAAAGATTCATCCTTTATTGAACACTGTAATTGTGGATACAATCGAAGATAAAGTGAGATGAGAGAAAGTAAAAGGAAACATAATCACAAACAATAAATGTAATAAAGCTAGAGTCCACTCGAGGGACTCAATGCAATTAATACAATTTTAAATGCTGGGCATTCAAATAAAGCAAGCGAGTTTACTTCAATGCTGCAATACAATTTTTTTAAATCATCTACCACTGGCGATTTAACCATGATAAATTTAATTAATCAGTTCTCACGGTCGACACAGCAGATACATGCGCTGTGGGATAAGCTTTTTTTTGTCAACTTTTTGCGGTAAATTCAACGAGTTGCAGTCAATTTTAATTGAGAAAAAATAATAATTTAACTCACTTTTTGGCCAAACGTTTCAGATGCGTTATTTTGAAGATGAGTCCCCATTACTCAAAAACGTTTGGCCAAAAAGTGAGTAAAATTATTATTTATTACCAATTAAAATTGACTGAAAGTCGTTGAATTTACTATGAAAAGTAAATATTAAAAACGCAGAACGTTATGTAATAAGAAATCCAGGAACCTTTTTCTTTGCTTGTATCTCACACACAAATATCCCTTTCTTTTCAAAGTATTTGTACCTACATCGAAATTACATCAAAAATGCATATTTACGTTCTTTTGGTATAAATTTGAATTTGTGTGAATGTATAAGCCACATTCGAACTATGAATATGATAAATTGCATACCTTATTCAATCTGAAAAATAAATAATCATCTAAAGGATTCGTAATTCAAATGTATGTAATGAATTTTCTATAGGCTAACAAAAAATGACAAACCTGTAGAGGAGATAGTAATTCCGCTCGACTAGAATGTTGACACCATCCTGCGTCCGACTCAATCCAGTTAACTCCTCATGAACACTGAGAACAACACTCAGCAACTGGCTCCTGTTCAACTCGAGAACCGCAATGCCCTCATGCAGACGAAAAATATTTGCGCCAATGTCAAGCAACTTTGCCGTCAACGCCATGTTTCGTAATTCTCGATTATTCAGAAGCTTTATCACACAGTTTATGAATATTTTCAAAGGACAAAATGTTGTCTGTAAATCGGAAGAAGCAGCGGTCTTCAAAGAATTCTGTCTGTCATGCGCCTTCACATCTTTACCGACTGATCTCTTCTGTGATGTCAATGAAGAATCAAGGGATGAAGGCGAAACAACAAGAATTTTTTTTCGATTGTGTGCACCTTGCTTGAAAAAACAGTTTTGAGGCCCTTCGGGTACTTTGGAAAGCATATCTAGTAGTAATACTGTGTGATCTAATGGCGCGATTGGATTCCTTGCTAGCGGTTCGAATAGAATTTGCAGCTGTTGACTGGTTTGATTATCTTTCATTCTCATCAAACTAACAGCCGCCGATACAAGTAGTTTTGTTAGTGAATCCGAGAACACAACTTCCATTTTTTCTTCAATCGATTGTTGTTCGTTCAAAAAACACAAAATCAGCTCTGTTAAGTCTTGCAGTCGTACAGTTTCTGTCTTATTCAACACCACTGGAAACATAGTGAGGCCAGATTCAAAGGAGCTTATTTTCGAAATCAATGATAAGCCATGTAGAAAGTTTGAAAACCGAACGACATTCTTCGTAATCTTACCTTGGAAATAATCGTTGAGCAAGCCGCTTTCGTCCGTTGGTAAATAAGGATTTTTCAACCATTCAACTGTGTCCTGAACAGCAATGCAAATAAACGTGTTGTTTTCAGAAAGTTTGCCCAACAGTAGTCGACGGCTGGAAGCTGATTGAATAAAACTATTAATCCAGTTGGCATCGGGATCTAAACAGGCTAAAATATTATAGGGTGATATTGTTGACGTATTTTTATTTCCCTGAATAGTCAGCAAGTGAACAAAGTTTTCTATCATGTCGATGAGTCGTTTTTCTCCGAATCTCGGCAGATTGAGAGTCAAGTCTTTGATGATAAGCAGTAACAGAGAGCACATCCTCATCATTCGAAAGTGAGATGGAACTTGAAAAATTATCTCTTGAAAGTCTAACTTTCGTAGATGGTAATGTTGACATAAGCTTTCCAGAATATTCAAAAAACTCTCCTTCGTAGCTTCAGGAATACTACTTTGAACAAGCTTTGCATGCATCTGCAGTCCTAGTTGGAAAACTTCGAAACTTTCATCGCACAGAGCAATCTGAAGACACTTTTGAATATTTTCCCAGTGAGCACTCGATATTGTGTCAGATATCTGCGATGAGAGTAGGATGTTGAGTGACTGCACTCTGACGCACAATGGCTTTTTCAAGGATATATTCAGAGCTATTTCAGAGAAATTGTGAGGTCGAAGGAGCGAACTCAAATCAGTACCAACAGTTTGATCAGACACGTTTTTTAAAGTATCGTTTTCAGCATCAATAGGCAACAAATTTCGCTGTGAATTGCATGAGAAATCGAAATTCTCAAAGTGGTGTGAAAATCTAGTAATCAACTCTTGAGTACACGTCTCTAACATATTATTCAAATTCTCTTGAGTGCAGGACATTTGCGAAGATTCCAAAATTGTTCTGGCTATTCTACTGGCATACAGTTGCCAATTGTTAGGATCAACTTCATTCAGACTTTGCAATTCATTGTTCATATTATTCATTAATGCTGTATCAATAAAGCTTCGCACTTTCATAGCTAGAGTTGTATTATTACTTTCTTCTTCGAGGTCCAATCCATTTGAGATCTGTCTTCCTAATGCATGATTTATGAACATTTCTTTCATTCCTTCACAAAGATTATCGATATCAACTTGGTTATCCATTTTAAGCTATTAATCAACTAGTGAAAACCACGCGAAGAATTTTGCAATAAACCATGAACGGAGAATGGAAAATTGAACAGTTTGAGGTAACAATAAAATCAACACTACGGAGAATAGGACAATATTGATATTTTAGGTTATAATAAACAAAACATGAAAATGCTTTATATTCAGAAATAGAGGTCGCTACGGTCGCTGTGAACAGCTGGGAGTCATATGTTTATGTTTTGTTCTCAGGTCTTCTGTTCTGTGTGCATTGAGATTGAGATTCGTGTCTCCGTATTTACAGTACTTCTGCTCTGATGGAGAAGTTTCAAGTTAATTGTTTTTAACAAAAAATTCAAGTATGTAGTCTTCGAATAGTTTTTTATAAATTTTCATCTTCTAAATTTAAGTGTAACATTGTTAAATCTACTCTTTTTGCTTGCTACGAACCTATTTCACTCAAAACATCTCATCTCACTCAAGTAAGTTGTAAATCATTCATTGTATTATTTTCGCAAGAGTTTAATTTCACGTCAAAAGAATTTATTTTTAGAAACGTTCTTCCTGAATTCATATCAGCTTCCAGTTATACCCTTCTAATAGGCCTACTTGAAAATATCTTGAACTTTTTTGTAGTCATAACTTTTTTATTACTTTATTCTGAAGTTAATCATTAACAGACTTTATTTTGTTTGTGATTTACAATTTTCAATATTATTTGCATATCCTGAGAATCAGTTATCACATTTGTAATCCTAACTTCCAGAAACAAAAGATTCTTCCTGCGAAATTATCGTAGGCGTCGTTCGTCTGTATATGGTAATGCCCTTGCAAACTTCTATTCAAGTCGGAATTCTTACTTCCGTGAAGTAAAATTACAAAGGATTCATTTTCAAATGAAAAGTACCGTACCGCATTTAGACCCGGATGTTTTCTAAATCCAACTCACCTCAGTCGACTTGTTTTTTTTTCAAATTGTAATTACAGTAGGCCTATAAATATACTAACTTTTCATGTGAAATTTAACGACTTGCAGTCAAATATTCATTAAGAATAAGTATAACTTACTTTATGTGTAGGCCTTGGAATTCTTACTTCAGGCCTACAGATTAAGTAAGTTATACTTATTCTTAATGAATATTTGACTGCAAGTCGTTAAATTTCACATGAAAAGTTAATATTATCATCGCAGTTCGTCATGGAACAAGAAATCCAGGAATATAAATATACATAAAGGATGGAAACATTAGTGGAATGCTCTAAAATATTGTTAGATGAGCTTCCGATATGCCTTCCTTCAGGAACATAATTTTATTGTAAATTCATGTATGAAACTCTTACAGTAATACAATCAGCAGTATTTGTTTATACACTATGCTTGATAGCATCAGGAGAGAATGACAAAATCTATATTCTCAGAACTCTTACGATTCCCCAGGAAACCCCACAATTCTTATCAAAATTGAGCATTACCATGATATAGTACCAGGAGAAACGGACTTATTAATTCCTAGCATGAATGCACCGTTTGCTCAGAGATCAATAACATATCTGGCACCAAACATTTTCAATAGCCTCCCACTTGTCATTAGAGAATTATATTCTTGAACTTCTGGATCCATACCGATCTGCGTTGTTAATATTAACTTTTAATGATAAATTTAACAACTTTCAGTCAATTTAATTAGAGAATAAATATTTACTCACGTAGGCTGAAACGTTTTCGAATCGTGATGATTCGTTTTCAACAGTAGCCTAACCTGGATCCTGGTTGCTGTTGTAAATGAATCATCACGTTTATATCAACATAAGTAATTAATATTCACTCACGTAGGCTGAAACGTTTTCGAATGCTGATGATTCATTTTCAACAGCAGCCTGGATCCTGGTGACTGTTGTAAATGAATCATCACGATTATATCAACATTACAATAAATATTCGCAGATGAAAAAAGAAAATTAAAACGGCTGATGGCTCCACATAGCATCGTAACTCTCGCATAACATCACTCCGTAACACAGCATCGGCAGATCGTAACATCGTCCAGCAACAGCACACCTAAACAAAGTGATATGTTGTTACGCGATGGCACGATGTTACGGCACAATTTCAAATGTAATCTTTACATCAAAATTAAGCCTCACCTCAAGTAATTGATGTAGTAACTATGGTAACTAGTGCATAAGATTGTATAATTGTTAATCTGACTTGTCTTATACTCTTTAACTGGAGTCTCCAAGACGTAATCTACAAAAAAAAATAGGGAACGAGTTGCTTATGGAAAAACACTTTACCCATATTGGTGAAAAAAATATTTTCCGTGAAAGCCTTGTTGATCTATTCAAAACGGGTGATATGATCCCATCGCAACGAAGGACATGGTTATGAGGAAATTGTTACTAGGTTTCATAAGCAGTTATCAACCAAAGTGCAACACTCTATTACAGTAGTGGGCAAACCTGAAATCGCTAGTTATGATATAGGATATATTGTTAACAAATTCCAGATTCAGCACTTGCATTGACTTTCAGATTCAAGGAAAGAAAAATACAATTTCATAAACGCATTCAAGATTTCAAACCTATTGTTTTGTTTTTTTTTTGCAAATTGATTCTAAATATAAAATCTGAGAGTCGCTAGAAACATTCCCCTCTACGGTTTGGTATTCTTAAAGAGTTTATCTCTTAAAACATTAGTTTATTTGAAAATGTATAATTTATTGAAGCACTCACGTTGATTCTTATTCTTAAAAATGGAATGATATAAACAACAAGTTGGACCCTTCTTGAGAAACTGCTGAACTCACCAGGCGCAGTCATAGTTCAATCAAATCTTTCACCAATTTACTTTCAATTAAAATTTGTTATCAGTGCTAGTATATAGTAGGCCTAACTAGTAATGTATCCTCGAACCATTATAGTAATGCTCAAATCACTTTCAATTTACGATTAGTCTACCTTCATCAACATTTCAAACATTTTGAGTTTTTTCTTCACCAGTGGTGATAAGTATTGTACACTGTGTATTTATTTACTGATTGCTCGTATTCCTTCCTTTCATGTGTTTAAATGCATTTTTGGTGCCGAGATTTTCAACAGTAGAGATAATACTAATTGTCTGATATAGTTGTTTATTTATTTATTCTATTTTATTTATAAGTCTTGCTGTCTTTGAAAATGATCACATGTTAACGCTAGGGTAGAATAATAGAGTTCTTTATTGAAATCAAAAGGGCTAGGCATAGAAATACAGTTAAGATAAGCTATTGTTCGAAATAATAATCTTAGATGATGATAAATTGGAAAGACCATCTTATCAGAAATATTGTTGTGATGTAATACTGAATAGATAAACTATCAACTCTGGCTGACGTCATGAGCCATGCCAATTTAATTTTTGATTAAGTTTTGAATTTACAATTGAATGAAATGTATTGTATTGCCCCTTGTTTTATTTTAAATTTATGATATCTTTTGTAATGTGCAATATAAATTCGTTATCTATCTATCTTATCATTGCTATGATTTAAAGCATGGAAGCTATTTTTCATCTTTTTCCTTTCCAATGATCTAAATAGTTATAATTCGGGAATGATTATGAAATGATTAGTAAAAGTCAAGTTTGGCAGGTAAGCTTTCAGAACTTTTGGGATTCAGCACACTATTCCCTATTACCTACCCAACCGCCACTAGTTCCAAACGCAGCTCTTGAAGTAAATACCCAAGAAGTGAGTGTTGAGAATTTCTTCTGTTAAGAATCCATTGTTTCTCCCACTTGTGTTTTTTATTTTCTTTGTTTTTTAAGCCATTTAACGTACAAACACACAGCTCGTCCATAAGAGGATAAATTCTTCCTCGTCCATATTCAAGAATAACACTACTTTTCACTACAGTAATACGAACAGAACAACATTGCAATACAGTACAGTAAACAGCACTGGCAAAAATGGATTGGAGTGAGCGCGAGTGACCCCTACTTTCGACTCTTTTTTTTGACGTTCCAATATCGCCTGACTTCACGCCGCGCCGCTCCATTTGGATCACTCTTCAGTGCCCAGCTTAATTGATTTGGCTGGGCAAAGTGTGTGGATCTTTTGTAAAGCTTTCTTATTGGTGGGGCTTTTAAAATGACTCAAATGTATTTTACAGCGAAACAATTGGAATTTGAATATGGCAAAATAGTCTGTGATCTCAAACAGAGGGTGAATGGATTTGAGCTGCCTAGGCGATATTGGGTGTGCCTGGACCGCTTCAGAACTGGTCAGGTCAGGAAAGATCCCAAAAGAATATGCACCAGTGGGGCTTGGCTTCCCCTCTCTGCGCATGCGCATATGGTGATGAGCAAACAGTGAACCTCATGTCCGTTGTCAGAACTACAGAAATTACTTGCAGCTGATGACGAGACCATACTCTGGCTGAAAAATCATGCCTACAAAATATGTATGGTCTAAATAACGCTGCTTGAACCATACAAGAGTATATGTAATTGGAATTCATGGTATCAACGTGTCTTATAAGTAGGAAGTTGAATTAATCTCTTCCTATAGTTGCCCCATTCTTATTTAAATTGAAATTTGGTCATAACGTAATAGAATTTTATGTGCTCATGATTTAAAATTATAATTTATGCATTATAATGAAGAATTTATTTCATTTTCAGCAGACTCAACATGGCAGATGATAAGCAAGAGAAGCCTGAGAAAAAAGAATCATCTCAAGGAGCAATGAGTATCAATGCATCTTCACAGTGAGTTATGAGGCTCTTACGAGCTCCCAATCGATCAACTGAGTATAATAAATTTTCAGATTGAAATGAACTACTGTAGGTTAAGTAAGCGTGTTACATTTCAAGTTATAATTTTTCATAAAAATTGTTGAAACCAAAGAAAATAAGCTTTTAGTTCGAGTAAGTTGAATGAAATTTAATTTTAGTTTCGGTATTAAGTTTCAATAATGGAAGAAAAATATTAAGATCTAATATCAACAGAGATTATATTCAATCGGAAAAGACCTGTCCCCAAGAAACAGGGAAGCAACTTTTAGCACCCATATTCTGTCAATAAAAATGAGCAGTTTCTCTGAGCAAGTCCCCGTTACAAGATGACTTTGTGCAGCACAGAGATAAATATTCGTCATCATTCTCGCTTATATTCGCCAATAAATTTCTAAAAGTCATCCTGTGTCACATCACCAAGCCTGCATTTCTATTTGCACCACAGTCGATAGTTTTACAACTCCACATACCTGTAGCTAAGAAACGAAAGTCACAGCGGTAATGGATGTACATATAGTGTGTCAAATACATGACGGTTTCGGTAGTATTGCGTATTCATCTATCTACTTCTAGCAAATTGCCCGATTCAATTAAATAGGGATATTATATTACTAGAATATGACCCAACCAATTGTACGGAGGTGCATCCAGTTATTCTTCTCCTTATTTTCTTTCTTTTCTTTTTTCTTCTTATCTTATTTTTTCACCTCGTCTTTTCCTTCTCAACTTTTTCTATTTTCCATTTCTTTTTTTTCTTCTCTTCATTTATTTTATTCTTCTCTTCTTTCTTCCTCTCCTCCTCCTTCTTGTCTGTCTTCTTCTTCTTCACTTCATTTAACACCTTCTCCAGGAAAAGATTCAGGCCTAAAAATAATTCATCTTTAATTTAATTATCAATAATAATTGATAAGTTTTAGTTTTGCGATACATTTAACCTGATCAAAGTTATTTATATTATTAAATTCTGTGTTCATCTTCATGTTCCACGTACGCACCTAAAAAACCACTTTTTTAGTTTTGTGACAGAGTGTTGCATCTAAAGTAGGATTATTATGTGGTGAAACAAATCAGTGGATGAGCAGAAGCATTGACAGCAAATGCGCATACGCCGCCAGTTACTTTATAATGCACTAACCTGCTTTCATTTCCTTGATGGCACGTCTCCCTGAACCAGTTATAACCATTAATAAATTTAACACTGTTTTCAGAGATATTGTAGAACTGTTCCATGATTGAATAATAACACAGATATTGTCAATTTCTATTAGTTTTTATTACGCAAAACCAGGTTTCAATGCTCATGGCATCATCAGTTGCATGTTGAGTTAAAACTAAAATTTGGTAACAGAGGTGTTTTAGGTTAGTGGGGGAATGTATTGCAGGTTAGCCACTTTCAAAATCAAACTATTAAACTATCAATATTAAACTGTTTTCTAAAATAATAGGTTATTTCTAATGTAAAAAAAATACTAAATATAAAACTAATAACTTTTATTTGATTATTTGAAATAATTCTAAAAGTTCAATAACTGTGAATAAAAACGTATTGTTTACACTAAAAGTAACCTACCTAGAAGACTCATGAATTGAATGAGATCTGTTACAGCCCTGTTAAATAACCATTAACTTTCTGTGTAGTGGCGAGGGTGTTATTGTGGAAGATATACATAATGAATAATAAGACATGAATTTACAACCACATTTATTGAAAATAGTGAGATACCATAGTGAATAGTGAGATTATCATAATGGTGTAACAACCGAAACTAGTATCTCACTATTTTCAATAAATGTGCTTGTGCCAACTTCGTCTTATTATTCATAATTGTAACCATTATTTTGATGAGAGGAATGGATTGGATAGCATCGGCGGATTCCTCCAGAAGCATTCTGTATATTAGTGTTAGTGGTTCTTTCACTAAAATAAAGCTGTCAACACTTGAAAGTAACACACGACGTCTATTTACACAATTAACTTAACAGTAGACACTAATACGTAATTATTGTACAGGAAATCAATACAACTAAGTACAGTTCAATGCAACGGTAGGGTCTACCGTCTACACTATCAGGTAGACAGATCAGTAACAATAACAGTCAATAAATGTCCAATAAACTGTTAAAAACGTAATAATAGATACACTTACTGACCCAAGCTGGATCTTCTCCTTTTTTAAATAACGCCTCACAAAGCCGATCTTGTAGAATTGTCTTCTTGTCAGATGTATCGAGATCACGGTCTTCTAACTCACGTTTCAGATTGGCCACTTTCAAATCACACAATATAGTTTTGTCAGTCACTTTTAACAACACTCGAAAAATCCCTTTTCTGACAATAATTGTTTTGGATTATCATGCTAAACTAATGCTGTCAACACTTACCCATGGAGTCTATTTGCACAATTAACTTGACAGTAGACACTAATAAGTAATTATCACACAAGACACAGACAACACAGTCAAACAATTTTTATTTCCAACAATTCAATATACAAGACAATAAAACTTCAAGTACGTACAAAATAATAAATCACCGAAAGGAGATCAATATTTATGGCAAAGAAATGTATGTAAACAAAAATTAATATTCTAAATAAAAATTCATAATTTTGCTTTGAAAAAATTTCTTTCACATTCGTAAATTATGCTAGAAGAAAAAGTGATAATGAGAGAAGAAAGAAGGAATTTCTAATGCAACAAAGTACAGTTCAATGACTTCAAACTAGCAAAGAAAATTTCAATTACCAGATTAATTACTGTCCAAAACTAATAAATCAATATCAGGTAGACCAATAAATAACAATCCATAAATTATTGTTCTGGTTATCCATTTTTCGTGAACTGCAGTAGAACTATTCATATGTATTATCTTGCCGTGCAGAACTGACCTTTTTGAGTCGCGGCGGACGCGTTTCGAACTATGTTGTTCTTCTTCGGCGCTTGGTTGCAGACTGACTAGTTTTCTCGTATGTAAGGTCTGGTGGTTGTAGGAAGGTAGTGGGATACAACCGATACAACCCATCCATCATTGACAAAAAACTCCATAGAATCATTCACAAACAACAAAAATCCACACAACCCCTACCAGACTCCAAATACATCATATTAACATACATCAATCATACAACACAAACAATAGCAAATACCTTCAGAAAGCTCAACTACACAGTCGCATTCAAAACCAACAACACCTTAAGAAATTATTGTTGTGGTTATCCATTTTTCGTGAACTGCAGTAGAACTATTCATATGTATTATCTTGCTGTGCAGAACTGACCTTTTTGAGTCGCGGCGGACGCGTTTCGAACTATGTTGTTCTTCTTCGGCGCTTGGTTGCAGACTGACTAGTTTTCTGGTATGTCATTAACCTTAAGAAAACTCACCACCAACTACACCACCACCATCACCAACATTCATAATCATTCTGGCACTTACAAACTGACATGCAACGAATGTGACAGCTTCTATATTGGTCAAACTGGCAGATCTTTCACAACCAGATTCAAAGAACACATAAAAGCCCTCACCCAACCACAGACAAAATCAAATTATGCTGAACATCTACTCACAAAAAATCATTCATTCACGATTCACCAACATTGATCAAAACCTCCACATCCTTCACATTGCCCCCAAAAGTCAAAAACTCAATACTCTTGAACAATTCGAAATTTACAAACATTCCATTTCACATCCTCAATTCATACTCAATGATCAACTTAATTTCAAATCTCATACCCTCTTCAACATCATCACAAATCCCTCCTAAAAACACCTCCACCACACCCACTTCCCCCACCACATCCACTCCTCCCACTACCTTCCTACAACCACCAGACCTTACATACCAGAAAACTAGTCAGTCTGCAACCAAGCGCCGAAGAAGAACAACATAGTTCGAAACGCGTCCGACGCGACTCAAAAAGGTCAGTTCTGCACAGCAAGATAATACATATGAATAATCCATAAATGTCAAATAAACGCAATAATGATTGATACTCTTACTGACACAATAATCTCATCACAATTACTGTCACTGTAATTCTTGCACTAAAACATTGAAACACAATTGTGTATAAGACTGCTATACATTTCGTTGTTTTACGGTTTATTGACTGACACTAAGAAGAGCGCAAAATTGTCACAACGAAGAACTGTTACAAAATTTGTTATCATGAGTCCTGAACTAACAACACTGACTCAATATCAGCAAGGGAGTGGCCGTGGCCGAGTGGGTTAGCTTGCTAACCCATAGGTCTCGGGTTCGATCCCGGTTGACCGAGAGATTTTTAATGAGGCCACTCCCTTGTTTCGGAGGACACGTTAAGCCCGTCGGTCCCGGCTGCCTAAAAAGCATCGTTAAGTCACGTCAGAGGCCTGAAATTCGTTCAGGTGCAACCCGAGAACTCTTGATACCGGACCAGACAAGATATTATTATTTTACTACCAGCAAGCATCCCCATATTAGGGGATAAGCATTTACGCCTAAGCTTTGTTACTAGCAAATTCCAGGGTCATCGTTAATTTTCAATTCAATATTTCTCTGAACATTTGTCCAATATTCAGAGGAGTTTATTCATTTCATATACAAGAAAAATACAATTAGTAAAATTTACTCCTTAGTAATGACTCTTTTGTTTACACAGTAGATTCCAAAACAGTGTAAAATCGTCCAGTAGCTCATAAATAATGTGCAAGAGAGAGTGAGACAGTTGATGGACAGAAAAATTGTTGGCATCGAATTATTTACTGTACACGAGACCATTATTAACTTCACTTTACACCAGACCATTGTGCAAATTAACAACGCATTACAACAGGCGTTCATCACTTCCGCTCATCGTAATTTGTTCATGTATTATGATTTTTTTGTTGTAGACAAAGACACGGCCACCCGCTTTTGCCGGGCGTGACAGACGCGTCGCCGCCGCGATTTCTGAGCTGGGATGAAATCCAGGCGGCCGCCAACGGCATCACGAAAATGTATCTGGCGCACGAGGTGGCCGTCGACAATCAGTTCAGGCTGCAAAAAGCAAAGCCGAACGAGAACAGCATCGAGAGTCGCGTCAAGGAAACCCTGCACAATGCATTCTGGGATCTGCTCAGAGAGAAACTGGCCGCTGATCCGCCAAACTACGACCAAGCGCTCGTTCTGCTCGATGACATCAAAGAGGTGCATTAATCAATTGAAAAATTTTTATTGCCTGAAATTAATCATAAATATATGATACAAAAACAATATGACAACATGCAATTCTCGCGTTATCAGAAATATAGCGTTATCAGGCAGTGAAAATTATGGAATGGATTTTATGTTATCGGTCAATTTGTTGTAGAACTTCAGCCTCAAGAACAGGAAGGTTTTTTGAAAAATGGTGGATCTTGCTCATGACAACCACAGTAAAGCATAAGTTTGACCTATTATGATTTCGTTGGGATGCAGTGACTAGAAATTATAAAAAACAATGCAAACAAAACAATTAGAAAAATATCTATTCAAATTTAGTTGCAATCTTACAATCTCTCAGGCTTGTTCATATTTTAATCGGCAGTATATAATTAATATAATAATAATCAAAATATTTACGTTTGTGCTTCACAAAAATGGAAGCTGCATTCTGTTTGCGCCAGGCCTTTTATTGTATATATAATTTTGTCTAACCTCAATAATTCATAAGTTAATTTTCAAAATCTATTCTTATATTGCTAATTACGATTATGTGATAATCATTTTTGAACAGAAATTGTAAATTTACATAAATTAAGTCATCCAAATTCGAATCTATCTTTAATTATATCTTCTTTACTCGTCAGAATTCAAACTATAATGTTTTGTCGACAGTATCCATAAAATGCTACTGCAGAACTGCTTTCAACCTTTCTATAATGATATTCACCAAGATTCTCTTTCTATGTTTCAGAACCTTTGTGACTGTCTACTTGCCCATCATTCTAGGCTAAAAGAAGAAATAGAAGAAGTTCTTGATAAAGAGCACATTCGACAGCAAGTGTTGAATAACACTCTTGATTTCAAGGTATATTAATTTTTTCTTTCATCCTTCACAATTCAATGAAGTGTATCAGTCAAGAGATTGAATAAGTGAATAGAATTAATTGCAAAGTTGCCAATGAGCAAAAAAATGAATTATTTCACATTGCTTTAAAAGATTACTTGTAATAAACTTTTTTATTTTCTCAGTTTGAAATGAATACTTTATTTTAAACTTGTTAGTACGTGAGTATTTAATTTTTTGTATCATCTTATTGAAGTCGGTTTCTTTGTTTTAATTTTTTTAAGCTTTTTGGTTGAATATTCAAATTCTGTAAGCATGAGAAATTTGTACATGTCTGACTTTTCTTATTGCGAAATATTTAGCAAATCAATATAATCAATGTAGCATCTTAATTGAAGTAGCTAAAAATCCAACTATAAAATTGGTTAAATTCAGAAATTGGTAGAAAATTTATAAAAACGAAGTAAAATTCTAAAGTTTGTTAAGTCATTTTAATTTGGTCATTTTCAAAGAACTGTATACCTATACACTGAAAATTAATAACGTTAAAAAAATTTAATTACTTTTAAAAAATTAACGATTTTAAAATCATTTTTGACTTTAACTCATGATTGAAACTATATGAACTTATTCCTACGACTCCATACACCAACTGAATCATTCACAACTAACAAAACCAGTTTGGAGTTTCTCTTTTCTGGTAGATAGCTGATTGTAATGGTCAAAATATTGTGTTGAGTTGAATTTCATATTGAATTCATTAGATCCCTCAATCAATCAATCAATTTATTTACAGAATCATTACAACAAAGGTCCTCCTAAACCAGTAGGTTTTTCAGGAGATGCCATATATTTATTTAATACAAGTAAATAATATTATTGAACAAAATAAAACGTCAAAATTACCAAATAGCAGGATAACATAACCTTCAATCAACATAACACAGTATTTCACTTAATTAACTCACAGTTAGCTCCACCTTCAGATTGAGCCATGTTAGGAAAAAATAGTGGAAATAGAAATCAGTTGTCAATTTATGCTTAATGCATGAACATACTACATTTAGATAATATAGTATAGTACTGTATATTTTTTGTTTCTTCACAGTTCTATGCTGACTTTGTCGTGAATATGATAAGCAAGCTTTGTGCACCAATAAGAGACGATAATGTCAAAGAACTCCGACAAGAAACCGATGTTGTCAATCTATTTAGGAAAATCCTTGAGGTTTGTTAAAATAAATATTACAGTTTATAGCTCTTAGCTTAGTATAATTTATCAGCTATCAATTATAATAATACTTGCGTAATTTGCATTCAATATGATTTAATATAGAGTTGTATTTTGCATTAAATTTGAATAAATTGTGTATTGGTACTTTACATGTACAGTAACGGTATTCGCAGTAATGCACGATTATAGCCTATCATTATAAAACGGTGAGTATAAAAACTCACTATTATAGAACAGTGAGTAAATTCGTGAGTATAAAATCTCAATCGTATAAAATATTGAGTAACTATCTATGAAAGATTATGAATTGCTTTACGCGTGCTTACAGGCCATAGTTGCCCATGTAGGCTCATTCCATTACATCACTTTATTATGTTTAAAAGCTATTGTTATTTTTAAGTTATTTTTTCTGTGTTATTGTAATATCTTTTATTGATTTGTGGAATAAAGCAATTTTTGATTTGATTGATTTCATTATTATAGCATAACCATCAACTTTATATAGATTAAATTATAAATGCATTATTCTAATCATCATGATTATAATAATTACCTGAATTATTCTACCATCAACTTTACATTTCAATGTGTGCTATAACGATCCTGTAATGTATATGATTCCCTTTTTGAAAATCTAGCAGTTCCTTAAAGAAAACGATATACTCAAACTTCCGCTTATTTCAACAAAAAAATTAGCTATTTTTGTGTTTTTTCTACCTCACCTATTGATCATTGACTTCATGAATGCGTATAAAAATTGAGTCCATAAAAATAATAGTCATAAAAATTGAGTGCATTAAAAATAATAATCATAAGAATTGAGTGCATCATAAAAATTGAAATTATAAAAACTGAGATACACGTTCAGCTGTGCTAAAAATTTATGAATTTCAAATAAAATTCTGCTTGTATTTCTGTCAAACAGTTGTTGGATTTAATGAAGCTGGACATTGCTAACTTCACGTTATCCGTGTTTAAAACCGACATCACAATGAAAAGTATACAGTATGAAAAATCAGAATTCAAGAAGTTTCTCAATTTGCAGAAAGGTAAGCCATTTTTCGTTCTCTTTGAGATTCATTCTTTTTAGTCCTAGGTAAAACTGACCTACTGTATTAGAATCCTGGAATAGTTCTATACAAAATAATTAGAATAAACAAATTAATATTCAATATTACTTTTTCTTTGGTTCTTTTTCATTTATTAAATATTTTTAATACAATTTAAAACTAGAATATTAGTATGCAAGAATAGTTGGTACGTAAATAACTTGATTGGATGGTTACCTATAACTTTATGTTTTATAACTTCTCGATTGGCAAACTGATTACACTAATTACCCTGAGGTTGGCGAATTTTGTTCAATGGAATTATTTGATCATACATCCAATGCAAATTAAATAATTTTATAATGTAGTTATTGATAATCAGTTGAACTTTGAGCAAAAATGTCAATAAAAATTAGAATAAATCGAATGTATATGTATTATGTAAAACATGTCTCAAATTATACAGAGTGTCCCACGAGTAACCCGACAAACTTCTAAGGTGGTTTCCTCTTATCAAAATAATGAAAAAAGCTTATATAAACATATGTCCTGAAATGCTTTGTTACGGAGTTACGGCTAGTGAAAAATTTCGGCCGATTTTCTGGGAAAGGATAGAAATAAAGCAAAACAGATTTTTTTATAGCGTTAAATAAGGTATTACATTTATTGGATTTTATGTAAAATTAACTGAAAAATTGAATAAAACACATCCCAGACTTGTAGAATCAACCATACTTAAGATATCAGACAAAATACGCAAAATTAGTTCTCGAAAAACATGCTTCATTTAGATTTGATCCACATTAACTTCGTTAAATAGGTAATGAACACGGAAACTTAATGAACAAAACTTGTGAATTTAATTTTGAAGAGAGTGATGTAAAATAGGTTCATAATAAACAAACAGAAAGTTTAAAAAATTAATATTCAATTAAATCAACACATAGGAAAATAAGACAGCAGCAAAACAAAAATTAAACAAAACATTTTAAGATTTTGCGAAACTGTACATTTTAATTGCTGAAAAGGCATGCGGTTTATTCGCAAATCCAGTATTCATTCAATTAAATAATGACAAAAATTCACATTATAAAAAAATTGTTGGCTGAGAAATAAGATGATAAAAATACAGCGTCAAGTGAAATACTTTCAGTTTATTGAAAATCAAGAATTGACAGCATTTCTGCAACAACACCTGAATCCAAGTTATTGTACAGCCGTACAATCATACAGCAGTCTCAATAACTAGTCTGCCAACTGTGATTTGTGCAGTGTATGTGCGGTTTGTATTATTTGTACTTTATTCGTGTTTTTTCAATGATAAGATGCCATTCACATTTTCAAATCAAGAGTACGCAGATATTGTTTTCGTTTATGGTTTGCCAATGGAAATAGTCGGGCAGCTAAACCTGAATATGAAAGACGATTTCCGAATAGAAGAACACCTACTTACGAAACATTTGTATCGGTATTCAATAACTTACGAACAAATGGATCTTTTCCATCCGTTACTTGTACGAATGAACGTACACAAACTGGCTGTACAGGCTGTACGCGAACAAGATAATATCATTGACATGATACAGCGTAGTCTTCAACTTAAGATTAAACAAATCTCATAGTACAGTCTGGAGAACATTGAAAGAAAACAACGTTTATCCATATCATTTAAAAAGAGTTCAAAACTATTCATATGTAATATCTTGCTGTGCAGAACTGACCTTTTTTGAGTCGCGGCGGACGCGTTTCGAACTATGTTATTCTTCTTCGGCGCTCGGTTGCAACCGAGCAACCGCCGCGACTCAAAAAAGGTCAGTTCTGCACAGCAAGATATTACATATGAATAGTTCTACTGCAGTTCACGAAAAATGGATAACCACAACAATAAGAGTTCAAAATTTATGTGTTGATTTAATTAAACATTAATTTTTTAAACTTTGTATTTGTTTATTATTGTTTTTTTTACATCATTCTCTTCAGAATTAAAATCACTACAAGTTTTATTTATAAAGTTTCCGTGTCTATTACCCATTTGACGAAGTTAATGTAGATCAAATCTAAATGAAGCATGTTATTCGAGACTCAATTTTGCGTATTTTGTCTGATATCTCAAATATGGGTGATTCTAGAGGTCTGGGACGTGTTTTATTCAATTTTTCAGTTAATTTTACATAGAATCCAATAAATGTAACACCTAACTTGACACCATAAAGAATACAGTTTGGCTTTATTTCTATCCTTTCCCATAAAATGGGGCGAAATTTTTCACTAGCCGTAACTCCATAACAATAAAGCATTTCTGGACTTATGTTTATATAAACTTTTTTCATTATTTTGATGAGAGGAAACCACCTTAGAAGTTTGTCGGGTTACTCGTGGGACACCCTGTATATTCATTTTTTTTTTTATTATTTGTTACAGGTAACGGCGTTGATGGTTTAGAGTACACAAAACAATGGCTGCTCCGTCACTATACAGAAACGACTTCGTCTTCCAATTGGTACAAAATCCTTGGCAAGTGTTATGTGGATCTTCTCGATTGGCAAACTGATTACACTAATTACCCTGAGGTTGGCGAATTTTGATAACGTAGTTATTGATGTTCAGTTGAAAATAAGTTGACCATTTGAATTCAAACTAAGGATGTGATTATATCAGTTGTCATACAGTAATGATACTGAGATTTTTATAACCTTACTTTATGTGTAAACATCTGTCGACAGAGAACAGCATTGCTTTCATTCATAAAGCTGAGCATTCACGTTCCGATTTGCAGTACGACTTTGTAGTACTGATTGTTGGATAGTTGACTCCACTCACGCTCCGACTTGCTATCCAACTAGCGATCCAACTTTATTCCTAGTCAGCTGTGAACATCGCTCTCGAGCCGAAAAATGTAACCGAAGTTACCCGATGTTGCCCAAACTTGCCCGAAGGTTAAGCACTGACTGAGGTAAGTTGGACGACTTTGATCCGACTCCTCCACTCACGCTCCAACACCGTCGACAGTCGGAAAGTCGGACTTTCCAGTCGTCCCTCTAGATATGTTCCAAGTCGTCCATCTACGCTTTCAACTATCCAACAAGCCCATTCACATTCGAATATCGGATCCAACTTTGGAGGTTGGACCACAAGTCGTACTGCAAATCGGAACGTGAATGCTCAGCTTAACTCAACTTTACTGACCTTAAAACTTATTTCTCAATGAAAGACACAATTGGTAATGACAGCAAAAATCGCTTTTTTAGTGGGAAGACACTCGCGGGTAGTAAAACCACGCCGGTTGAGCCATTTTGTGAGAAACTTGGTGGACCTACAATTGTAGATGGGTTCCGAACCACCGGGTGAGTGATAATAGAGCAGATGTCAATTCATAGCCACTCGGTCACCTGTTCCAGCCTTCAGTGAAGTCTTGAGCGCTTGTGAAAATATCAAACACGATTACGGTTGTTCAGTGTTGTACTGTGATCAATGTTGTCATATCGATTGATTTGTATGTAAACTTGAATTTTAATGATGTTGAACAATTTCCTCTTCTGTTTTATAATTTTATCAGTGTAAAGAACAAACCATCTCTCCAAGAAGCTATAACAAAAGAAGGGATGCGCGGAAAATAATATGTTCACAGATTGCTTATATACACTATTCTTAAATATATACGGTAGCCGTTTGCGAAAACTCAAAAACATCTGATCCTTGATCACCTGACCCGAGATCAACTTGATTTGAGATTTGAGAATCTTACAACTGACGATTTTGTTTTGACCAGAGATTTTAACAGAAGTTCAAATTGGCAAAATTGTAATTTTATATAAAAAGTGTTTTTGTATTATATTGTTATAAAATCAAGTTTCATGTTGACATTATTATGAGAAAATCATAATATTAGTTTATTCCAAATTAATGTTATGTGTATTTTATAAAGAAAAAAAAATTGCAGTACGAAAACAACAATTTTGATTAGAATTTATGCAACCGGCAAATATTATATTCAAGTCTGTTGAATATACTGTTAATATAATACTGTATAATGTTGTTAGAAAGCAATAAATCAACAATAGTGATAAAAGAATAAAGTTGTGAAAGTGAATATGAAAAACATGTGGAAGGCGAGAACGAAATGGGAACTGCTAGGCGTCTTATAGGTCTATTCAAATTCATAGGAAGCAACAATTTGTTAAAGGCTTCAATTTCATAGGCGTTCAACAACCGATCAGACGCCTAGCTGCAGGTCCCATGAATACACCCATTAAAATCAAATCACATTATTTATTCAAGTTCCGTCACATGATCAAGCCAGGCTTGACAACATTTGAAACGTATAAATTATTCTCAGAACCCTTTTCTGCCTTCGAAACACCAAACTGAGGTGGGAGTCCTCCAGAAAATAACTAGTGTAAGACATTAGATAAACATGGTAGATTACTCAGGGATTTCTGACCTACAGTATCCGAATCACACCAGAATTGTTGTTAAGAACAGAATTGCAGAAATTATATGAAGAAGGCATTGTATATGGTCTCCTCATCTCAAGTCACTCTGCAACTCAACCCACAAAAACCGTGTCCCACAAACCTGTTTTTAGCCCAACATACCGTTCATAGTGCTATTTGGATATTGTCGAGAATCTGAATTCTAAAATCATTGTTTTTCAGTATTATGTTCTATATGGTTTTTCTTCAGCCAGAGAGTTAAATTGCCTTGCTTGGATATCATCTATAGAGCTTCAACTAAAAGAGTGGTATCATTAGCGAGCATTATCAGCTATGAATTTACCTCTTTTGAAATATTATTCATTTAAGTATTGAATAGAATTGACCGTGGGAATCCCTCTGAAACTTGAAAGAATCCTTTATTCTTCAACGACATTACTAATACTTGCAGTTGGAAAACTCTTATGCTTCGGTTGTGACACCGTAGTGTGACAGTTTTTTGAGCAATAAGCTGTATTAACCCTCTTATGAAAGCCTTGAATAAGTTGCAGAAAATGCCAATAACACTACGTGACCTATCCAAACACCGGAGATTGTCATCAACCACGTCAAATGTTCTAATTGTTGACTTTCCTTTACAGAAGTATTTTATTAAGTAAATTGTTACTTTTAAAGTAGTTTGAGAGTTGAAGGAATGCTGCTTATTCAACATTTTTTGAGAATAGTGTTTGAAGAGATACGGGACGGGAATTTTCAGGTCAACTACGACTTCCTTTCTTCAACAGTAATCTGTTATAAGTCTGTAATCTGTAATAATAAGTTTTACTATGTTTATTCAGTAAGTTTTTCAGGAAATATACCGTTTTTGAAAGTTAAATTTATTATCTGTGTAAGAGGTCTGCTGATAGCAGTTTCTATTATTTTTGGTACAATTTCGTCCCACCCGCCTGAGTTGAACTCTCAAGGTTGGATATAATTTTTAATACATCTATTTCCTAGATAGAGGAAAATTTTAATTTAGGAGAATTCTGTCCTTGAGTATGCAATTCAGGCATGTGCTGGTCACAGTATGTATTATCTGAGCTGTGGCTCTGTCCGACCAATGTAAAGTATTTGTTGAAAGCTTGAGTCACTAGGAGAGGGTTTGTAACTCTTTGGTTCTCTATTTCCAATACGACAGGTTGGGGATCAACTTCGAATTGCCAATTTCATATTTTATTACTTTCCATGTTGCTTTATTAATATTGTGGCTTAAATTGATATAGAAATCATTACATTTTATCCAATTTCTTCTCGGAGAAGCAATTTGTATTTTTTGGAAAAAAATCCAAACTGGATTCAAATAGAAACTCCCTTTTTAAGCCGACTAAAGTAGGTTCTCAATTCATATGTTTGTACATCAATTACTCGAGCACTATTGAACCGATTTCGATAAAAAATTTCATTATTGACAGTGTGTGGTATTGTGACAATGAGCAGAATTTTTAAGTATTGTTTTGCACAGACAGTACTAATGGATCGCACTCGGTTCACGGAGATCGGCGCCGACCTGCATAAGCTTGCAGTTGTTGCATCAGTTGTGTTGATTGCTGCTGATTGCTCGCAGGGCGCTTTGCAAGTGGTGCCGGACGCCAAACTAAACATCAAAGCACTTGCGCTAAATGCTGTCAAAGAAACGCCTCTCAGGTAAGTCATCATTTAAGGAAATCCCGTTTATAAACTAATGACCGGCTTCACCAAACTTGTTCAAATAAATGATAAACATACTCAAATTTAAACATTTAAAAAAAATAACGGCTCAAACGGCGAGGTGGAACTACACATAGGGGTCTCCCCACCCCATCAATAAAAGCTATACGCTTATTATTGTTGTTATTATTATTTTCACTCTTACTTTCTCTATCCGGTCTTCCTTGATCAATCTCTTACTTTTCTCTTCTTTTCTCTTTCCAATTTATTTTCTACTGGTCAATGGCTCTGGCGGCGGAAGATGAAAGCGCTCCCAACGGCTGAAGAGGCAGATGAGCCTAGGAGTTTGGGTCTCTGAATGAAAGTTCAGAGTGTGTGTATATGGTCTGAGGTGGCAGCCCCACCACTAGACTATTCTACAATACACCAGTAACGTCCTTAGGCAATTCTTATGACCACTCACAAGTTTCAAAAAGGTTCAAAACAGTATGCAAGATGAATAAATAAGAAATACATAACAATAAGCCTCAAATTGCTTCTGTGAATTTCAGTGAGTTGGAGTCGTGCCTCTCTTCATTGGCAGAGAAAGTGGTTACTGAGACTACAGAAACAATGAAAAAGACGAGTGTCGAGCCGTTGAATGGAGAAAAGCAGAGTATACTTTATCACACCATTCTGCAAGTGAAAGATTCCAATCAACGCATACGTCAACTAGTCTGTGAGTAATCACATTTATTCATTCATTTTTCACATTAAAGCTACGTTCTCACTCAAGGACATGTATCGGGATTTGTATGCGCATGCAATTTCGACAGCTCCATCATAAAAATGCTCATATCTCATACAAATCGCGTCATAGGCATGCCAACGTGATACGTAGTATTTTTGTTAATGAGTTCGTCTCGAATTTGCCTCCAAATTTTTCTTTATTTGATGCAGCATAGCAGCGTGCATAGATAGAAATTATTCTCCCATTAATTATTGTCACAAAATGTTTTGTGAAGAGGGATGAGCGCTGACACTCAGAAGTGGAGAGTGTTTTTATCGCCGCAGAGATTACAAAGGGTGTGGTAGCGCATCCTCTATGGTGCAATAAACACCACTGCCAACGAATTCCCTTGTCCCAGAGTCTTCCCCCGCGGTCGGCCTCCTCTATTAAATTGTCTTTTTGAAGCCCTAGTGGTTGCTTCATCCCGGGTGGTCACCAGAATATCCTCATGCAGTTGGTGGTGAACCACCCTCTAGGATCCCTTGGGGTACGTACATGGCACAAGCTAGTGCTACCCCGGTTAATTCTCTTTCAAGGTGACCAGATCATTCCCTCCCCGGTATCTTTCCCACGCAGTATCTTTTCTTCACTCCATACGGTCCCATGCAGTTACTAGTTACTAATTGCTTAGGGCTCTCTCCCGATCCCGGTATCGCAGTTTCCAATTGCGGGACCTTTCCTTCCTTCTCTATGCAGTTTCTAATTGTGCGAAACTCACTTTCATTTCCGGTCAAGCAGTCACCGATTACGAAATCTCTCCTTCCTTCTTTACACAGCTTCCAATCGCGTGACCTCTTTACATATGACCTCGGTCTCTTCACGCCCTGGCAACACTGGTGAATAATGGTGATGATATTCCTTCCTTTCTTGATGCAGATAATACCCCTGTTCGTTGGTGCCAAAAGGAGTTGGAAAAGGAGCGCAGTAAAAAAAGCGAAGAAAGAATGAAGAGCTATTCAGGCCCACTTACCCCAACCAACACACGACTGAAACTAGCTGATCGCGAGCGACACCTGACGTTCACCACGGTCTCTCATACGCGCCCCCAAAAGGATTCGTGATATTACAAATTATGGCAAATAATTCGTGAATATCATAAACGATGAATATTCTGGTGGTTCGGAACCCAGCTAAAACGGAATGTCCAGCTCATCACCATCATGCAACTCATTACCAAAGCACAGGTCTCAAACCTATATGGGCTTCATCCTCAAAAAAAAATATATATATATATAACTTATATATATTTATACATACAGTAAGTAAATGTCATGTAATAGCATGGCAAAATTCAACCTATCCCAAAATTAATAGAGACAAGACTGACTGATAATAACTCATAAACATATACCGTTAGCAACCTATAATAAAATTATTTCAAAGTAAAATTTGGAACAAATGAATCAAATAATAATTAATTTAAAAAGCCAACCAGTACGCTAATCATGTCTTTATTGTATTATGGCCATAGTCTTCCATTAACCTATCATCTACTGGCCCAATGTTTGTTTACGTTTTAACTTTTTTTATTAATTTATTCCTTATTACAATACATTAAGTAAAGTACATTTAAATAATGTAAAACACTATACAATATCATTACAGAATCTCATGACCATATCCCAGCCATGAGAGTCAACAAGATATTTCTTTTAACATAAGCAATATTTTTCTAGGCTATTAGATCTCTGATGTTTCTGAGAATGTTATTATAAAAGAACAGTAGACAAGGCTAAGGCTGACTGGTCGTTGTCAATAACCGGGGCACAGCAACTAGACCTGACTCCAGTCTTGTTGTTATTGTAGTTCTATTTACAAAGTGGAAGTGTGAAAACATGTTAAGTCGTGTCTCCACCAACCAAACATGCTCGGCGAACAGTGTTTGCTGGAATCAGATGATGTCGCCGAACATTTTTTGGAGTTGGTTTGGTGTGGACGCCTCAAACATTAAGATCGGTGTGGTGGGGTTAGTGGCGGGAACCTTTTGTTGGTCGTCACTGTTCGCTCACAGACCGAAAATTTCAATTGAACTTCCAAACATGTTCGGTGACCCATATGTTTAATGTTTGCCCGTTTTTTGTATTCGCCAACAATGTTTGGCAGACATGTTTGGTTGGTGGAGACGCGGCTTTATGTTTTAGGTACAACTGTCAGATTGGTAAAACTGAAAATTCCAAAAACAGCATTTGTTGAATGCATTCTATTTTTTTTTTTTTAATATGACTTTAATACTGAATATTGTGTAGACTGGTTTTAAAACATTTTCATATGATGAAAATACTGAAGCATTGACTATGGAGTGCGTGTAACACACTACTTTCATGACTAACTGGTAAAGCAGAACACAACTCTACTAATAGATAAATAAGTTTTCTAGATTGTGTAACAAGTTGCAGCAGGTGAACTTCACATTTTAAATATTGGTCCACCGTCACTTCAAGGTAACGAATACTACCAACTCTCTCTACCTTTTAACAATTGGCAAAACATCCAAGACGTCTGGGATAATCTGAAGAACAGAAAAAAGAACATATCTGATTATGTAAATTCAAAGAAAAAGTAATGCCTTTTGTTTTAGATATATCAAAGATAATATAATTTAATATAATGTTACATTTTTTTAAATATATATTAAGCGTTAATTTTTCTCATATTCAGCCACTTTTTTGCTGTCATAAGTCAATTTGCAGCTGTATTGTAAGTGCTAGCCAGTCCTCCCCACAAAAAATTAAAACAGCATCATCAGCAAAAGATAAAATTCTCCTGTTATCTAAATTAGAATCAACAAAAAATCGTTAGTATAGATCAGGAAGAGACAAGGTCCAAAAACTGTCCCCTGCGGAATTCCCATTCTAACTTCTAAATTCACTGAAAGCACTGTTGACCCTTACACACAACTGCATATCCTTCAACTAACTGTCGAACCATCCCTGGGCCATGTCCCCAAAACCGAGGCAATCAATTAGCCGATCATGGCATACCGTGTCAAAGGCTTTTGCTAAATCCAGGAAAACATAAATTTTTCTCTTTCTAGCATCTAAGTTTAAAATTGTTTCATTGACAAAAGATGCAATCGCTTCTTCTGCTCCCATCCCTTCTCTAAAGCCAAAGTGATTAGTTGATAGTACATGATTGAAGTTTCTTGACACATTTTTCAATAATTTTCGCCAAATTAGACAGTAAGCTTGCAAGTCTATATAATTTACTCTTAAACCAAATTTCCTGTACCATATTCTCTCCAACAGATATGAAAAAATCATTAAAAGTATTAGAACGTATACTTGGATTATCATAATTGAAAGCGTTAGGTGCACCATAATTGTCATAACAAGTGTTTCTTGCCGACTTATTTTGTGCTGTGCAAATTATCTTGGAGAATGTATAGTATTTTAAAATTAATGTTGTAAGAAGAGAGTCGGTCATTGCTACCCCAGATCACAGATTACAGAACAACAGGTTGTCTGAACAACATTTAGGTTGTCTGTGCCCAGATCCATGAAATAATTGCAATTCTTGACAGGTTCGTGACATAGGAGACTCAAATCGACAAATTGGATTTGAACATCTTTGTGACTGAGAAGAACCTGCCAAGAAGGACTTCATTTCTTCCATTTTTCACTTGCTGTTTTATTTTTGTTGAGGCTGGGGCTCCCGTTCTTGTGTCCCCTTTAAATGTTGAATTGATGTTGCAAAATTAATTCTAGATTACCAATAGTTCAGACTATATTTTTTAATTTAAAAAAAACATCTGTTAATCACGCAAACTCATCATCAATAATTCAACATGGCCTTGACGCCACCGGCTGATGAACCAGATTCCAAGGGGCTACCTATTCCAAGGACTGAGAATTTGTAGCAGCATTAATTGAGTCGAAAAATAAAAATTGAATTTATTATTTGGACGAATGCTTCAACTGCGTGATTAATACGTCTGCATACGGACGGATTTCTGTTTACGTTAGCGCATTCGATAACATCAAAAGCCATTTTCTGCCGTTTTTATGAGTCCGTCTGCTGCTGTGTGCGTTAGCCCTCAAGGTGCAGACTGCGAACGTGAACCCCGTCGCGAGCACGCTCCGTTCCACATAAACTGCTCATCCTGATCGTATCATGACGCAATGATACACGACAATAGTACGATCAGCTGTTCATATGCAACGGAGCGTGCTCGCGATGGGGTTCGCATCCTCAGTCTGAACGCACATTAGAACTGCCGATGTGCATTTTCTTGTGAATCGGAAAGCATAAGATGTTTATAGAAGTTATAGAATGGTGCATAAGTCTATTAGCAAGACTGATAATAATTATTCTATGTAAATTATTTGGGTCCTTGAATACTCTGTTATATCGGTTTATTGCAATAAAATGTTGGTTTGTTGCAGATAATAGGATGCGAGAATTTATTCAGTCTGTGATAGCAATGGATTCCAGCAGGTCGACACAAATACCTGGCGGTCTCTCATGGATGCATGGCGAACTAATGGCACTTTCGGCGCGAATCGTGCTGCTGGTGAAGCATAACCGTGATGTCTTCTGGGAGTTCTACTGCGAAATATTCGCTGCCCATGAGACTGCACTCAGCAACACTGAGCAACAGAACAAAGCATTGAATGACGACACCGAGCAACAGGCTTCGTCTCCCACATAAACTATGTTTATGATGTTGAAATGCTCGACTAATTAGGCTATTGTTACTTTGTGCGATAGTCATCGGCATTCATCCAATGATGACGGATGGCTAAGACATTCACAAAGTGATCTAATCAATTTTACAGCCTGTTATGTTTCACTGATTACAGATACATGATTACAAAAAGTAAAAAGTACATCTTTGTATTTCCATATGTATGTCAACTTGAAAATCTGTCATTTTTATAATATTCAACCATATATAAGATTTTATATATGGTCGAAATTTATACTACACTCGGTTATTATTATAAAAAGTATGAAGTACCTCTCTGTACCACCATCACATGACAGTTCTATTTTTACTACAGGCGCCAGATATTTAAAAATTATATTACTATTGCACATACAAATTTGTGCAGGTTGATATTAAAATTTAGATTTATAATTTATTTTTCATTCATTTAATTTCGAATTTAATTTTCACAATCATACTCTGTTGCCAAAAAAGCTAGGAATTCACTTTATATTTTATGTTCATACACGAATTAACAGGCTTTTATGTACTAATTTTTTATTAAAACATAATTTTAGAAAACTATTTCTATCCATGCTGTTGTATGTGAAACTCAGCTAAGATACAATATCATTGAATAGCACATAGCAGTGCTGCATATAATCAGAGTGTAATATTAGTGTAGGACTATGCATGATATTAAATTAATTTTATTAAATAGTATATGTGAAGAGTTTTACAGCACGTTTGCGAAATTATTTTTATCAATCTTCAAGTGCAATTTGAATAATATATTAAGCCTATTTGACTGTATTCAATACAGCTGGAGCCATCATTTCAAATGATACATATTTGACGTATTTGGCATTCCCATCATTTTATTTTTATATAAATTACTGTTGTAAACTAAACTATGTATTATACAATGTACTAATGTACTAATCCAATTTTATGTTTGATATACCATTGACACCTGATAATCTACTTTGAAGTTTATTGATAAAATTTGGTATTTTGAACTGAAGAGTTTTTTATTTCTTAATAATAGAATAGAAATAACTCCGGTTCTCAGTCGTTCATTAAATCATTCAGTAGCAAGGCGCTTCACACTTATCCGATTTTTTAAATCATATGATACAACGTAATTATGTTGTGTAAACGACATTGGCATCAGCCTGACTGCCGGGTATGTGTGCCTTAGGACCGCTATTGAATAATTTACTGAACGACTGAGAACCCGACATGGCTCCCGACGAAACTACAGGAAAGTTGTATTTGAGCCCACAGAATGTATATAGCAATAACTGGTTCTGTGGCGAAAAATAAATACTCTTAGTAGCAGTGGTGCTAGCCTCCGACATGAACGCAATAATAATGGGGGCCATCTGAAATACGTTTTCAAGAAGCTATGAATAAGGAGGAACGCAAAGCGGATTAAATGCAAACAGACAAAATGAATCATAAGGTAGAGAGGGGGGTTTAAAATATTCAGTACTGTATTGAGATTTTTTCAAATTTATTATTTTATTTTGGTAGGGCTTTTTGTTTAAGATGGTACACACTAAACTTTTGATAAATTGAGATTTCGGGGGTGGGATGAATTGAATTTTTGAAAAACGAATTTTTTGGATAATTTCTGATTTTTTTATTAGAAGTGAAAGATAACTATAATAAGAAGGTTGACACTGACCAACTCTTTCAATATTGGTGGAGGGAGGGTGAGAAAATGTTATATAATCAAATTTCAAAATGAAATGCAGGAATTCTTTTGGCCACATTTTCCAGTATTCGTGGCAAAAAATAAAATAATATAACTTAATTAACAAATAAGAGTACACTTTATCTGAGTCCAAACTCGCTTCACATAATCAACTCGCACTCCATGGCGTCTACGAATATTTTTTAAATAGTGAAATAGTTAAACCTTCAAAATTATAACTAATTACTTTAAACCAGGCTTAATTGATTTTAAATCAATTAGATTAAATCAATTCCCCTCGATCACAGCCACAAGAGCTATCACCCACTCACATCAATGAGTGGTTCAAATAATTTAAATTCTGCATTGAAAAAAGCCAAATTTTAAGTTGTTTTAAAAATAAATTTAAACATTCAGATGATTTTATATTGGTAATTGGTAATAGCGGTAATTGGTTGAAATATTTCGGAGCGATATATTGAAATGACTGTTTAAATACAGATTTTTTTACTTTAGGCAGTCTAAAAATCCTTTGTAACATTCTTCTCATTTGATAAATTAGATTAACAGTACCTGTATTGCCACTCCTAATTAAAAATAATTTCAATACTCTAAAAACAATCAGATGTTGAATAGGCAACACTCTCAAGGAACAATAGAGCGGAAAGGAACTATCTCTTATATGCCTTTTCAATATTATTCTTATGATATGGTTTTGTGAAGTTCTTAGTTTCTCCAGATAGGTCTTACAAGTACAGCCCCAGCAGGTAATTCCGTATTGTATTTTACAGTCAACCAGAGCAAAATATAGCATTCTTAGCAGACTAGGTTTGCAGAAATTCTCCAAATAATAAAAAGTTCTAATTGACGATTTGAAACCATTATGTAAATTTGAGATATGATTTTGCCAATTCAGGTTTTGATCCAGTTACACCTAAATATTTGAAAGTTTCAGTTTTTTCTATTTCTTCACAGTTACAACTTATCATAGCACATTGAAATCTGTGATAGACTAATGCTGATGGGAAATCAAAACTGTCAACAATATTGAAGTTTACTTATTTAGTTTTATTGACATTAATTCTCATTTCATTCACATGACTCCAATTTCTCAATGCTTTCAAATCCTCATTTATTTTAATCCATAAATCATTTTCATGTTTCCCAGAGTAAAATAATGCTATGTCATCCGCAAAAGCACTTGCACTTCCATGGAGAGGTAATTCAAGTAAGTCGTTTATGAAGACTAGAAATTGAGTAGCTGACAATACTGAACCCTGGGGCACACCTGCTCTTATATTAGAGGTGTACTGAACTGATCTCCTATTCTAACTCTCTGTTCTCTATTTTTTAAAAAGCTCTCAAACTAAGTAGAAGATGCATTGAGTTTTGATCATCTTACTCCTCTTACTCCAGCTGCATTGAGTTTTGATAATAATATTTCGTGATCAACAAGATCAAAAGCAGTTTTAAAATCTATGAAAAGTCCAGTTGTCATAAGACCTGTATTAAAGCTATTGTATATGTTTTCGGTTACTGCAGTTAAGGCATCTTCTGTTGATAATCCTTTCCTAAAACCAAACTGAAATCTACTGAAAAATTGTATTCCATCCAAATACTTGACCAATCTGGTCCTCATCAATTTTTCAAATATTTTTTAGAACACAGATAATAAATTTATTGGTCGAATGTTTTCAATATCATTTATAATTATCCAATATTGTGAAGAGTCGCCTTCACATTTTTTAATCTTGTTGGAAAGTCACTCTTTAGTCTCTCACTAAACAAGTTGATATAAGATTTGGAAGCCTGATCATATGGACGTCTTTTGTATATGTTGTATAGTCTCTTCCGTTTCTTGATGTTATTTAATAATATTGAATTTATCCATGGGCTGAATGATGTGGCTCTGTTTAAGCCAATATTCCCTATAACCAATTTGCAGCCATCCATTACTTCAGTTAACTTTTCATGAAACTTACTATAACAATAGTTTGTGTCAGTTGATGCAAAACAAATATTCCAATCTATCTCACTCAACTTCTTAGCCGCTAAATTATAATCAAAAGTAATTTTCTCATGTAAATTACTTACTGTTTAACCAGGGGTGCCCACCCCCCCCCCTAAGCCTCATGACGCACCCCCCCCCCCTAAATTTAGCACCAAACCCCCCTCCCCCATAAATTAGGCCCCCCCCCCAAAAAATGCGAAAAAAGCCCCCCGTATTCTTTCTAAAACTAAAAGAAGATTTTTATAACTATTGAAAAAATTCAAACCCAGTCGATAATATACAAAATGTATGTATATTTCTTGAGATTCTTTACATAGGTAACATTTTTTTGTAAAGGTAAAAAAGAAATATCAATGAAATAAATATATGAACTTCTGCTCAATAAACTTAATTGCAAAATAGCTAAATAAGAATTTGAACCTAAATGGTTTTTAAACAATAAAATATTATTACAAATACACAATGTTCAATAAAAATGAAATACCTATAAGTTTATGTTCGGTGTACCAATTAGATTAAGGTTAAATAATTCTACAAAGTTGTTCCTTTAAAGGAAGTGAAAACAATGAGTTAATAACTTCATTTGTAAAACTCAAAAATTCAAAATACTAAGTCATTTATTGGACAGTAGTTAAACAACAGGTTATTTACTTAGTGTAGTATCTTGGGAGAATTTATGTATGGATGAAGTACATAAAAGGCACACATTTCATGTATAGTTATTTACAACACACAATCGAAAGAAGTGTCTTTCAAAAACAAAATAAAGAAATAGTTATGAAAAATTACTGAATTTTTAGTATTTAGTAAGTTTTTCAAAAGCAGTTCTTACTTATTAGTAAGTAGTTATCGTAAAATACATGAAAAACATCAACAGTTTGAAGACAAACATTTTAAATTTGTAGACTGTGACCATCTACAAGTTAGCTAGGCACCTTCTAAGTTTTTTTTTTTTTTTTTTTTTTTGAGGATGAAGCCCACATGGGTCTGAGACCTGTGCGTGGGTAATGAGTTGGATGATGGTGATTGATATATGAGTTGGACCTACAGTTTTAGGTGGGTTCCGAACCACCGGGAAGTGATTTTCAGCAGAGAACATTGTCTTTTTTGCTGGCCAATCTAATCGGTCACCGTTACAAACAGGACCTACGAGAACGCAGCTTATCTATCTGATTGAACAGATACCTGCTACGGCTCGCGGCTATCACTTCCCTCTAAAATCTATTGTTAAATCTATCTCTCTAAACCCCACATATAGAAGTTTTTGGGATGAGGAAACAGAAAACCTTTCAATTATTTCTTCGTTAGAAATAGATTCAAGTACATCTGCACAAGTTCCTGCACAAATCCTAAACATTATTATTTTAGCTAATTCATATTCAATTGTATAATAATAATAATTATAAATATATTTTCATTAATTGACATTCTATCTGGTGACTTCTTAGTATATTTTTTAATGTTGTCACGTTAAACACGGTTTCAATCAACTTTACGACCACCCCCAAAACGTTTTTTGGAACCCCCCCCCCCCAAGAATTTCAATGACGCAGTCTGCGTCATAGCCCCCCCCCCTGTGGGCACCCTTGGTTTAACCTTTTAAACTTTGATCCTTGGCTATTGCTAAAGAGTAAACCCAACATATATGCAGTGATCAGTTAAATTATTATCAAAGATAGCACTCTTGAAAGCACTCATATTTGCATGTCGGACATATGATCAAGTGTTGTTTTTGAGTTTGCAGTAATTCTAGTCGGATCGTTTATGAGTGAAGTAAAACCGTGATTGTTGAGTAAACTGGCATATTTTTGCACGTTTTGATAGTTATTGGCTAAATTTAAATTTATATTTATATCTCCAATGTAAATAATATTATGATTAAAAGTCAGCAGCACTTGCTTGTAAGTTCATTGACAAAATCAACTTCTGGATAGCTCGACCTTCTGAAAATAGGCTCGACGAATAGTGACATTAATTTAGTAACAAAGTATCTGCAGTTAACATATCAAAATTCAACTGTGTTACATTAACACTCTCATCAATATAACATAAAACACCACCAGATCTGTAGCTGTTGTTACAGTTGGCGAAAATATTGTAGCCTGGCAGCTTATATAAATTTAATTCATCATCGTTTATCCAAATTTCACTTAGTAGGCCTACTATAAAATTGGGTTTAATTTCCATCTGACTTAATTCAGCAGTGAAGTTATTGAAATTTTTTCTCATACTTTTAATATTGGCGTACAGTATGGAAAGTGAGTTACCAGTTGATTCAGATACATAAAAAAATTAAATCATTGTAATAGCTTTTCGAATTCATGATATAAATAACAAATACAACATTAAATACCTATTGTTTTTTGAGAAAAAATAATTTACTTCAATACTAGTATTTTTAGATTTAGTGTTTATTTATCTGAGATTATCAATCTTCAAAATTACTCACACTCTCTGAACCTTTTCCCTAGCTGCCTTCCTTACAAAGAATTTACCGTCACGACACCATACAAAAGTAAAGCCTATGTCTTGACACTTCTTCTTGAGCTTAGACAGGAACTGCTTATTCTCCGGTGACAAATGGTCGTTCACGTATACTCTGCTAGGTAAAAAAATTGAATTTATCTGATTCGCTGTGAGATAGTCTTTCTTGGTCCTTGCCTCTCGAAACTTTGTAAGGACAGCTTCTTTTATTTCACGGTCATGAAATTGCACCACAACCGCGGGCGTACGATCCTTGCTATAGGACGGAATTCTATGTGCTGCCGCAATTTGGTTCACCTGCACCCCTAGGGCTTTTCCTAAATCCTGGACTCTAAGCTTGACGTCCTCCTGTGGTGTAGCCGGGATTCCGCTCATTTCGATGTTGTTTTTCCTACTGTATTGTTCTATGTTTCTTAGCCTTTCACGAAGATCCACTACCGTTTTTTCCAAGTATTCATTTTTCTTACGTAGTTCGGTATTCTCCTTTTTTATAGCAGCCAGCAGAACATTCGATTCATCTACCTTTCTACCTTATCTAACAGAAACTGTGTAGAGTTGGTTATTTCATTTATCTCTGCTTTCAAAGTCTTGAACTCACTGAATACTTCCTTTTTAAAGTCTTCAAGCACTTGAATGAAGAAGTCCTTTGTGAGAGAGGTACATCCTGAATTAGTTTTACCGCTTATAGTTGTTGTTTTACGGCAGTCTGTGCACTTCCAGTTTTTGGATGAGCGTGTAGAAACACCGTCACTATCATTCTTGATGCAAGTACTATGAAACATTGTTCCACACACACCTGTATATTTGAACTCATTTTCACTGTCAATAACAAATATTGAAATAATTGGGAAATTCTTCTTTTCAATAGGTAGAACATAAATACTCAGGAGACCGCCATTCGAAAAATTTTCAAAAATAATCCCCTTTGAAGCTAGAGGCGAAAATCTTAATTTATAAGGTGAGGAGGGGGGTTAATAAATTTTTAACTTTTTTGTTAATGAATAATTTTTGCTTTTTATAATTGAAGGAAAAATATTATTTAGAGCTGTCAATAATACATAGTAATTTATTCTAGAGGGCGTCATCAATTTTGGACTCTTCATTGATTTTTTGTAGTTTATATCATTATAGCAATGAAAATTGAGTCAAAAGTGCCCAGACACAGATGCAAAACGGTCGACTTGAAACAGAGACCGCTTCGTTTTTTATTGTCAATTTTAATGTCTATAGATTTGAGTTGGCCAATCAGACTTTACCGGTAGACAGGCTCTCGACAGTTTTTTGCTACTCGATGGCAGCCAACACCAAAATACAATGTGATTGTGGCCAAAGCCAATATATGCATGTAACAGTTAACCGCGCAGGCTGACAACACACATCAGATGAGACATACCGTATTGAATTTTCTGTGATAAAAGTTCTCGAATCATGATGATTCATTTTTAACAGCCCTATTTCTACTGTCCTATACTGACTAATGTACATTTTCTAGTATCAACTGAAAGCTCTCTAGATATCTCTATATATTAGTAATTGACTGCAAGTCGTTAAATTTACAATAAAATGTTACCTTTTCGGACTTGAATTACGTCAGCTTAATTCACCAGCCATCGTTGAGACATTGTATAAGTCAGTACAGAGGACTATGTATCAACCTCACCATTCTCGCAAACTTGAAGGCTACGTGTGTTACGGTACTACAGCGTTCAGGAAGGCGTCCCAAGATTACAGATTACCAGTGGTGGCGTAACTAGAGTTACCCCCGGTCAACCACTCATATTAATCCCTTCAAAAAATTCTCAGAATATGGATATATGGTAATATATATTATACAATATTCATATTTCTCCTTATTATTAAAGCCATAGTGGGTAGTTTTGAAATTCAAGCCATTGAGAATTACCAAACTCTGGTATTAAACTCTGGTATTCTAATTCTTATCTGTTGACTGGCCTTTGCATGTACCGGTATGTATTGACATAATGTCTATTGGCTTAATAAAATATTCTATTCTGTCTAATCAACATTATTTGCTTGCTCTGAATGCAAGATGGAATATAGAGTGGTCAGGTTGAAATTAGCAATATTGTGGATTATCTCAAATTCAAATATTCTCAAATTGGGATGCAGTTCCATACCAGTCCATCAGATGAAATTAACAGATATCTGTAGTTTGTCAACGCTTTTTTGGCAGCGTACAGAATCAATTTAGTAGTGTTGAAATGCATGAGACAAATTCATATAACTGAAAAGAGCTACAAAAAGTTGAGAGCCTGTCTAATTTTTTTTGCCACTTGATGGCAGTGTAGCCGACACCAGAATACAATGTTGTATTCAGACGAGACATATTGAATTTTCTATGAATTTAAAGTTTATTAAATAACTGTTGGTAAGCTAGAGGGCTAGAGATTGTAATTTTGTGTTACAATATTATTTTTTGAAATTCTGGAAGTTCCATTCATTCTATACAGAGTGTCCCATAAGTAAAGTGCCAGGAAAAGGTTAAATGGGTCAAAATAAAGATAAAAACATGAATAAATTTTTTTCCATAAACGCTTTGTTTACCAGATATCCACCATTTTGTATTTTTTACAAAATAATTGTTATCTTCAAATTTTTTCAACCAATCTTTATAAAACCCGGTAAGTATGTTTCAAATAAAAGAGACCTACTGTAGAAAAAAAATTCAACTTGGTCCAATTTAAAATTTAAAAATGGCGGCCATTTTAAACCTTTAATCTAAAATGGCGAGAAAACGGGAAAAATTAGAAAATTTACTAGGAACAATTTTTTTAGAAAGTTTTATTTCCAATCTGTCAACACCAAAAACATGAAAATCGAACAAAACATAACCGAGATACATTGAAATGTGTGTTAAAAGGCGGAAAAACGTCCATATTTGTTGTAAATAGCCCCAATCAGCTGGTTAGCTGATTAAAACCAACTGATTAAAAAACATGCGGTTGTTGAGTTGTTGTTATTATTGTTTTATTTACTTCAAACATCATTAATGTGATCAGGTTAGATTGAAATTATCTAAGTTTGTTCAAATGCCGAACCATAGTTATTCTAATCTCTCACCACCACACTTTTCATTGGATGTAAGGTGTCATTTAAATCAAGTGTTTGGAAATAAATGGATAGGGCGTGGGGCGCCCATCCCATGGCCTGCCAGATCTCCCTTAATCCCCTAGATTTTTTTGTATGGGGCTATTTAAAATCTTTCGTTTACCATACCCCTGTTGACAATATTGAGGATTTAAGGGAACGAATTATAGCAGGTTGTGAAGTGATAAGACAAAAGCCTGGGGTATTTGAAAGAATGAGGAGTCGATGAGAAAGAGGATGGATTGTGTGATAGAAATGAATGGAGAACACATGGAACATTAATTTTAAACTTTTAAAAAAGCTATCTTGTGTTAAGATTTCATTTTGTATTTAATTACAACAAATATGGATGTTTTTCTGCCTCTTAACACACATTCCAATGTATCTCGGTTATGTTTTGTTCGATTTTCATGTTTTTGGTGTTGACAGATTGGAAATAAAACTTTCTAAAAAAAAATTTTCCTAGTAAATTTTGTAACTTTTCCCGTTTTCCCGCCATTTTAGATTGGAGGTTTAAAATGGCCGCCATTTTGAAATTTTAAATTGGACCAAGTTGAATTTTTTTTCTACAGTAGGTCTCTTGTATTTAAACATACTAACCGAGTTTTATAAAGATCGGTTGGAAAAATTTGTAGATAACAATTATTTTGTAGATAATACAAAATGGCGGATATCTGGTAAACGGAGCGTTGGTGGAAAAAATTTTATTCGTGTTTTTTTCTTTATTTTGACCCATATAACCTTTTCTCAGAGTTTGGCATTTTACTTGTGGGACACTCTGTATAATAATAATAATAATAATTCGGCTTGGCATGCCGAGCTGCTGTAGCACGGTCGGTCTGTAACGTTTCTACTCGCTTAGCTACTAACTCGCAATGCATAAGAGGACAGGCTTTCAACTAGAGATGTGACCAGATTGAGCGAGTCGTTCAAAGTAACTGACTCTTTAAAATGAACTACGAACTAGTAGTTCAAATTCAGAAAGTAGTTCGTTCATTTTTGAGCTGCGTTTGTGTTTTTCACGAAATACAGTCAACACACCATCTAGTGAGCGCTCTTTGAATTAGCAGAGCAGTGCGAGTGCAGCGGCCTGCTATGGGCACTGCTGAAAGCACTCAACTCCCCACTCCACGAGCATTTTGAACTGTGAAGTGAACGAACTACAATAACAGCTGGCTCACTCACTCACCTCTCTCTGCTCTATAGCTTTTTGAACTGTCAACTGAATCAACTACTGCTGGCTCAGAAAGCTCATTGACTCTGTGCTCTGTGCTCTGGAATATTAAACTGATGACTCAGATTCTGAGAATTGTTTATATTGAGGCGCCAGACAAGGCTATTTATTGTTGTGTGTGTTTGAGTGCTCGCTCAGTGAGAGAGTGATCGCTGAACGCTGAGCAAGCTACGGTAGTGAATGAGCACGAGCATTGCTGATGACTCATTTTTCAACTAGTTCGAATGAATGACTCACTTATAAGAGTGAGCGCGATTGAACGACTCATTGAGAAGAGTCATTATTGTCAAGCCTACTTTCAACTTTTCCTTGCTACTCGCTGGCAGTGTAGCCAACACCAAAATACGATGTTATTGTGACCAAGGCCGACATTTAACTGTGCAGGCTGCCAGCATAACACTTCAGATGAAACATATTGTATTTTTTGTGAACTGTTTTGATGCAATTTTATTGAATAATTGTTGGTAAACTCCATATCCTAATTTTTTGTTGCAATATTATTCATTTTATTTGAAATTCCATAGTATGGGGATAATTCTGGAACTTTCATTTTTTTCTATCATTATTCGGCTTGGCATGAGCTGCTGAAACACGGTCGGCCTTTAATGTTTCTACTCGCTTAGCTAGTAACTATCCCAATGTAATCGACCCTTAACTATCCCAATGTAATTGATCCTTTTAATATCGATAGTATCGCAGGTGATGAGTTGATAGGTGTTGATGTTACGTTCATCGATATACCGATTAGGGCCGTAACCCACGGGACAGAAGGCCTTAGGACTGATCAATGACGTAATCTCATTTGGTGCTAATGCTCAAAATCATATGGTAGACTTGATTAGCCAAGCAATACCTTTTTCCCAATTTCCATAAATTATTGAACAGGAGTTCACAAAAAATCGATTAATCTAAATTTATATCATGAGGACTGCATTTGTTCTTTTAAATACAAAATTTGAAACAATATCATGCTGTAAGAATTTCACAAAGTAACAAAAAATAATCATTGATCAAACTCAGGTATACTTACCACTTGCAAAAATTACAATTCAAGCTATTTTCAGACAATTAATTCTGTAGTATTGATAGATAATAAGGGACTGACAGGTCCTTAATAGAGTTACTGATAACAAACATTAGGGAACGTTGGGGCTAAGACAGGAAACCCCAACTACTTACCAGATAAATGGTTTAATTTATTCATCAATCCTAAGCTAAATCATTATTACCATAACGCTGATGATTCCACAATAATATTAATGATTTTAGTCATATGAAGAATATTATAGATGAATTTAACCAATTGAGCACCCTTCAACCCTTCACTTAATAATTAGAACAGTCATTCATCCCTTCTTACTATTTTTCCATCCAAATCTACTTAATAAACGAACCTCTGTATTACTTCCAATTGCATCACTAAGAATTTCGAGCAACTACCATAAAAACGTCAATAAAATCTTATTTATGAGCCAAGAAAATAAAAAACTTGATTATTGAATGTCAAATGTCAATGATTATTGACATTGGTGTTCAGAACAGTTTTATATTATTTGCAATATAATATTGAAAGACAATTTAGTTGTTTAATAGAAAGTCTAAAATCATATTCTTTGTCATAAAATATTCATTACTCCTATATAGGTTGGTCAGTTAATCCATGCTCTATTACATGGCATGCTAACAAATAAAATCATGTTATAAAAAATGTAGGTGAAGAACATTGAAATTCGATTTCAATTCAATTTTCAATGTTGATTAATTTTATTATGCTGGACACTGTACAATTTAATGTATTATAATACATTCCTGCTGTATGAGGAAGACTAGAATAGCAATAATGTCTAATATCATGAACTTACCTGCTTCACATTAATAAAATTGAAAAATTGAATATCTTGATTCTAAACCAAAATGTAAACAAACCAAATGAGGTGACGTCATATCAATTGGGAAATATAGTCCCGAGTCCCGAGGCCTTGTGTCCCGTGGGTTACGGTCTATCTAATTCTGAATCTGAATTTGTCAAGCCATTAAATGCTGCCGGTTTGGTTATGTACAGCCCATGCTTCATATTAAATGAAATATCATTTTATATAGACAACTAGCTGGCAGACTCGCTTTGCTCACCTTAACCGTCTAGCCAGGGGGCTCCGCCCCCTGGACCCCCGGGGGGTCCAACTAATTTCCATTGTGATTAGATAAATTTACAGAAATAGGTGATTTTGGGGAGAATTTTGATACCATTACTTAGTATGCATCTAGGGCCTCAATCAAACAGTGGTATTTCGATTATATAGATATAGATTTCACTCCATGTGGCCTTAAGGTTCTTGAGAAATTGTGATCAACTAAATTCCAAAAATCCTAAATTTTGAGATGAATCATGTAACCCTATTTTTTACGTGTTTAGCACCCCAGTTGAAAATTTGAACTTTTTTGGCCTTGTGATTCTTGAGAAATTATAATCACCTAAATTTTCAAAATCGTTAATCTATGGTAAATTAATTTCATAACTAATTTTTTGTTGATTTTCTGATCAATACCTATTTTCACAAAAATTCTCAGGCTCATGTACTGTTTTGGTAGCTCGGGATAAGTTTGCTTTGTTTGAAACAAATTATTATTCATTAATAGACCTAACCTACTGAATTTGCCAGCCAAACAGCTTAAAGGAACAGCTGATAGAAGTCAACCATTTTTAATCATATGGCAGACCCCTTAGCAGCGTTATTTACACTGTCTTTGAACAGCAAAAGACTTTGCACTTTGCATGTAGGGTACCATACAGTCGGAGCCTTGCAATATGTGAGAAACATATGACTGGGTATGATGAAATGTTATTATGCCAGGTTGATGACATCTGTTGAGTGCAAATTTCAAAATATTTGGCTGTTTATCACCAAACTTTTCGAAAATCGTCGATTTTGGGGCTAATTTTGAAACTTTTTTCCAAGGTACATCTAAGGCCGATACTTAACATGAATACCAAATTTTATCTGATTTGACCTTATGGTTCTCTAGAAATTGTTGTCACATAACTTTTCAAAAATCGTCGATTTTGGGCCCATTTTGGGGCAAATTTTGAAACCCTTTCTTAGCACGCGTCTAGTCCCCCTACTGAATACGTGTACAAAATTTTATCGTTTTTGGTCGAGTGGTTCCTGAGAAACTGTGATGAATGAGTGAGTGAGTCAGTCAGTGGTATTTCGATTATATAGATATAGATATACTGTAGAATTTAACAACTGTCAAGTGATTCCATTATAATAGAGCTCGGATACAGTTCGATATCCCATCCAGTGAAATAATCGCACGAGTTTTGATACCAGATGGAAGTATTGATACTGTTTTGCTTATCGACACATCTGTTCTGTATCATCCGAATGATACAAAACAGCTGATAACATGTTATGTTGCGTTTTAACTACACATTTACACTTCGAGGACGATTTGCAGTCGTTAATTGAATGCAAGGTGTTAAATTTACAACAAAAAGATAATAAACAGAATTTATTAATTTCGAATTCCTTCAATTGCTATTACTTTATACTGAAGACTTCCACAATGGCGGATATTGACAACAGCATTGAAAAGCTGATGGGAATCGATGAATGCTACTGTACAAAAATATCAGTCACCACCGGGAATCGAACCACGGACCTCTCAATTGCCGGTTGAGCGCCTTAACCACTAGACCATGGAAACCTTTCTGCACAGGAGCATTCATTTTCAACTTGGCCATATCGGCTCATATCTCACAAGTTAGTTTGAAGTGACTGACAATTGAATAAACTGACATATATACATAAACAGAATTTATTAATTTCTAATTCCTTTAATTGCTATTACTTTATACTGAAGACTTCTGCAATGGCGGATATTGACAACAGCATTGAAAAGCATGGATTCATCAATTCCCATCAGCTTTTCAATGCTGTTGTCAATATCCGCCATTGCGGAAGTCTTCAGTATAAAGTAATAGCAATTAAAGGAATTCGAAATTAATAAATTCTGTTTATGTATATTTGTCAGTTTATTCAATTGTCAGTCACTTCAAACTAACTTAAAAAGATAATATTAACAATGCAGATCGTCATGGAACAAGAAAACCAAAAATTTTAAACAGTTTTTCTTTCAAAAATTGTCTGTGCAGACATCAGGCAAAGCCCACCAATCCTAACAAATATAATATGGTTAGCAATATGCTTGTGTATTTTGCAGGAGGACACCATTTGTACGACTGCAGTTTTGTCTGACCTAGTAAACAAAGGTCGTGTTTGTATGCGGTGGTTCAGTCATGACCATATATAAATCAACACATGTGCGACATTTCGCACATGCTCAGAAGCATAGTCTGTGTGAATGGACCAAAGTGGAATGAAAACTGGAATGGAACTGCATAACCAAACCTTTCCTAACCTGGCTAGATGTGACTGAAGCACCTCTGTAAATTTGTCATTGAAATGCAATGTACCATTTTATCGGGAGGACACCATTTGTATGACTGTCGTTTTGACCGACCTAGTAAACAGAGGTGGTTCAGTCACATCTAGCCAGGTTAGGAAAGGTTTGGTTATGCAGTTCCATTCCATTTTGTTCCATTCACGCATACTACACTTCTGCGCATGTGCAAAATGTTCACACATGTGTAGATTTAAAAGGTCATGTTCAGTCACATCTAACCAGGTTAGGTTAGGTTTGGTTAACTAACAGTACGTCAATCAAACTGTTAGGTCGTCCTACAGGATACCACCCATATTTTGCATATTCAACCCAACCTCACCTAACCCAAAATAGCCTAACTAATTTCATTTCATTAACATCAAATTATCACTTCAATTTTCATCTGTTATTAGGCATTTATGCTCAAAATGATTATGATGTTTGTGGTGAGCATGGAAAATACTTTAAAATGATACTATAGAAAGTTGAAATATTGGTAAGCTCTTATTTGGCACTTTTATCATTATTTTGTTATAAGGATTAATGATGATGGGCTAGGATATGTTTAAATTTAAAAAAAAAAACTTCATTTTATTACTAATTACATAAAATTACACTTTCTATAATAAACTCATGCTACTGAACAATAGTTTCGTAATAGCATTGATCAGGGATAGTAAGATGGTTCATCTATGGTAATAGGATAGAAACAGACAAAAGCTGAGAAAGGTACAGAATGATACAGAAGAAAGCAAGAGACCGATATGGAGCAGTTCTGTCAACAGGTATTGGCACTAAAACATATACGATTCAAATATCATCTTCAATCCCACAAAAATGTTACACCCATATATACTGTAGTTAAATATATATATATATGTATTACTTTGTATAAATATAGTATGAAATTATAACTGAACCTAAACCTACAACACTACCGATCCAGTTGTTGCAAATGAACATATCACATTTCAGCCTACGTGAGTAAATATTTATTTATTCTCTATTAAAATTCAATTAAATGTTTTATTTTTGTATTTATAACATTGTAAAGTAAACAATAATAAACTACATTTTGTTTATGATATGATTATTATTATTATTATTAAGTCCATAAGTCGAGTACACCCATGGGTGCACTCACACAAGGACACATCAAGGAGTGAAAAATTACCATAACCAAGATGGCAGCACACAAAAAACACAGAAAGAAATAAAAACCCATAAGCGGGCACACACATACCAAATCTGGAAGCAAGCAAACAGCAGAAAAAACAAACTTTAAACAGCCGAGAAGTAGCCATGCACCAAGCTGTCATCCAATGCCAAAAACTCATGCACGGAGTACAAAGGTTTGTCCAACAGTAATTTTTTTAAGTTGCGACGGAATTGGGCCACAGACTGGCCTCTAGCTGAAATTGGTATTTTATTATACAGCCTCTTGGACAAATATGCAGGGCTGGATTGAGTCCTGCTGAGCCTATGATATGGCAAGTCCAATCTCATTCTCCCTCTGGTGTTGTGGGTGTGAAAATTCTCCCTAGTGGGGAGAGCCACTATCCTTTCATGAGTTGAAATCAGAAGGTGCAGAATATAGAGACAGAAAACTGTGAGCAGTCTCTCTTTGATGAACAAGGGACGACAGTGAGATATTCTGTCTGCCCCACAAATAACTCTAAGTGCCTTCTTCTGAATTAACAGGATACGTTGAACATTGGTGGCTCCACCCCACATAGTGAGTCCATATATGATGACACTCTGAAAAAAAGCAAAATAACTCATTCTCAGACAATCAGGTGGCACACAACATCTAAGGCCCCTCAGGAGAAAAACCACCCTACTCAGCCTACCACAGACATTCTCAATGTGCTCCCCCCAGGATAGTTTCCTATCTAGGGTGAATCCAAGTAGCTTAACAGGAGAGGAATTGTAGATATTACCATTCCTCAAACTGAAGACAATCGTCTGGGTCTTGTCATTGTTGAGTAGAAAGTGATTAGCAGAAAACCAATCAGCGGCCATCTCTTTGGTCTCCATCATAGAAGCACCAAGTGCTCCAACATCCTTGTCTGCATCTAAAAATGAAGTATCATCTGCATAGCATACAACACTCTTATTACACATATGGGCCAAATCATTGATCATAATAAGAAACAGAAGTGGACCCAAGATCGATCCCTGTGGCACCCCACAGTCATCACAGTCTCTAACCTGAGATAGCACACCATTTGCCAGAACGGCCTGCTGTTGGCCCCCCAGGTATGAGCAGATAAGCCGGAGAGGAGAACCATCCACCCCATAAAACTTGAGCTTATCAATAAGGATACCATGATCCAGAGTATCAAAGGCCTTGCTGAGATCACATAGTGTCATTCCAGCAAGACCCCGGGACTCAAAAATCTCATAAATCTTGCTGAGCAAAAAATCTACAGCACCAACAGTGAACCTCCCCCCCCCCTCCTGAATCCAAACTGGGTGGCCGAGAACAAGCCGTTCAGCTCACAATATTCATAGAGCTGATCCGCTATTACCATTTCAAATATCTTGGATATTATAGGAAGAATAGAGACTGGCCTATAATTACCAGGATCAGACCTATCACCCTTCTTAAAAATAGGTACAGTTTTGGCAAGCTTAAGTTGACTAGGAAAAACAGCCTGTTTGAGACACTGATTAATGCAGACTGTCAGAGGCTCAACAATTACATTTATAATGTCCTTAATAAAACAACTAGACATGTAATAAAAGTCCTTACTTGAAGAGCTCTTCATTCTTGCCACTATCTTCAAGATATCCTGACAGGAGACACCATGCCAGGCAAGACGACAGGCTGGAGGCTGCCCAGAGTCTGCCAGAAGATCAAGAGCTGATGCTGAAGAGGCTGGTATACTCTCTCTTATGTGCCGAATCGAGTCGATCCAGTAGTCCTGCAGATCCTCAGGAGAGACCAGGATGGTCCCAGGAGCTGAAGAACTTGTACTCGCTCTAATTACCTTCCAAGCTGCTTGACACCTGTTTGTAGCATTCATTATCACCCCTGAATTATGTTGCAGCCTTGCCGCAATCACTGCCCGATGATAATGCCTCTTCAGGTTGAGGTAGGTTCTCTTTGATGTCTCCAATCTGTCACATCTGAATTTATCATAAGCAAACAGCATCATGTCTCTAATATTCACTACTTGCGGTGTAATCCATGGTGCTCCACCTCTTTTTGAGCCAGGAAAAATCTTACAAAGAGGAAAGCACTCATTGAAGATGCCCAAAAAATTATCAAAAAATATTGAAAAGTTCATATCTGCCCTCTGATACACAAGCACTGACTCCCAGTCAATTTTATTTAGACAAAAACAGAGAAAGTCCCTCCCAATCTGGGAGATAGGTCTCACCCAAGAGCACAGCGGTGAATTCACTATTTGATTGGATGGAGCATTGGCGTCTATGGGCAGTAAAACTCTACATTTTATAGCATCATGGTCGCCCAGACAATATTTCACAGTGCTACAGCTGATACTATCACCTAACCTCAAATTTGTAGCCACATTATCCAGACATGCATTTAATCTTGTAGGCTGGCGATTTAATAGATACAGATTTAAGGATTTCAGTCCATTAATAAAATCTCTTGATTTACTATCCTTCACTAAAATGTCAATATTAAAATCACCACCAATCACTAAGCCAAATCCAGGATTCATATCCATCAGCATCAAAATTAGACCCTCCAAAGCATCTGAGAATCTTTTAATACACCCAGAGGGTGACCGATAGCCAACTACAATGAATAGTTGAGCATGCATTAAAGCTACACATGCAAACTCATGCATCTTTTCCAAGCAGAATCTCTTAACTTCAATATTCTTACAAAAAGCATTCAAAGCAGCATCAATGAAAATAGCCACTCCACCATTCCTATATACACTGCGGCAAAAATCAGCTGCAAGTACAAAGTCAGCTGTTTTCTTTATGCTTCTGTTTTGATTTTGATGCCTTCTTTCATTGGTGGATCACAGAATCTGTGAAATTCACATAACCTCATCAATGGCGAACGCTAATCAAATCCACGCATGGTCTGTGATGTTACAAACTACAAGCTTTTATTGTGTTGGAATCCAGAACTGCAGTTTTAGGAAAAATATTGTAATTAGCATATGAAGCTTCTTTATCACTCTCGCAAAATTTGCTCTTGTAAATGTTTTGGCTCGATAAAGTCGCGCTTCATGCTCTTAACTCTTTGAGGGGTGAGAAAATTCATCGCTAAGTATGCTAGTGGGGCACAGTACAAAAGTAAATAATTTCAATAAAAAAATGGAATAGCCTAAATTATATGTCATTTTATAACACTAAAAAAATATTTAAAAAAATTAATACAAATTTTCAATTGAGATAAGCCATTATCAAAAGTGGTTACTGACACTAACCACCGCCCCATATAGTCAAACTTGAAGCGTGGTTACCTACACAAACCACTTACTGTACCAAGTCTTATATCAGACATTTTAGTGAATAAAAACGTCTGATATCAGTCATTCTAGTAGATGAATTGTAGAATATGAAATTAAAATTCAAAATTTAAAAAATAATTGATTTTATTACTCAAATGTCAAATTTATTTCTTAGAATGCCAGTCTTGAAAACAGGATTTGTTCTTTCTTAGGCATAATGGCACACCACATGTTTTGCAAGCCCAGATGGTGCGCACAGGCTTCTTCAATGTGCTGCACTTTGCACATCGTCTTGAATTCCCTCTTTTTGGCTGGTGCATATTTTCTTCAAATCGGATAGTAGCAGCAACAAAAGGTTTATGTTGTCGGCGTTCTACTACTGAGAGTACAGCTGGCTTCGGCGGTGGTTTATTCTGAATGCCAGCTCCAATCTTCTGCCTCAATTGACAAGATAGTATTTCCATGTAAACACTTCTCCTAAAATCTTTGTTAGAAAGCTGCTTCATGTCCAACTCCTTATGCATTATAAATGCATTTATCACGCAGCAATCTAAGAAATGGTGAAGCAATCTTGGCCACCACTTTTTACTTTTTTGGTCAATAGAGTAGTCCCCTTTCAACCGATCGAAGTTGTCTACAAAATTCATTTTCGCATTATAGTCAGGGAGAATTTTAGGACAAGGCACTGTGGTTTTCGTTCCATCCTTCTCTTTCCTCTGCACAGATACTGTCTCATTTGGTGGGTGATAATTGGATATTAAGTTTACACACTTATTGTCTTTCCATTTGTAGACTGAAATACCATGGTTGCTGACACTCCAATCAAATTCCCCCCTCTTTAGAAGTTTGTCATCTGTCAGCTTTGGTAAATGCTTCCTTGCTTGATTCAGTGTTCCACATGCTAAAATATCCTTCTCTTTCAATCTAAAAAATAGTGGATATGAAGTGAAGAAATTGTCCATCACCACAATATGGTATTTACCAGCAAGACTTGCACAAAAATCACTCACAACACGCTCACCTAATCCCATTTCTACCGATTCCTTTAGTTTTCCCATATAAATTTGGAATTTCAGGTTGTATCCTGTACTGTCACACATCATCCATATTTTATACCCTCGTTTGATTGGTTTATTGCACATATATTGCTTCATGAAACATCTTCCTTTAAACTTTACCATTGATTCATCTACAGCAACACATTGATGAGGATTATAGCACTCTGCAAATGTATTTGACAATATATCTAACAATGGTCGAATTTTATATAATTTATCGTAGTCAGGATCCTCTCTTCTTGGCATCATCTCATTATTGTTGATGTGTAGGTGTGACAGGAGCCGACTGAAACGTTTGACTGGCATTAGACTAGAAACAAAGTTGTCATGTAGGTCAGGCTGAGTGCTCCAGTAGTCTCTGTAGCTAGGTAATTTCTTTATTCCCATGTATAAGTTTATACCTAAAAATATCCTCATTTCATTGATGGTTGTGGGAGGAGTTGTTTTGTAGTTTCCATCATCATCATCATCATTATCATCTTCATCACCTTCTGCATCTTTTCTAGCTCTTTTGAGGGGCCTAGAGGATAGTGCCTTCTGTGTGATATAAAGGTTTGTTTGAAAAACCAGATGTTCAATAAGTTCATCTGAGAAAAGTTGGTTGAATAATTTATATGGTGTTGGATCTTCCATGTCTCTAATTTTGGAGCTGATTCCAGTAGGTCCATCAGGTATGAATTCTTTATTTGTTTCTACCAAATTTGAATTGTCCTTGTCCCATGAAGGTACTGGAAATACAGGTGAGGTAGCTGCAGCTTTTGTTTGTTTCTCAAGCTTGTTTCGGCGTGCTGGTAGCTTGACGTACTTAGAAACTCGTTTTTTTCTTGTTTCTTGAAATGCAGAAGGAGTTGGAGCAAAGCTTGTAGAAGGTAGAGAGGAAGGAGAAACAGAAATTGTTGAAGGGGAAGATTCGCCCAAAGGAGTTGTAAATACAGGGATTTGGGCTAAGAGGCTTGAGTTCAGATCACCATCATCATCATTTGATGGAATCTCAATCACAATTGGCAATGATGAAGAACTTGATGTACATGCTGGTTGAGGAGAATCCAAATGTAATAATGCATTTGATGATGTAGATGGTTGAGGGGAATCCAAACAGCATGATGAATCAGTACTGGGAGCAATATATACAGTTTGAGGTGAGTCAGGAATGAAGTCTAAACCAGAAATATCGTGTTCTATAAGAGTATTTAAATCATCTTCCGATTCATCATCTTCATGATCATAACTATCATCATCAGAAGGAATATCTACTGAAAAAAACTGTTCCACTTCCCCTTCTGTTAGATGAATTCTATCACTATGTGGTTTCATTTCTTATAATATTGTACCATATATATAATCAACATGGATAAATTCGAACTAATGTACAGTCACCAAAAAACTTCACTATTATTTACACTATTATCTATAACTCAAAATATTCACAGTTACTCTATAATAAGACTTGATAAGTTCGATGTAATGTACAGTCACCAAATAACTTCACTATAATTTATTATACTATTTTCACTATTATATAAAACTCAAAATAATCACAGTTAATCTAAATTAAGACTTAATACCATAATTACTATTATTATTGATAGTTTTTGCTTTAATTAATTAAAATCAAGTACCAAACAGATATAAGCTTTACATTGTCGCGCGCGATAGTCACAGTGACAGAGAAATCTGAGGTTATGTCTGACCTGTTTACATCATGCTCAATATGGGCTGTGGTTAGTGACATTAACCACATTATAATTGAAAATTTCATAAAATCCACAAAATATGTGAGAATTTACCATCAAAATACTGACTTAGATATATTTTAATAATTGAAGAACACAGTTTATTCTACTATTGCATGACAGCAGGAAAAAATAAAAGGTTTTGGAAATAAGAGAACACTGACGTCATGATTCAGAAAGCTGTGGCTTTGTACGCTCCATTCTGTTCATTGAAGTTTGAATTCTATATGCTCATGCTATCTACTGGTTGTTCTCATAACTATTTCTTGTGGTTTTTGTAGGAAACCATCGCCCCTTGGGGCAGAATAATTGAAAAATCATATGGTCAGCAGCACTAACCACTGCCCCATAACCGAATATGAGATATGGTTAGCAGTACCACAGATTAAAGAACCAGATCGATCACGTCGCTTGCGGATTTCCTAGTTAATGATTTAATTCAGAGATAGCGCTACGCGTCAATGATTTCAACACGGGGAGCAGCACTGTTGCAGTGCGGGAATACTTGAATTGTCGGCACTCTACGGATAGAAAACTCGTCCACGGGGAGCAGCACATGTTGCAATGCGGGAATATTTGAGTTATCGCTACTTCATGTAAAAGTTCTTCAAAGTAATTAAATTAGCAACTCTGGAATTACTCATTCACTTATTGATATTGAAGATTCAATGATGGGGGTTCGATTGTAGGTGAGTAGTTTATTCTCGGTTGGGCTCAAAACCATAGGGAGGAATCTGACATTTCCAAAAAGTGCCCCAAGTTACCAGGTAAAGGGGGGGTTGAAAATTTGATAAATGTTTTTTTTGAAAATAGTTTTAAATCAGAATTGGGTGATTGTTTATAAGTTGTTGTGAAACGTTTTTGGAAAATTTGGTTTTTGGGGGGTTTAGGTAGGGATAAAAATTTTTGAAAAAGCTGGACATTGATATTTTTGAAATTTTTTTTTTATTCTATAGTGATTTTTGTGTTAAACGAAATGATATGTGTGCGATTTGGAAAAATATATCGTTTAAGGGGATGAAAGTGGTTTAAAACTGGAAATTTGTACAAATTTGTTAATTTTTTTTAATGAAAAGCTTCTTGATTTTTCATTTTTAAGCGCAAGACAATCTATTGGGATGTGTGCGTCACAAATGGATTCTCTTTAAAAGAAATGAGGGGGTTGAAATTGTGGACTTCTTAAATATTAATATGTTTGAAAATTTGTTTCTTGTATCATATATAATGAAAAAATCTGTATTAAATGCGATGTGGAATAATTTTTAAAAGTCACCCCTAAGGCATTAGAAAGTCAGCAGAACATGCATTTGTAAAATAATCCCCTAGAAAAAGAGGGTCGCTTGAAATGGAACATGTTGAAAAAATGATTTTTTTTTTTGTTAAATGATTTTTCAAGGGTTTTGTAATTGGAGGTTAAAGGTAAGTTGAGGACACATTACGAACAATGCTATGCCACCCCTTGATTTGAATGCGAGGGCTATTATTGTAGGGGTGCAAAATTTAGGGAAAAATTGAAAGTTGGGATTTTTGGCGGAAATTTGTTTGAGCCTTTTAAAACTTCAAAAGGCGTATTCAACGCTGTTTGAATAAATAACCCCTTTCTGAGATATAGGCATAACTTTGAACAGTTGAGCAAAAGGCGTATTCAACTCTTGTTGAAAAAATCACCCCATTTTGAGTTGAAGTACAGAATAAAAAAGAAACAGAAAGCTTAAGCTGGCAGAGCTTGATTAGTTATTTTCAGCAGTAAGTTAGTTATATTTAACTAATATTATATTTATATTAGTTATATTTAACAGTATGTATATATATGTTTAAAATATGCTTCCACAGACGTAAGATTTTTCTTCATCAGGTTTTGATATATAGTCAGGGCCGGCTTTATAGGCTTGCGAATAAGGCTGGCTCCTGGGGCTGCCAAGTTATTACATTATAAGATTATTATTGATCAACTCTCAAATAACTCACAAAAACATTAGAAATAATCATAATAATATAAGATAATAGATTTCATAAACCTACGCTAACCCTACGCTATCACCCTGTGGTGGAACCATGATCTCTCCAGGGGGGGGGGGGGGCTGAAACGTCTGGGAATATGGAATACCCTACAAGCAAGAATTTAAAAAAAACATTTGTGTAAAATCAATGGCGGATAAAGTATTTTCCAAGGGGGAAAATACATACATCATAAATAACTATGGGAAGTGATACGTCCGAACGGTTAGCGCCGCTATCTGTAACTCAGATAAGATAAGTCACGGCGCTCGTTGACAGAATCTGTAGCGGTGACCGATAGAAATACAAAAGCCACTGCACAGTTACGATGTTTTTGCACAACAAAATAAAAATAAAAAAATTATTTTCATCAAAAACAGCATTGCCCGTCTTAACTTCTCCAAACTTACCAACGATTTTGCTACTAAAAATAAAAGTTATATTTCACTTTATATTATTTTGATATGATGTGATGGTGATAATCATTAATCAATGTTTCTTTTGATCAGTATAATTTGTATCAATATCATTAAGGTCAGTATTATTTGTATTGAAACATATTAATCAAATAAATAAATAAATAGTTACTAAATCACAGTTGCTTCGAATATATAGCCTACTGAATACTATGACAATTTATTATATTATTTTATAATTCAATTGAATTATTTATTCATTGATATTTCATTGTAAAACATTTCATACTAGAATTTGTTTTTATTATTCAATGTAAGAAAAGCCTGTTGTGATATTTTGACAGGCTTACACCATTATTAAATTCACAATATTACAAACGGAAGGGCCGCCAAATGCGTTTTGCTTGGGGTCGCCAATTGTCTTAAGATAATTACTGATATAGTACCTACTATTTTAAAGAATATTGTAGTTAGCCTATATCTCATAAGAGGTGGAGGAGGGGTTTATTGGTCTTTGAACCTCATAGGGATGGCTTGCGAACCAGAGACAAATAAAATGTATAACCTAATATGTATTCAACATGAACCTTCTTCCACCCAATTTATTCTCTATTAAAAAGCATTAATTCGAATTGAGAAAATCTTGAATTCAGACAAAAGTGTGGAAAAATCTAGTTTGGATCAATTTACTATATACCGAGTAGTTTTGACCGGTGACAGTTAACATTGGCGGATTACTAAAAACTGAATTACAAGCCACTAGTACTGGGGTGCCCAACTGTTCTCGTAGGCGAGCAGTTCGCGAGCAAAAATCGAGATCTTTTCCCCCCGATTTCCACATTTTTTGGGGGGAAATTTTAGTTTTTTTCTATTTCAACAGGGTCAACATTTTCATTTTTTTAAATGTTAATAGTTTTGGAAAATTCTTTTTTCTATCAGATAGAAACCGACAAATTTGTACTAAATGTAATTTGAACGCTTTTTGATACCGTAATTCACTAGTGTTTGGGGGGAGGTGAAAAACAAAATTTTGTTGAAAAACGTGGGGGGGGGGGCAAAGAAATTTTAAACTTTTTGTTTGTGAGTAATTTTTAGCTTTTTTGATTGGAAGTGTAAGGTAAGTAGGTGCAGAAGTTCAATATGCCTTGTTACCGCTAGAAAAGTCAAAGGGGTTGGAGAAAATTTCGAAAACTTTAAGAAATGTTTTTTATTTTTAAATTATTTTGTAGAGGATAAATAAATAATATTGGCAAAAGGCATTGAAAAGTGAGCAAAATATGTATGTGAAGTTTTATCAAGAAATCATCCTCTCGTAGAGGAGAGGTGCTTAAAATAAAAAGTGACAATATGGAAACTATTCTGACTTTCTGTTGAATACATTTTATATGATGTTGAAGACCCATCTTGTTTCCACAAAAGCAGAGCGAAACGGCCGTCACGCCATAACGTGAGTCAATTTCCATTCAAAAGTGTTTTTTAAGTTTATAAATTTTATAGGTTTTTGGGATTGACGTTGGACGTAGGGGACATTAAGAAAATTTCGATGCACCGTCTTGGATAATTTTTTTAATAATTTTAAAAAATTATTTCATGTCAATTATTTCAATAAATAATCCGCGGGCGGGTTTTGTAGGGGGGAAAAGTCCGTATAAATTTTCAAAATAAAAATCCATGTATTATTATTTATTTACTATAGAATAGGTATGGAAAATCGGGTCCTTCAATACTCCATTGAATCGGTTTATTTGTTTCTCAAAACAGTTTAACATTTTTTTTTTTCATTTTTTTTTTGTTCAGTCAGCCTAAACAGTAACATAAAATTATTCCTAGAAAAAGTTAACGGAAGTAAACACATAGATGGAAATGAAACTTCCTCAAAATGTTAAATTATGGGGAAAACATTGTAGAAACGTATTCTATTTACTTTTCTATTTAACATTTTTACATGAATTCAAATTTATTTTTATTTTAAATAATATTTTATCACATAATCTAAATAATTTAGTTATAGAGGCTTATTAATATTTTGACAAAATGAAATGAAACGGGATTCGCAATAGCAGTATACTTTAGAGGCAGTCAACCCAATCGTCATTATTATTGTAGCCGGCAGATCTGTCAATCAGATCAGAGCACGCAGTAGCAGAGAAAAACGTTAAATATAATGAAATCTGGCAATAACGCTTGATCCGGCAACAGTGCTGTAGGGTGAGCATGCATATGCGAAGGACGCCTGTAGATGATGTTGCAGGAATGAAGAAGTGACGGATGGAGGGAGTGATGATGAGTGAGAGCGAACAGAACAGAGAAAGTAGAGAGGGAAACACTCTACTCTCTAGGCGCTATACCTACGCATTCTAGCGCATATTTTTGGAACTTAGCGTGAGCAGTCTGGGTTTGTCTGTGGCAGTACTAACCATGGCCCTTCAAAGAGTTAATACATAAATAACTATTATGAGGCCACAGTTCCATTATCCTTCCATTGAAAGGATTGATAGTCGATTTGGAACAAATGTTGGGTTTGCTTACTGACTGTATAACTTTTTTTCTAGACAAAATATCCTTAGAGTATCTGTATATAAAAAAATCTGTAATGACTGAAAATGTGCAATTCGTAAGTTTTTTTTGGTAATTTATGTTTTAAGTATTATGCACTGTTTAATTGGTTTTAGCCTACTGTATTTTAAAGTTTGACGTCACATGCCACAACTACCCATCAAGGCCTGTTTCCACCCAAATAAAATATGTTGCCAATAATTTGTTGTGCTGGAAGTGGAAACACAAAATCTTTACAAGTTGGCAGCAAAATTTATTGAAGCCCTGCTTCAACTTTGCTGTTAACTAACTTGTTGCCAATATTTGTTTCTGTTACACTTGATAGAAAGTAGCTACTTTCCATAGATTTGTCACGTATGGAAAGTGCCTCTTTTCCGTACTAGATCGGAAAAATCAGCTGACAAATAGGGCCTTATAGCCGTACAAGATAGGAAAAAACATATGGCGTGCGGCAATAGTTATTTATGTATTAAGAGCGTGAAGTGCGACTTTATCGCTCGAGCCAAAACATTTACTGCATGACACATAGCAGAGCGCAGTAATTTTGCGAGAGCAATAAAGAAGCTTCATGTGCGAATTACAATATTTTTCCTAAAACTGCAGTTCTGGATTCCAACACAATAAAAGCTTGTAGTTTGTAACATCACAGACCATGCACGGATTTGGTTAGCGTTCGCCATTGTTGAGGTTATTTGAATTTCATAGATTCCATGATCCACCAATGAGAAGACATCAAAATCAAAACAGAAGCGTAAAGAAAACAGCTGACAAGTGTAAAGTACTTTACCGCTTGCAGAGCAGTAAAGAGGTATTTTACAATTAGTTTTCAGTACATAAAGAACTACATTATGAGCAGTTGTAGGAAAAAAAATTTCTGTTGACTCACATATATATATATTACTAGCTGGCCCAATGTGCGTTGCTGCATTCTCATAAAAATTCTCCTTGATTTTATTATTCGCCACCTCCCGCTGAGAGGTTACATTTAAAATTAGGAAAGAAGTTAGTCCTAGGGCTCTTCCAGCTGAACATAGAGGCTTCATTGTTTTCTTAATCACCACCTCTGAATAAAGAAACATTTCAAATTTAAACCTCCTATGACTATAAGGGTAGAAGCTAGGTTTTTTATTTTATTATTCGCCACCTCCTGCTGAGGATGCATTTCAAATTTCTAGCTGCATTGGTTAACAGATGTTATCAACCTGGCATAATTACATTTCATCATACCCAGTCGTATGTTTCCTACATATTGCAAGGCTCCGACTGAGTGGTAGCCTACATGCAAAGTGCAAAGTCTTTTGCTGTTTAAAGACAGCATAAATAACGCCGCTATAAGGGGCCTGCCATATGATTAAAAACTGTTGACTTCTATCAGCTGTTCCTTTAAGCTGTTTGGCCGGCAAGTTCAGTAGGTTAGGTCTATAAAATGGATTAATTAATAATAATTATTAGCTCCCCTATTAAAATTTATGGTCAGAAACAATCCCCAATATTCACACAACATATTCTCAAAGTTTCAGGCCGATCTGTCAAGTAGTTTTGAAGTCTATAGGGAACATACATACATACATACAGGCAGACATTCATTTTTATATACAGAGTGTTTCAGAATTAGTGTCGAACATTCTAGGGTATTGTTCCTGGATGATAGGAGACTACAAATGTTGTATTTAAAGTTTCCAAAATTCAGCGGTTATCCTTATAGCAGCCATTTTGTTTTTTTCACTTGGGAATTTTTATCTCAAGAACGAAATGTTGTATTGATCTGAAATTTGGCATGAATATTTATGTTATAAAGACACAACTTTAAAAAATAAAAAATAAAAATTTCGATGGAAATTTTCAAAATGGCGGCCATTTTAAATATTTGATGGCGAATTTCACGAAAACCGTTCACTTTACAGAAAATTTACAAGAGACATAAAAGTTAGCAAATTTTATCACAATTCCAACGATATCTTATTTATTAAGATTGGGCAAAGAATAACAGAGAAATTAATTCTTTTCGTACTGCATGACCACTTTTCACCATTAATTTAAACATCAATGTTAAATTTTTTATAATTTAATCATTTCAAATATTTGATGACAAATTTCATGAAACCCGTTCACTTTACAGAAAACTTACAAGAATAACTTTTTTCAAAATTATATAACAAATTTAACATTGATGTTTAAATGGTGAAAAGTGGTCATGCAGTACGAAAAGAATTAATTTCTCTGTTATTCTTTGCCCAATCTTAATAAATAAGGTATCGATGGAATTGTGATAAAATTTGCTAACTTTTTTGTCTCTTGTAAATTTTCTGTAAAGTAAACGATTTTCGTGAAATTCGCCATTAAATATTTAAAATGGCCGCCATTTTGAAAACTTTCATCGAAATTTTTATTTTTTATTTTTTAAAGTTGATTCTTTATAACATAAATATTCATGCCAAATTTCAGATCAATACAACATTTCGTTCTTGAGATAAAAATTCCCAAGTGAAAAAAACAAAATGGCTGCTATAAGGATAACCGCTGAGTTTTGGAAACTTTAAATACGACATTTGTAGTCTCCTATCATCCAGGAACAATACCCTAAAATGTTCGACACTAATTTTGAAACACTCTGTATATAGATTACATGGCTGTAAACTTTTGCCGGTTCTCGCATATTCGCGTTTCTGCACTCGGCTGCGCCTCATGCATTAAGTGGCTCTACACACTGGTGTCTTAAGACATGTGTCTTAAGACATCTGTCATGTGTGATGCATTTTTATCGAATACCAACCCATGTTATTAAATGGAGGACTTACACACTGCTTGAGACATCAGTGTGACACGACATCCCTGCTTCAGACATGTGTTGCATGAGACCGGTTGGTCGGTGTTTGCTAAGTCATGACTTACAACAACCGCCCTGGCGCATGCGCACTAGCACGCGTCGCCTGAGCAATGAGGCTGTGAGCCATCAACAACTGAGCTCAACAATTAGCCATCTGCAACGCACGTAAGACATAAGACATGCATAAAACATACATGTCTTATTCAATTCCATATGACATGACAGATGCCTTAAGACACCAGTGTGTAGAGCCACTAACTATCATATGCTCGACCGGCAAAACGTTATTTTCCAGCCTAGTAACATAATATACTATTTTGGGGTGGAAACAGCAAAATAATATTGCCAACATTGCGTGTGCAATGACAACACAATGATGACACATTCCGGACAAGCCACGGTGTTAAGGCTCTGTAATGACTATTTCTAGAGCCCTACTTTTGTAGTAATAATAGGTTATCAGCCAGATATCTCACAAGAATCAAGATGGCGTGTTGTTGGAAGTTATACAACTTCCAACTTATTATTTACAAAATACATAGCACATTTCCAGGATAGACAGTGCATTACAAAATACGTAATTAAAGAATAGGTTAGAATGAAAAATATACCTATTATATAATATATTAACAATTTTATCAATAAATTTAAAGCTATTGGCTACATTACTAAAATGGAAAAATATTATATGCAATTCACAAGATAATGAAATTAGAGACAGGATAAAGAAGACAGAACTTATACAACCAGAAGGATAGTACAAAGAAAAATGCATATATACATACATATTAGTATGTCAGAGAGATAAATGAAAAAATAGTAATGCAATCAAGCATTAGAAATTTATGAAGACCAATCAAGATAATTATAAAAAACAAACAAAGCTACACAAACCGGGAGAAGGAAAAAAACCAAGAAAACTATTCTGCATAAATTGATATGAGTAGCTGTTCACACTGTTCATCATTCAAGGCCAACAACCACTCAGTTATGGTTCTTTTATACTTGAACATGCAGCCACCAGGCTGACAACCCAGATGGAACATAGCTCAAAGTTGTGTGTCCTAGTTAAGTGCTATCCATATCACAGACAGTATAAGCATTAGGTGATAGACCAGAGTGGTGCATTGTGCAAGTGCCTTTAGTGTTATTATTATGGGTGGTCTCCGTATTGAAATTCATGTTATTCTTGAACATTTACTTGAGAACAGTCTTGATAAAATGCTGTCTAACTTTAAGAACATCAAAAGTGTGCAATAACTTCTCAGATGGAGATCTCCTACACAGGCCAAGACTGCCTTTTGTTATAGCTTTCTGAGTGACTATTAATTCATCCAGCAAGGTCTTTGAGGCAAATTTCCAAAGTATGATTTCATAAAGAACAACAGATTGAACAAATGCAAATAAATAAACCATTCTCATGTCTTTGATATTCAGAATTCCCATAAGCTGGCCAAACACTTGAAAATTCCCTGAGCCCACTATTCAAATATCTGATATGAGATGTAAGGGTGAGCAATTTTTTTTTTTTTTTGTAGATTACGTCTTGGAGACTCCAGTTAAGGAGTATAAGACAAGTCAGATCAACAATATTATACACTAGATACCATAATTACTATATCAGTTAGTTGAAATGAGGCTTAATTTTGATGTGAAAGGAACTCTTGTACACTATAAAAAGCTTTATCAACTAAATATTTCTTCAATTGTTTTTTTAATATTTCTATATTTTCAAGACTCTTCAAAAACTGCGGTAGCTTATTGTAGAATTTCCTACCAATATAACTAGGTTTTTGTTTGAATAAGCTACTATTGTGACTCACCAAGTGATAATCTCCTCGGCTTCTTGTATTGTAATCTTCTTATATTATAAGATTTTGGTTAATATCATTCGTTTTTACATATAGAGTAGCTTCATACACATATAAGCAGGGTACAGTTAGGAGACCAAGTCTCTTGAACAACGGCCTACATGAATCTAATCTATTTACTCTTTCTACACACCTAACCGCTTTCTTTTGGATCTTAAACACCCTATCAAGATTTTGTTTTGATGAATTACCCCATACCAAGATAGCATACCTAATATGTGACAGTAAGAGCCAATGGTAAGCTGTAAAAAGTAACTTTTTGTCATTCAATCTAGCGAGCTGTCGCAGGACAAATACCCCAGATGAAATTTTACTACATATTTTCTCAATGTATGGAGTCCAGGTCAATCGTCTATCCAACATAACTCCTAGAAATGCAATTTTTTCTTCCCGGTCTAATTGATTATCGTTTATAAACACGTTTATAGCCCTATCTTCATTTAAATTATGTTTGTTTTTGAATTGAAGGTATTGGCATTTTTTACTATTTATAGTTAATTTCAACTGATTTAAAAATTGGACAATGGACTGCACACCTATATGGGCACTTATTTCTAAATTATCTAGAATGGAATTGCTGAAAATGAGTGATGTATCGTCAGCAAATAAGAGGGCTCTACCACTAATTAATTCTTTAGGTAAACGGTTGACATATAACATATAACAAAAAAAGCAATGGACCTAGTATTGACCCCTGAGGCACTCCAGCTTGCACCTCTAATTTATTAGATTTATTCTTTACTATACTATTACCAACTACTGTAGTTAGTTCTACACATTGTTTTCTCCCAATAAGATATGATTCAAACCATTTCAGTTCAACCCCATTTACACCTACATTTTGCAGTATTTCCAATAAAGTTCTATGATTAACACAATCAAATGCCTTTGACAGATCTAAGAAGATTGCAGTAGCTTTATCACCTGAATCTATTATATCTATTAGTTTTTCAACTAGAGAAACTATGGCTGTCTTTGTTGATCTCCCTTTCTGGAAGCCATGCTGTTCATCACAGATAAAGTTAGCTTCTTGAAGGTGCAGAAGTAACCTATTTAGAACTACTCTTTCAAAAATTTTACTTATTACATTTAAAATACTAATGGGCCTATAGTTTTCTACCTTTTCTCTATCACCACTTTTGAAGATTGGCAAGATCTTCCCCTCTTTTAAATTATCTGGAAAAACACCTTGTTCTAATGAATGATTGATCAGATGAATCAAAGGGTCTAACAATTGATCTTTACATTCTTTCAGAATTTTACTGGATACCCCATCCATTCCTACAGTTTTTTTATTATTTAAGCTATCAATGATATTTGACAACTCGTCTTGGGATACTGGGTGGAATTTTAATTCGTTCTGAATTCCCTCAGTATTCCTCATGTCACTAATACCTTTATTAAGAGATTTTTGAAGATTCTTAGCAACCAGTTGATAATATCTGTTAAAGAAATTACAAATGTCTACACTATCATCAATATATTTGTCATTTTCGTTAATTATTCTGGGGACACTAGTATAAGCATCTACATGAGCTACTTGCCTATTTTTGTTTATTACATCCCACACTGCTGTGTTAAAGTAAACACTATTATTCAAAATTTCAGCTGTTTTCTTACATTTCGCTCTTTTCACTTCTTTCATATATTTCTAGATAGTTTGAATTCATCATATGCATCTTTAACCCTATTTCTTTCTGCAAGGATATCATCAGTTAGCCTATCCACTCTTCAATTTTGTCTAATTTGTTTTTTACAGGGACTTTTATAACTGGACAACTCATAGTAATATGAAACCTTAAAATATTAATGAAACTATCATATTTGTTATTCAAACTATTGCTATTGTAAACCCTACTCCAGTTTTCTTGTAGCAGATTCTGCTTCAAACAATCGATATTCCCCTGTTCACATTGTTGAATTTCTTTCATTACTCTACTCTTTTTAATTGATTTATAACCTTGCAACCCCACCTCTAAGATTTGGTAGTCATGATCAGATAGTTCCAAGCTGCCTAATCTTGTTTTAGAATAATCTATATTAGTAAGGATGTTATCAATTATTGTTTGTGATGTTCTTGTGACTCTGGTATATTCATGAACTTTTATTTCCAAGTTATTCATGTATATAATATCCCTTAAATCTTCTGTCATTTTATTCTGTGTTGCAAAGTCTGTATTGAAATCTCCCGCTACGATAACGCTTGTAAAACGAGTAGTAGTAATCTCTAAAATCCTATTGAATAGTTCACAAAAATTGTTCCATTCCCCATTTGGTGACCTATAAATACCTAACACCACTATACTTCGAAATTATTTTCGATTTTTACTCTTAACCCAGAAACTTCTAAATCCATTTCCACAGCAAATTTCTCTACATATTCTAAATATTAAATGTTTGCATATTCTTAGCATTTTTAGTGAAGATAGCTACTCCCCCACTTTGATGAGATGTCCTGCAATACGACGTTTTCAATGAATAGTTTGGAATATTAAGTTGTGACAATTCATCTTCTTTTAAACCATGCTCTGTGAAAATAGCTATATCAGGAGCCTCTTCTTTAAAAAATACTTCGATTCTATCTATTTTGTTACGAATGTATTGAATATTCTGATGGAACACAGTGAGTACCAGTACTTCCCTATCATCCCTTATTACTTTATCGTTGCTTTTGCATATTGAAGTAGATTTACTTAATCTCTTAGAATCTTGAGAGCCTATCAGGTTGCTACAAGAGTTCCTTCCACTAATGCTATCCTGATTTTTTGATCGATTAACGTCTTTTAATACAATTGAAGATATGAATTTATCATTTGAAACTAGTTTCCCTTCCCGGTTTTGAGCCACTTTACTAAAAAAGGTTCGTTAGATGATTGTTTAGGAGAATTATTGACAGTAGATTGCAAACGACTTTCAATCAGCTCTGCCAGCCTATTACAAAATATTACTTTGCCAGATTGATTTAGATGTAGACCATGATTAGTGAAGTTTTGTTTTTTCAGCCTTTCATTTAGAAAACAAATCCCCAACTACTTAGAATACTTATTTTTTAGGCTGTTGATTGTATTATGAATTGATTTATTTGTTGACTTAATGGCTTCATTTAGCTCTGGCATATCAAACCTATACGGAATTTACTTATTATTACATTAGTTTTTTGGCTGAGTGGCACAATCTCTTTAATTTTTTCATTTATTTCAGGAAGATGTTTTAGATTAGGTTCATTTATATTGTTTGAGCCACCCAGTACTATTAGAAAATCGTTTTTACCAAAATCTTTAGTTTGTTCCTGTGCTGACTCTACGATTGGTTTGAAAAAGCTCTGAACTTCATACTTATTTTTTAATCTTTTATTTAATAGGTCACTACAGTCTCGTCCATGACTGGATGTCAAGATCAGTACTCTACCTTTCCTATCGTTATTTGCCCTTTCTTTAGTTTTGGTTGCTGTTTGCAAAACCTGACTATACGTTTTTGTTTGACCATTTCTATTTATTTTTTCCCCATTTGATTTAGGTTCTACTTCTTTTTGTATTGATCAGAGGTTCAGATCTTACATTAGCCAAGTTTATTTTTGATTTTAATATTTCGATTTCCTCTGACATAGACCTACATTGACTCGTGAGATTTAGTATTTCAGTTTTATGGTCTTCCTGCTGCAATTTTACAATAACTTCCAGAGATTTTATGTGATCCACCAACCCTATCCGTTCTTCCTCAGAATTTTTTAGTGTTGTTTCTAATTTTGTTTTCAATTCGGTGTGATCACTCAATAGTTTAGCAACCTTTTCTTCTACATCTACAGTAGCTTTAAGAGCTGCTGGAGATTTTTTTGTTAATAATTGCTGAGATCGCGTAGCTACCTGAGTTTTAGTTAAACAATTAGATTTAGATGCCTTGTTTGGACTCATTTTCCTAGCTAAAAATTGATTTCAATTGATTTTAGTTAAATGTTTAATGAAATATTACTTAATTTATTACAATTGTCAACTTGAGACTATTTAATTACAAGAGAATTTATCAATATCGGTACACCTAACCTCGAAAATAGAATTTTACTTTTTATTAAGATACTTTAAATTATAATAGACAAATTAATAATGGAGATTATTAAGATATTATAAATACTAATAATAATAAACAACAATACTACTTATCCGTTCGAATTAATATTGTATTCTTCAAAATTCGCAGAGCCTGTTCTGAAAACGTATGCACAGTACAATTGGTTTGACGAGCAAAATACTCTCTGTTCTCTGCTGTAAAATCACTTCCCGGTGATTCGGAACCCACCTAAAACTGTAGGTTCAACTCATCAATCACCATCATCCATTTCATTACCCATGCACAGGTCTCTGACCAATGTGGTCTTGATCCTCCGAAAAAAGATACTCATGTTAATTTACTGTCAATGAAAACACTCAAGTATTTATAATTAAACACCATTTTAATTATCTCACATCCACAACCCTTACACTAATCTGACCCACATGTATAGGATTGTGATGGCCGTGGACTATGTGGTTAACTCTCCATGTGGGCTCTGTGATAAACCCATTAAAGAAAATGCGGATGCAATTGGCTGTGATCTTTTTTGTGAAAAGTGGTTTCACTCTAAATGTGTCAAAGTCTCAAAAGATGATTTTGTAAAAATTCAATCCCTGGGTGATCATGTGAAGTGGCATTGTTCGGCTTGTGAGGATAGGTAATGTTCGGTAAGGAAGCTTAAAATCGACGACGTTTTATCTTTTTCAACTAAGGTAGATAAAATGGACATTAAACTTGACTCTTTTGAATCTTCCAATAAAGACTTATTAAGAAAAGTTGAGAATTTATTTGAAGAAAAGTTTCAAAAAATGTTTGACCTTAACAGAGATAGTTCTATTCGTGTTTCTCAATTCAATTCAAACAAAAGTGTTGAGGCTGCTGATCAATATCTGACTTGTCAAAGTGTTCCTAAAACAAGTGAAGAATCGTCTGCTCGTAAGAATTCGATTCTTAAAATCGATCTTGTTGACTATGGACGATCGACAATGGATGCTGTTCGACTTGACATGAACTGTGATGTTTTGAACAAACTTTCACCGAATAAAGTTAATTGTGGAGAATCTGATTCTTTTCCTACACTTATTTCTACATCCAGTGTATCAAATAAATCAAGATCTCGTTCTGGAACTGACTGTTTACTGACTTGCAGTGCTGATAATAATAAAGCTTTAGATTTAGAAGGTGACAGTCTTACTGATGCTAATGAACATAACCCTACTGCCAACAACTGGACTGAGGTAGTGAAGAGACAAGGTAGGAAAGCTAAAAACTCATTTCCTGATAATAAAGCTCAACCTAATAAAGCTCAACCGGTTATAAGTTCTAAATTTTCTGGTAATGGAAATGGCAAGAAGAATAGGAATTTTATCACCGGTAACATGACTGGCATTGACTCTCTGAAAAGTATGGACCGTAGAGTGTTTCTGTTTGTTTCCAGATTCATTCCAGAAACAACTAGTGAGGACATTTCGGGCTTTTTAACCAAACAGGGTGTTAGTGACTCTCTGGTTGAAAAACTGGTTTCCAATCATCCTAATTCCTATTCGTCTTTTAAGGTTGGTGTTCCTGCCTCTGTGTTTGAAAAAGTATACAAGGCAGAATTTTGGCCTATGAACACTTATGTAGCAAGGTATTTTGCAAGGAAACAAATTGGCAATGACAATTTAAACTCAAAGGCCAACCTAAAAATACCCAACACCTAGCTGATAGGAGTTCTCTCAATGTGACTCAGTCTTGTTTGGTTGTTGTTCACTGGAATGCCCAGGGTTTGCTCAATAAATTGGATGAACTCATCAGCTTAAATTTTAAATTTGATGTGGACATACTTTGCTTATGTGAGCACTGGCTTGGTTCACTTGAACTTGGTGAAACTACAGTCTTGGGCTATAAGTGTATTAGCGCTTATTGTAGATCCTATGGTAAAAGAGGAGGCTCTGCTATTTTTTTGAAAGATGGTTTATTGGGCACTGAAATCGAATACTTAACAGAACTCTCAGTGTTGCGTGTCTGCGAGATTTCAGCAGTGCTCATTACTGAGCTTAATGTCATCTGTATTGAGGTTTACAGAGTTCCTGATGATAGCAACTTTGAAATTTTTATTGAAATTATCTTCAACTTACTTGATAGAATTAATAATAGAAATAAATCAAAAGCTTCTGTGATTCTATGTGGTGATTTTAATATTGACGTTTTGAATAATTCTTCTTTTAAGTTAGTTTTTCAGAATATTTTAATTAGCTTTAATCTCAATTTAGTAATTAATGAAGTTACCAGACCAGCCTCTTCCCTGCATGGAATGGGGTCATGTATCGACAATGTTGCTACTTCTATACATGTAGACAGAATTGTAGCAGCTGCAGTTGAACCGATGTTGATGTCTGACCATTCTGCCATAGTTTTTAAGTGTTCTTTAGATCTGAGTGCTCATAAGACTGATGATCAAGTTGATCTTGGTAGAGTTATTAGACCCATGAATAAGACTGATGTTTGTTATTTTAAATCTTTACTGGCAGAAGTTAATTGGCTAGGTATTTACTTAATTGACTCAACTGAGGTCAAATTTTCTCATTTTCTTGACCGGTTCTTGTATATTGTAAACTGTGTGTTTCCTTTAAAGCATGTTTTCAACAATAAGGATTCACATTGCAATTTCAAGTGGTATAATAGTGAAATAAGACAAGTTAGAGAATTGTGCTTTATTATGTTCGAATTGTACAGAAATACAGGTTCAGTCAATTATAGATTAAATTATATAAATTATAAAAAACTTTATAGAAAAATGGTAAAAGAAGCCAAACTTAATTTTAACAATAATCGTATCCTTCTTGCAAGTGACAAACCCAAAGAATTGTGGTCAATAGTGAAAGAGAATTTGAATAGAAATGATGTCTCCAGGAGTGTTGTCAGTAATTGTCATACATCGGATGGCTTTAATGATTTCTTTTTGAATAGTGTAAGTAATGTTGTTCTTGGTGTACCTGCTGCTGCTCACAGTGTTGATTACTATATGGAAAATCATGAAAATTCTTCAGCTGTACCTGTAACTACTACCTTTGCTTTCAGTCACACTAGTGTTGAGCAAGTTTATGAAACCATATTATCTTTAAAAAATAGTTCCTGTCTTGATGTGTATAATCTCAACTCTTTTTTTGTAAAACTTGCTTCTCCATTCATCTGTGAAATTTTATGCTGTTTATTTAATGATTGCATTGATCATGGGATATTCCCAAAATGTCTAAAATTTTCAAAGGTTATTCCGTTGTTTAAGAAAGGCTCTGCTTCTGATTATAATAATTTTAGACCTATATCAATAATTCCTGTGTTCTCTAAAATCTTTGAGAATATTCTGTACAAGCAGATTATTGAATATTTTGAGATCAACCATCTATTTAGTGACAGTCAATATGGGTTTAGACCTAAAAGAGGAACTGGAATGGCTATCTCAGAATTTATGAAGTGCTGCATGTATTCTATGGATGAGAGCCACAAGGTTAAAGGTAGTTTCTATGATATGTCCAAAGCATTTGATACTATATCGCATGAAATTTTAATTCAGAAACTTAGATTTTATGGTTTTGATGACGTAGCAATTAGTCTAATGTCATCTTACTTGAATGATAGGTATCAGTCTGTTTTTTACAATAATGCTTTCTCTAATTTCTTAGAAGTGAAATCAGGTGTCCCCCAAGGATCAACATTGGGGCCACTTCTGTTTATTATTTATGTGAATGATCTCCCTGCTGCCATAAGTACTGACTTTGTGAAGCCATTCATGTTTGCGGATGATCTGGCTGTACAGACTAAGTGTATTAATTTATTCAGTGAGCTCCATACATTTGTAAATCATATAATTGATGACTGGACTGCGGCAAATTCACTTTGTCTAAACAAAGAAAAAACTCAAATGTTGGAGTTTGGTTTCAATTTAAATACTAACAATTCTAAATTTTTAGGCATAGTTGTTCAAAGTAATCTTAAGTGGGAGTCTCACATAAATTTGTTGCACAGCAGACTGTCAAGAGGTATATTTTTGCTCAGCCGTTTAAAATTTATTGTCAACACTTTTGTTTTAACTACAGTTTATTTTTCATATGTACATAGTCATTTATCTTATGGAATTATTGCTTGGGGAAATGATACAAATGTAGGGAAACTATTTGTACTGCAAAAACGAGCCATAAGAATAATTGCTCGTGTTCCTAGTCGCACACATTGCAAACCAATTTTCAAGCAAATGAAAATATTGACAATTCATGCTATTTATGCATTTGAATGTTTATTATATATAAAGAAAAACTTGTCACATATTCCTTTAAATAGCTCTGTCCATGGCCATTACACAAGGAACGCTTCATCGCTCAGACTGAATTGTTGTAATTACTCTTATACATTGAATGGATTTGTTGAGTATGGAACAAGGCTTTATAATTGTCTGCCAAATAATCTTAAGGTTAATGATATTGAATGTTTTAAAAAGAATATTAAAAATTATCTTGTTGATAAATGTCCATACAAAAAGAATGAATTGTTTGATATGTGAACTACCATTAAACTATATGTAATTGTCTACCATTAACTATTTTCAGCTATATGTGATCTATCATTATATATATATTTAAACTGTTGATAATTTTACTGTGAAATGACTACGACTGTTTTGTCTTGTTATTTTGACTTTGTTGCACATTATGTGTTAATGTTGCAACAAAAATATATTTGAATTTGAATTTTTACCAAATGTGTTGAAAAATTGTGATATTGATTGTTTTGAGAAAAATCTGAAATTTTTACTTGTCAATATATGTCCTTACAATAAGAATGACTTGCTAATGAATTTATGATGTATTGTTTAGCCAATGCTGTTATTTTACTCATTTTGTTGACTTTGTTATGCGTTTTGTAAAATGTTACAACAATAAAAGAATTTGAATTTGAATTTGAATTTATGAAGTATTAGCTTCAATTCAGGTGGAGGAGCAGAACTGTCATGAAGGAAAATAGACAAGCATTTGTTTTTTTTAAATGTTCATACTTTGTATGTTCATATGTAACCAACCCTTCAACAGCCTCAGTGCCCTTATGGCAGTCAGTCATGTCACTGTTCCCAGCTGTCGCCGCCAAAATAAACTGCTGTGACATCAGCAAATAGCAACATAGCTATATAGCACATCAGCAAATACCAAAAATGTTTTCCTGGATGATATCATTGATGTAGAGCAGGAGTAATATTGGACCAAGAGTGCCCCCTGGACTATGCCATAATTGATGACCTAAGCATCATTTCTAACATTATTAATGCTCACTCGTTGATGATGATTGATCAGGAAACTCCTGATCCATTAACGTGCAGCATCAGTAATGCCAAAGACTGTTAATTTATTCAGCAAGATGTTGTGGTAGTTTGAGTCAAAGGCCTTAGCCATGTCAATGAACACCAAAGAATATATTTATTTTCATTAATAACTTGCCTCAAATAGTCACTAGAATGGAAAAAGCAATTTGATGAGTTACAATAATCCCTCAACCAAATTGGTTATCTATTAGTTTATTGTTTCTTCTTAGTCAACTGTTTCTTGAAGCATTTTTCCATAACCTTTGAAGTAAATCTGAGCACGTTGATTGGCTGATGATTGTTCAGATTGATTTTGTCTCCAGGCTTATATAGGGCGAAATTACTTTTGCCAATTTGAGGAAATCCGGATATTACCTGTTGCAAAACTACAATTGATTATAATTATGCCAAAGAGGCTCAAGAATTGAACTCAAATTACCCTTCAAAAGGCAAGCAGGAATATCACAACCTGGCACAGATCCACCTAAAAGCTGCAATATGCAATTCTTTATACCCTAATCAGACACATGCTGTAAAACAAAAACTGAATTGCAAAAAGGGTGATTATTGTGCATTATTTGGTTATTGAGTTTAATTTTATCTAGAAGAACCTCTCCAATCCTAGAAAAATAATTAATTGAAAGCATTAGAGACATCTGCAGTAGATTACAACATGTAAATTTACGATCAAGTGTATTTACAACAGTAGATTTCATGGACCCGTGTTATCATATTGTTTGTGTATGAAATTATATGAACTAGAAAAGTTTCTATGAACTAGAAAAGTTTCTATGAACTAGAAAGAAATTGGTGCTACCATATATCCTGGAAATTCATTAATAGTTTCCCAGAAAAGCATCGTTTTGGGCGCTAACAATACTTTTTGTCAATAGTAGTTGTTTTTTGTTATTTTTAATGGTTCAAAACATTTCGATAGCTTTAATTCTGAGTTGAATGGTTGTCTGATAATCAGCCTACTCAACCTATTCCTTTTTTATAGCATTGACAGGGGAATTTTTAGACAGCTCTATGAGGCTTAAATGGCTTGCAACTAGCCCGCAACTCCTGTATTTTTTTGATTAACTTATCAGCACATTCATTAGCATTGTCAGATAACTAATTTTATGTTCTCCCATGTTTGTTGTGCTAAAAGTCCAGTCAATCTCTGATAATCAACAGCGTTATGCAACAGGTTGGGCTCCACAGGATTACTTGGTGTTTAAATTTTTATTATTATAGCTGTTACATAATGATCGGTGTGAAGAACAGCTGGACAGAGAGCCTCCATATCTGGGTGCATGACGAAAATATGGTTAATGCACGTTGAGGAAAAGGCAGTCTGTGCCATTTGAAGAGAACCATAGCTTTGCTTCTTGGTATGATTGGTCCAGCATATCACTTTTACAACCTTACTACTCTTATGAGAATGTATCAGTGTGATATTGTCTGCATAGAGCACCGAAAAAGTGTTTACATTACACTGAAAATCATTTATTAAGATCAAAAACAAAAACTGCACGAGAACAGATCCCTGCGGCACTCCAGCTAGTACCTCCTTGTATTGAGAATCATCAGTAGAGTTAGTAATTACCACCTTTTGTTTTCTATTACTCAAGTGTGATTGAAAAAGTTGAAGATCATTACCCTTAACACCATAGTAACTCAATTTATCTAACAGTTTTCCATGGGAGATGATGTCAAAAGCTTTACAAATTTAGTTCCAGTAACTGAATATCTTTATTTTCAGAATGATGTTACAAGATTTTCGCAAGATGTTGACTAGATATTGGTTCCCTGTTGATTAAAAATTGATGTGGAATACCAAGCAAAATTCTAGCTGAATAACTTTTTGTTGTGAGTAATTTCACTGTCAACAAATAGGCTCTATTAGGATTTTTTATTTTATTCTACTGTATATGAAGATAAGACCAAATAAAAGGTCACAACTTTATTTATCACGACAAGATGACTAACGATTCAGTTTATGCGGTAGTAAAACTCAATTGATTAGATATTGGAGTTTATGTGAAGCTAAAAGTTTAAATTAGTTTTTTAGACGCACAGGTCAAATATATGATGAAAACATGGTATAATTGTACAGCTGAAGTACAATTACAAGTTCTGCGTTCAAAGGTACACCATCAGGTTTATTAAAGCGATAGGCTAGTACAAATGAGTAATTTTTAGTATAAATCTAGAACAATATGTGCCAGCTATAAATGGCCAAGAGGTTCGATTTAGTCCAAGGCGGTTCGGTTCCATGCCCGAATTTAAGATATTGCTCAACATCAGGAAGGGTGTAACCATGTCTAAAAACCGAGTCGATCGAATTGCGCCCACAGTAAAACGTTACTAGTTGGATAACCAATTATATTGTTATGGGTTCTAACACTAAAATAATGCTGGCAACACTTGAAAGTGCGGTAACACAAGAACTTTATTTACACAAATTACTTAGAACATGCACTAATCAGTTATATCACACAAGAAAAACCAATAAGAAACAAACAGTTCAATAACGTTCAACTAATAATGAATTTAATGTACAAAAATTAATTAGTAGCTGTCAAATAGACAGATCAATAATCTAATAAATAACTGTCAAACTGTTCAATGATGTAAAGAGAAATGTCCAAAAAGCAGTTAACACTCAATAAATTAACTGAACACTTACGAAGCACAGTCTGTCACTGTAACACAATATATAGCAATAGCACTATGTATGTGTGTATTTGTATACTGTCACTCAATCAACATAAAGGAAGTCTGAACAATAACGGAATTACTGCTGTTATTCACACCCGGTTTTATAAGATTTGTTTAATCTAGTAATTATCACAAATATGTAGGATATTATACTGTTTACCGGAACATTCCAGATAAGCATTTGTCATAGAGGAGTGCGGAAGACGAAGAGAGGGGGTAAAATGAAGACAGAAAAACAAGTAAATGTTATCAGTGAAACCGGAAGCACTGTTGACACAATGAGTAGCATAGAATAATGCTTTCTTCTTTCTTGCATTTCCTAAAAATATAGTCAACTCTCGAAAAGTCCCAGTTGAATTGCACACTGTCAAATAATCAAATGTTTCAATTCAACCGACCTAATTGCAATAATTTTATGGCACCATATCATCAATTCAATCCTATTTTATACAGTTAATTGCTATTATCTGTCCTCGAAACTGTTGGTAAGGAACTGAACTAGGTGCAGTGTTGATAACCATGTCTAGACCAACCCTCTAAAGCTTTGGTGTCCAAGAACGCAGATTTGGACTAAATGGACAATGAACAGGGCCATGTACACTGCAATATATAAACTGAATTTGCTTTCAAAATAAAGTTTGAAATATTATAATTTGGTAATGTAAATTCATCATAATATGCATCTGTAATCCTATTTCTTTCTGCAAGGATGTCATCAGTTATCCATTCTTCTAATTTGTTTTTGCAGGCAATTTTTCAACTGGACAGATAATAGTGATATGAAACCTTAAAATGTTAATGAAACTATCATACCTATTTATTATTAAAACTATTGCTGTTGTAAACTCTACTCCAGTTTTCTTGTAACAGATTCTGCTTCAAACAATTGATATTCCCCTTTTCACATTGTTGAATTTCTTTTATTACTCTACTCTTTTTAATAGATTTATGGCTCTGCGACCTTACCTCTAATATTATAGTCTTGATCAGATAGTTCCAAGCCGCCTAATCTCGTTTTACAGTAATCTTTATTAATTTGTAAGGATGCTATCAAATATTGTTTGTGATATTCTTGTGACTCTTGTACATTCATGAACTCATTCATTCATTTATTCTCACGTTATTCATAAATATAATATCCTTTAAATCTTTTGTCATTTTATTCTGTATTGCAAAGTCTGTATTGAAATCTCCCACGACAATAACGTTTGTAAAACGAGTATTACTAGTCTCTAAAAGCCTATTAAATAATTCGCGAAAATTGTTCCATTCTCCATTTGGTGACATGGGGATTTCTATGGGTCTCACAAAAACATATTATTTATTCTTCTTCTTCAATAGACCCATATCATATCATGCATCTATATTTTTTCTTTCAAAAATTCTATTTTGACGAATTAAAATTTAAGGAAATAATTCAACACAATTAAAAATAAAAACAGCCACGCTTTAAACGTCTAAAATAATAATTGAAGTGGATAATTGTGCGAAACAGCAACCTTCGTAATATTCTTCAATTTTTTTCCTATTTGAATTGAACCAGCTTTGCGATGTTATTATTTGCCCTAGCCTAGATCCTATAGTGGCATTATGTATTTTTACAATAAAACATGAAGGAGTTGCCAATTGTATTGGCCAACGAACTCAATCTGTATAGAGTTTGGAAGAATATGTGTTCAAAATTTGAAGCTGATTGGTCAGAGCGTACGAAAGATATCGTCGAACTCAAAACTTAGAACTACTATAAGCTCGTTCAATTCATAAATAGAGGGAAAGTTACCAAAGTGGACAATAGTATCGAAAATTAGTTAGTCGACCTACTAATTTTCACGAAAATTTAAATTAGAGGTTTTGCCATAAATAATTGCTGATGAGAAAATTATAAAGAGGATTTTCCTCTAATTTATTTGGTTATCTGGCTGGTGATTAACAAGTGACATTCCACTTCATGTCATCATAAGTAATCTATCTGGTCATTTCAATATTGAAGTTGCTGGTTAATAGGTACCGGTAGGCTATATTAGTTTTCCAATGAAATTTAAGAAGCTATACTGTGTAATGTCCCAATTTGGCCGATCAGGTGAAAAAAATAATTGCAAGGTATTACAGTTCGCCTGATAAGGTGCATCAGCCACAGGTGATTAGTGATGAATATTACTGTATCTGTCATATAGCAATCATAAGAAGAAAATAATATTAAATAATTTCTGTATAATAATAGAAACAAACATTGTAAATAGTTCAGTATTAGATTAGGAAGGCCAGAGTACGTTTGAACCAGCGAATAGGATTTAGAATAAAATTTCCACTTATTACAGCTGTCAATAAAATCATGATCGTGTTACATAAACTCTGTTTTCTGTTGCTCGTCTTTTCACTCTTTTGAGAGTCATCAGAAAGAGTCCAGGTTTCAAATACTGTTCAGTGCTTTAAGTGGAACAACGTTTCGAAATGAAATTATTTTTGATTTCTTTGTATACATTTCAAAGTCTTGGATTATCAGTGCTTAGTTTCAAACAGAAAGCAATTATAAAAGGTCAGTTGCTTTAGTTTTAGTTGATTTTCTTGTTTTTACTGATAAAAATCGTATATTCAACTGCCAAAATAGTCGCAATAAATGTTATTTATTAGATAAATATTTTATTTGCTTCCGTTGCCAGGACTTGAAAGATCTGCGGCAAACAATAATACAGTAATAAATTATTAACAATAAAAACTAATAAACTAATAATGATAATAAGTTTTATAAATAATGATAGTTATAGGTTATAGGGCTAAATAATAAAATGGGTAAATTTAAATATTATGACAGATAAGGTATTGAAATGTTTTTAATTGAATATTCTTAAGCTGAATAGAATTATTTAAAACTATTGGAATCTAAAGAAGCTTTCATGTTTTGATCTAAAATCAATTGATAGTGAAAAAAAGAGGAAGAATTATAGGAAAAATCATTCAAGTAAAGTAACAGTACCATCAATAGGCTACTATAGTAATTAACACCTTGTCTTCAAAAGTGAATCTTGAGTTCGAATCTCGTTCAGCCATGGATATCACATCATTCACCCATGCACCCCATTTCCCACGCACAAGTCTCAATACTTATGTTAGCATCCATAATACGACTAGAAGAAGTAAAGGTACGAGCTATTGCCAAATTCACAGCTGTCAAGACGAGGACCCATCAATCTCCAACGAAAAATAGTGATAAAGTCTTTTTTTAAAGAATAATTTTTAATTTTAAGGAGATAGCTCAAACTCATAGGAAATAGGTAGATGTAAGAGGTGTTTTGGGTACTACTCTAATCTCACGAGAAAAAGTGCTACTATTAAAAAGAATTTATAGTCAGTTCAGAAAAAGAATTTAAATTTATTCGATAATAATAATAATAAAAGTAATAGAATAATTAACTAATAATAGAATAATGAGCTTATCAAGAATTACCTGAGTAAGGATGAGCTTGAGAATTTTAAATTTATTCTACTCAGTCAATCGTTGACCAGGGAAGAGTGGGGCGGGTCATCTGCCGCAAATGAAACCAGCTCCCATACTCGACGCCGACTGCCATGAGCCACTTGTTTTTTCAGCACAATTATTTTACTTGTCATGAATTTTCAATGACCTCAACATTTTCCTTTTCAAAAGTCAGCAATGGCTCTCTCCTCCTTTTGGTAAAATTTATGGCAAATAAATTATGCTGTTACATCACAATAGTATTATCTACTTTTCTTTAGGCATAATTATAGTAACTGAAATAATATCCTACTTCTTGAAGGAGTGAGAAGGGAAGAGTTGTAAATGGATGGGATATGATGAGGAGTTTGCAGGATATACTTTACGGGTGTAACCTGGCTGCTCATCTAGAGTACATTTATGATAACAATTTAAATTAATTAAGAAATTAGGCAGAGGTAGAATACCACTGTGTTTTTTATAGCAACTGTCACCAGTGGGATGAGTCTTTTCTGCTTGCTGGTGGCATAATTAATCATTAATTATATTTCTATAAATAATTTTCACTTGTGTTTTGCTTTGTTAAAAATGGTTTTCACTACTGGTTCCTGGAACCCCATAGTAGAGCATGGGCACCCGCTAGTTTATTTAAATTCGTTTACTTGCCAGAAATGTATTTGAACTCTAAACTCTAAACTACATATGGGCAACCCCCGGCCCGCGGGCCGAATGTGGCCCGCCACAGGTTTTGATGTGGCCCGCGAAAGAATTTTGGAATTTTTGCTATTCAGAGCCAAAAACGTCTAGTATTTGCTAGAAGTGGAAAAAGTTTTCGCTAACATAAATTTTGTTCCACTAATAAGCCTACTTGTTTTATGATTACACTATACTTTGAGTTTTAATTTTTGTTTTTGAGTTCAAATGTGAACTATTGAGAATGGAAGTATCGGTTTTCAAATTGATATCGAACTTGATACCCAAAATAATTGATGTTTACTTTGTCCTGCCAGTGCCACCTATCGACACTAGGTGGCAGTGGCACTGTGGCCTTTGAGGTTATGTCAGTAATTGTTCATGATTCAGTCACCACGTGGTTTTTTCAAAGTCGTTGTTTTGTGTGGAAAGTTTTCTGTTTTGTGTGGAAAGTTGTTCTTCGAAATAATTTTGTTGTGTAGGCCTAAGTAAGATGTCTACAGCGAAAAAACGAAAAGTGGACTCGGACTGTCGCAATTTCCAAGAAAGATGGACTCATGAATATTTTTTTATTATGCGAATGGAGAAACCAATCTGCTTGCTCTGCAATGAGTCCATTACTGTTTTGAAAGAATATAATATGAAAAGACATTATTCTAGTAAACACAGCAATCAACACAGTATTCAGGGTCAATTACGAAAAGACAAAATTCAAAAACTTATCTGCAACCTTGATAAACAGCAACAAATTTTCAGTAAACAGAGAACACAATTGGACAATTCTGTGAAAGCTAGCTTTTTAGTAAGTTCAAAAATAGCTAAGTCATCAAAACCATTTACTGAAGGAGAATTTGTAAAAGAGTGTTTGTTGGAAATTTCTGATGTTCTATGTCCCGAGAAGAGGAAAGATTTTGAGAAATTGAGCTTATCTAGGCGTACTGTTGTTCGACGTATAGGTATGATGGCTGATGATATTGAAAAAACATTATCTGATCGTATAACTGAATTTCAAGCATTCTCAATTGCCTTGGATGAAAGCACCGACTTGTCTGATACAGCACAACTAGCTATTTTTATACGGGGTGTTGACAATCAATTCAATGTTACTGAGGAATTGCTAGCTTTACAACCTCTGAAAGGGACTACTAGAGGAGAAGATATTTTTCGTGAGGTGAAAGGTGCTATTGAAAAATATAGCTTGCAGTGGAGCAAATTAGTTGGTGTGTGCACAGACGGAGCTCCTTCTATGGTCGGTTCAAGAAAAGGTTTTATCGGAATTTTGAAAGAAAAAGCAACTGAGTTGAATGTGAAAAAAGACAGTCTAATAATTTTACATTGCATTATCCACCAACAAAACTTGTGTTCAAAGTCCATCCGAATGCAGAACGTAATGGACGTGGTAATTAAGACTATCAATTTTATACGATCCCGTGCGCTCAATCATCGCCAGTTCAAAGAATTTTTGGATGAGCTTTCTGCGGAAAATGATGACGTGACTTATTATTGTGAAGTGAGGTGGATAAGCAAAGGCAAAATGCTGAAGCGATTCTACAGTCTTAGACAGGAAATAGCCCTTTTCATGGAAATGAAAGAAAACCCATTGCCTGAACTCAGTAACCAGAAATGGCTATGCGATTTAGCCTTCCTGGTTGATATCACAGGACATCTAAACGACTTGAATATTAAACTTCAAACACAAAAACAACTGATCAACGTTATGTACAGCCATCTGAAAGCCTTTCAAAATAAACTTCGCCTGTGGGAAACACAAATGCGATCAGGAAACTGTTGTCATTTCTCAAATTTGAGCAATCATGTGAATATTGATTACATTCAATACGCTGATGAACTGAAATTACTGCATGAACAATTTCTTAATAGATTCTCGGACTTTGAAAATATGGATGATTATTTCAACATTTTTACAAATCCAATAAAATGTGATGTGGAAAAGGCTCCAACAAACCTGCAAATGGAGTTGATAGAACTCCAAGAAGACACTCATTTAAAATTAAAATTTGACGACTTGGAAATAAGTGAATTCTACAAAATTTACCTTTCAGAGGAAAAATACCCTCACCTGCGGACATTTGCGAGAGAAATGATTTGTGCGTTTGGTAGTACCTACAAATGTGAACAGTTCTTCTCTATTATGAAGTATAATAAATCACAATATCGAACCAGGCTAACAGATGACAATTTGGAGAACACTTTGCGTCTGTGTATTAGTGGAATTGATCCGAACATTGATAATCTTGTTTCCCAAATTCAAAATCAAGCTTCACATTGAATAAATATTGTAAGTAAAATGATTATGCATTTTATTCATTGTTTTTGTAGTCACCAATCGTAGACCAATAACTCACATCCAATCCAGCTTAAAGCATTGACTGGTAAATTTATTTAAAATTTTATTGTCATGAAACATCGACTCATAAATTTTATGATTGTTGTTTTATGGTCGAAATCATGTTGATGCGCCTTTTTTCTCCATCTTCATTTAAAAAAAATTCAAGATGATATCATATACAATATACATGTAAGATAGTTGAAAATATGTGCCAGTATATACTAAGCATCAGCCATCATGTAATAAAATAAACTATTACTATTTTGCGTGTGGCCCGCAGCTTCATTGATGTACTTGAGTTTGGCCCGCAATGCTCCAAAGGTTGCCCACCCCTGCTCTAAACGGTGCTGTACATCAGAGTTTCCCAAAGTGTGGTCCGCGGACCCCCGGGGGTCCCGAGCCTATCCCAGGGGGTCCGCGGACTAGCCTGAGAAATTAAAAAATAAACATTTATAAAATACATTCTGTTTGCTCTTTGAGTAATACCTAGTGCTCTTTGATAATTAGTAAAAAGTAGTTCCTAAAATTACTTTTCTTGGCTTTGCAAAATTTCGTATTGAGCAGATTTATTTACGCAGTTGAACGTTTTGAACTTGAAACTGCAAGGATCTGACACTGATATATTCCTGGTTGAGGAAAAATTTAAGCTATGATTGAGAAACTCAAACTGTGGGCAGGTCACGTCAAAAAATCCTACACGTCACTGCCGGTTCTACAAGAGTTCCTGTCCACTTCGGAAGAAGAACTGCCCTCTGAGGTTCAAAAGTTAATTATTGAGCATAAGATTGATTTGTCAAATACATTGAGGAAATACTTTCCGGCTCCTATTACCAACAACGATTGATAAGATAGGTACCAGTTTAATCAGAGAGACATTGCAAGCCACTCAAATCTCTCTGAATGTGTGCAAGACCAATTAGTGGATTTGTCCCGCAATAGGTCTTGACAATTAATTTACATAGAAGAGATCGATCTGACACACATTTGGTTTCTCGTACATGCAGAATACAAGGACTTATCAATAAAGGCGCTTAGGCACCTTATGCCGTTTTGCACTACTTATCAGTGTAAGCAAACATTTTCAACACCGCAACATGAAAACTGTCAGGAGAAATCGGTTGGAAAATGTTGAAACCGCATTAAGAATAAAATACCGGAAATACTTCCAAAAATATTGGACATTAGAGAATCAAAGAAACAACTTCATTCATCTCATTCTCTCTTGAATTTGACTTTCATTTTATTTTGATTAGCCAAGATTTTTGTTGTTTGTGAAAGTAGGAACAGGACTTATTTCATAATATTATTGCACGTATAATATTGTAAAAATAACTGTGGTAAAAAATACATTTCTTTGCAAATTTTCTAGTTATTATTTGTTCCTAATTTATGTTTACATGTAAAGAAAGTATCTTTCATTCTATGAACAGAGGGAGCATTTTGATTAATCCATATTCTTCAATCTATCTAGCGTATGGCATTGACACACATGGAATTCTTCAACAGTAAACATAAAATAAAAACTATAGCAGTCAAAATCATGATAAAACATGTAGTCACTAGAATTAAAAGAGAAAAAACAGAACAAAGTAGTTAGGAACTCCATGAAGAAGAAATATATACATGAGAACATGTACATGGTAGTTACAGTCAATAACATAAAAATTTACATCTAGAATATTATAAGTTCATGTCTAAATCGGCCAGCCATTCAAGAGCTGCTGGTGCAGCATTAAAGAAATCTTCAATTGCATAGGGATACGATCTATTAGGGCAGCCTTCAACAATATGCGTAATAGTTTGTTTGGGAGCTCCACAGTCACATTGTGGTGAGGGTATAACTCCCCATTTATGAAGACTGTCTCCACATATGCCATGTCCTGTACGCACCCTATTTAGACCCTTCCATAGGTGACGGGAGAGACTGAAACCTTTTGGCTCTTTATTTGGTCGGATAAGCTGAGTTAGGTGCTCAGGTGATTGTGAATCCCAGGCTTCTACCCACTCAGAACCTAAGTTGAAGTTGGTTCTGACCAATTCCTTAGCAAGTTTTAATGGAGGATTTCTAGATCTGAGGCGGTTCATTTCAAGGTGAGGCAGGTCTTCATGAATTGGCAACAAAGAGTTGTCAGTAATCTTTTTAAACTCTTTTACAAGAGCATTCTTTCTCCGTGTGGAAGGTGGAGCAATGTTACTGAGCAATGGAAGCCAATATACAGGAGTTGATTTGATACATCCGGTAACCATTCTCATAGCTGTGTTAAGCTGAGCATCAATTTTCTGAGTGTATGGGCTGTTGATCCATACAGGCGCGCAGTACTCTGCAGCAGAATACACAAGAGAAAGAGTAGAACACCGCAATGTATGTGCTGAGGCACCCCACGTGGAACCACACAATTTATGAATAATGTTATTGCGGGTTTGAATCTTCTTTGATATATTCTCCAGGTGCTTTTTGAAGGAAAGTGTTCTATCTAATGTGATGCCTAGATATTTGGGGAAATCTTGATGCTGCAGCAAAGTATCTTTGAAATGGACCTTCAGTCTCCTGTTTGCCATCTTGTTGTTAAGATGAAATGAACAAACCTCCGTCTTTTTCAGGTTTGGTATTAATCTCCATTTGAGAAAATACTCCCCCATATCTCTCAGATCTTTAGACAGTATTTCTTCAGTTGTCTCTAAAACCTTATGCTGGACAGCAAGAGCTATATCATCAGCATAAGTAAACTTTTTGGCCTCTGTGGTTGGCAAATCTGATGTGTACAGATTGAACAGCAAGGGCGCAAGGACTGAACCCTGTGGAAGTCCATTATTAAGTTTTTTCTGGTTGCTAATTTTGTTGCCCAGTATAACACAGAATTTTCGATCAGAAAGCATGTTACCAATTAGTTTTATGATGGTTTGGCATGGGACAATTTGTATAAGTTTAAATAGCAGCCCCTGTTTCCATACCGTATCATATGCAGCTGTCAAATCGATAAATGCTACAGATGTTTTCAAACATCTTTGAAACCCAGCTTCAATATGTGAGGTAAGACTGAGAACTTGATCAGTGCAGCTTCTAGTTTGTCTAAAGCCTGCTTGCTCCACAGGTATTACTTCTGAGACTTTAGGTCCAATCCTGTTTAGAATAAGTCTTTCAAGGAGCTTATAGCAGCAACTCAATAATGCAATGGGGCGGTAGCTTTCAGTCTGATCTTGAGGTTTATTGGGCTTCAAAACAGCAATTATTTTGGTTTTCTTGAAGGCTTTAGGTATTTGGCCTGTCTGTAGTATATCAGAAAAAAACTTGGTTAGCCATTGAAGGGCATTCCTTCCAAGATGAATAAGAAATTCTGGGTGAATGCCATCAAAACCAGGAGCTTTACCTATTTTAATGTCTTTCACAGCCTCCTTGAGCTCCTCCAATGTAAATTCTCTGGCAAACTCAGAGCTGGGTGGTGAGTTTTTCCTCAAACTTGTGAGTGATTTCTTGATGTCTTTAGTATGTTGTCGATCACGAGGGGCTCTGGATAAAGAAACAACTCTGCCTGCAATCTGATTTGCAGTCACCAGGGGAGCCTTATGGACAACACATGCATATTCTTCAAATTAACATAACACACATAAACTGAGAGTTCTCATAATAGAGAGATCAAACAATATTTATTTGAAACCATTGCAGAATAAGACTGATTGAGTCCAAGCAAAAATCATATCTTATTCTAAAATTTTGTATGTCAATGTCTCGTTGTGCAATGGTAATACTATGGGGATGGGTCATGGGATAGGGGGTCCGCAAGGACGGCTTGGGTTTGATGGGGGGGGGGGGGGTCCTTTTGGAGCCAATGTGTTTGGGAAACACTGGTGTACATCACCACAGGTAATGTATTTATGCCTACCTAATTTGAATTTCATTTTTATCTATGACAGCACTAAATGGCAAACAAGGAGTGCGTTATTACCTATGTACGAATTACCTCAGATTAGGTGTATATGTATATAAATATCAGGTAGATAGATATACCTAATATGAGTAGTATTATGTTACTACTTATACATCTGCAGTGCTAGGAAGTGTCTGATTTTAGTATGCACTGTAGATTAATAATTATATGATAATATATTAACTTTTCAAGTGAATTAAACGACTTGCAGTCAAATTTTATTAAAAATAAGTAGTACGGTATTTCACTTACTTTGAAGGCCAAACGTTTTCGAGCTGTTGAAACCCATCTTTAAGGCATGGGTTTCAACAACTCGAAAACGTTTGGCCTTCAAAGTAAGTGAAATACTACTTATTTTTAATAAAATTTGACTGCAAGTCGTTTAATTCACTTGAAAAGTTAATATTAACAACGCAGTTCGTCATGGAACAAGAAATACAGGAATAATATATTGATGACTGCAACACAATTGAAGGCTTCATTCAAAGTACCTATCCAAGGTTTTCATTGACATGTACTAAAGAACGATTTTTTTCTTACCATTCAAGACAATTATTTCTCCACTAGTGGTTTACCCTTGCTTTCCTTATGTTCAACTTGAAAATGTGATATATGGATTTCAACCGCCAATGCCAGTACAATTCCAAAAAGGAAACAGGAGCCGCAATATTGATACGGAACAAAAAACTTCCTTTGGCTTATGATTTGAAGTTTTTTGCATCACAGTGACGTATCATGAATCAGCTGTTCTATGAGCGTCCTGCATCTAAACACATTTTGAAACAGTAAAAGTGAAATGTGAACATCAATTTATATTGTTAACTTTTTATGTGAAAATTCAACGACTTGCAGTCAAATTTGACTTGCAGTCGTTGAATTTTCACATAAAAAGTTAATATTAACAACGCAGTTCGTCATGGAACAAGAAATCCAGGAATTTATATTGAAGAGTAAATCAAAAATCAGTCTTCGAGGTTCACTGAATTGAGCTTAGAGGAAGCTTTGTGCCAAATTCAGATTCCAAATCGTTGCCGTTTTTGTGAAATCCGCGAGACTGACACACACACACACATCTACTCTCTTTATTATATAGAAAATGATTGATTTCAGGATCCATTAACCTTGAAATAACTTAATATTTTCAAATCAATTTATTTTATTCCTTATATACACATTCACAATGACATTTAAAAATATATCACAATCTATAAAGACAAAATATAATTTCACAATATTATGGGTTCGCTATAAATACGGTACGGTATATAAAACAAAATGCATGCCATCATTTGATGTTTCTAGTGTAAGCCCTTGTCCGCTGGTAACCTTCATTTACGCTCTATGAATACCCAAACTCTAAACAATATTATATATATGTATGAGCTAAAGCTCAATAACAAATAAATTATTATATATATGTGTGTGTGTGTAAGTTTTCATATATATATATATATATATATGTGAAAACTTGCTGTGGAGAACTGACCTTTTTGAGTCGCGGCGGACGCGTTTCGAACTATGTGATTCTTCTTCGGCGCTTGGTTGCAAGACGTTGGTGCAACCAAGCGCCGAAGAAGTATCACATTGTTCAAAATGCGTCTGCTGCGACTCAAAAAGGTCAGTACTGCACAGCAAGTTTTCACATATATTATACACTGCAGTTCACGAAATTAGATATTCACAACAATAATTACTAAACAATAACTTTTTAGAACTTCAAAATAGATTGTCAAAAAAAGTGATTTTAAATTTTCATTACTTCCCTGGAACCCCATAATGAAGTACGGTAAGGGTATTTGCTGGTATTGAATACAAATTTAATCATAAAGATGTTCATTCTCGTATAGAAATTGTATTTTAAAGTAAATTTCAGTTGTTGTGAGTTGTGTTCTTGACGTTGATTCGAATAAGTTTGGTTGAGCAAGCTATGTTGGTTAAAGTTAAATCAGAATTATTGATTAATATTTATTAGCTATTTGTTAGTAGTAGTAACTCAATTTTCTTCATTTTTTATTATGAAAGTTAATTTCCTTTTGATAATTTTTATAACAAATGTTGCATTTGTAAAATAAAACGTTTCCTTTTCCTCACTTCTAAGTTAGTAATATTATATTCTTAAGCAGGAAACCCACTAGCCCGGCACCGGCGGCGACCGGCGATAACCGGCGACGTCCGGCATTTTGCAACAATAACCCACTTGTCCGGCATAGCTCCGGCAAAAACTGGAGCTGACAGAAGAAATGCAGCAGTTGCAATGTAGAGTTCGTCAGATGAAGAGTTATTTGTGATAGTCGCGGTGTGTGCTGAAGAAGAAAAGAGACAGAAACTGAGGAAGCAATTAATAAAAATAATAATTAAAAATAAAATAAAAATTAATTAAAAATAAAATTTAATCAATTATAATTAATAAAACTAATTAGTCCAGGCAACGAATGCTCAAAAAAATGTTATTGAGGGAAATGCTTGGAACACAATTTTTGACTTCATATCTTTGTTTGGGCTAGTTAGGAGGTGAACATATCAAAAGTCCCCGTCCGTACTCCTTACGCCGGTCGGAGGGAGGGGGGTTCAAAGTCTCATTTTTCTGTTTTTTTCTTATATCTCTGAAAACATACGTCCTTACGACATGACCATTCTATACTAAATTAAAGTTGATTAAATTTCCTAAAAGTCTTATCCAGTCATGTTTTTCAATATCTTGTTTAGTTTTCAAGATATCCACTCTTGAAAGTCTGTCCCTCTATACTTCTTCGTTGACTGGGCTAAATATCATGTTACTATTTCAATTTAATTTGAAACAATAACAAAAATAATCCATGAGATCGAAATTCTGTCACTGGATCGCGTTTTGTGACTTCATGTCACCTGTCATGCCTGCAATCTCGTCCAGAACTCAATAATTTTTATTATGGTACATCACAAAATCATGTTTTAATTTGTTATTGATTAGTAAGATTGGAGATCAATGTGACTTATTTATCTGCAGTATTTTCAAAACAGCTATTTAAAAATTGAATCGTCACTATTTTACTTACTAATCAATACTTACCTGAACCAATAACAAATAAAACATGATTCTGTGATGTGTGATAAAATTTATTGAGTTCTGGATGAGATAGGTAATTAAAAGGTGACATGAAGTCACAAAAGGCGATCCAGCGAAAGAATTTCGATCTCATGGATTATTTTTGTTATTGGTTCAAATTAAATTGAAAAGTCACATGACATTATTTTTATTAATTAATAATTAATTTATTTTATTTTAAAAAAAATTATTTTATTTTGTTTTTAATTTTTTTATATTTCTATTTCATTTCATTTCATTTTTGTTTTATTTAATTGTAATTTTTTATTTCAATTTTATTTTTAATTAATTTTCATTTTTATTAACTGCTTCCTCCGTTTCTGTCTCTTTTCTTCTTCAACACACACTGCGACTATCACAAATAAATATAACTCATTGTACCGTTCACGCAGAACACTTGCAATACTGGCATCGACTAGAGAAATGCCGGACAGGCTGCCCGGCAAGAATGCCCACAAGAGCTTCTGTCGCCTCAGGTGATGGACAGATATAGTTCGTTGCCATCTTTATATAAAATAGGCGAACATGTTTTTTTGTGATGACAACTCCTCCGTGGTTTCGCGACCGATTTTGTTCGTTCACGTCTCATTTGAAAGATCTCATCGAGTAGATGTTTGATAAGGTCTCACATTTTGAAAAAGGTCATCGTGGATATGAGGAATGAACGATCAAAGTTTCAATTTTTTCCATTGCTTTAACATAGGGATCGGTGAGCTGAAAATTTTCACATTTCAGCTGTTTTGAAACAAAAAGTTTATTTTTCATTGTTCATTCAGAGAGAGAGGGTGGGAGGATAGGATAAAGAGGAAGAGAGAGAGGAAAGAAGAAGGGTGAGAAGGAAGAGGAGAAGATGAAGGAGAAGAAGAAAAAGAAGAAGACGTAGAGGAAGAAGAAGGAGAAAAAGAAGAGGAAGAAAAGAAGAAAAAAAGGAAGAAGAAGAAAAAGAAGGAGAAAAAAAGAAGAAAGAGAAGAGAGAGGATAAGAAGAGGAAGAACAAGAATAAGAATAAAAAGAAGGAGAAAAAGAAGAAGGAGAAAAAAGTGGAAGAAGAAGAGAAAGAAAACGAAGAAGAAATAGGGACCGAAAAAGAAGAACTCATAGCATCATAGGTATCTTTGATACCCACTTAGAAATGGAGCAGCTCATACTGTGCTTAAACTTATCATCATAGTCAATGCTGTCATTCAGTATGTAGAAAATCTACATTTGGAATGTATTTTACAAAGTTTAATAAAGTCGCACATTCGTGCGACCCGGGATAACCTAGTTCAATGAAAACAACGCAAAGCAATGTTGCCGGTACGCATCGGTCGCCGTCGTGCGCCGCTAGTGCCGGGCCAGTGGGTTTCCTGCTTTATTCTCAACTCATCTGATGACATGGCAACAAAACTTGTTTCACACACTTGGCTTTGGCTAACTTTACCTGGCATAATTACATTGCATCATTTTATTTTGAAAATCGGTTAGGCGTGAAGCGCTCTATATGATACACCGATCGGCCTGGTAAAGGGTTGATTACATTGGGATAGTTAGGCCGTGGTCAGACTGCATGCGTACTCCGACGAGTAAATGGACGTGCGTGCTCGCATATGGACGTCAGAGTAAAACGAACGTTGATAAACCGGTTTGATTGGTCACAGTAGAGAAGAGTTGGTCGTACGAGGACTTGCGCACACGCACGAGTCAATTCTGGTAGCAAGTTTGTTTGATTTTCTTTGTGTGGTCGTCAGTGTAAAAATGAACGTTGAGGAGTTGATTACACTTGTGTTTGACCAAAATCCATTGTGGGACCAATCCACAAAGGATTATCAAATAGAGATCTCAATGTGACCGCTAATCTTTCCACAGGCTTGATACAAGTCCAAAAATTGCTTTGTTTTTTCAATTTTTGTGCTGATTCTGTTTAAAATATAAAAAAAACGTTTCTAGTGACATCCGAAAATAATCAAAAAAATTTCCATCAGTTTTTCGTAGATCAGGAAAAAGTTTGAATTCTCCTTGCATCTCTCTTGTTAAATTAATATCATTCACCCAGCTTTCTTTTTCTTCATTAACAAACAAAATGCGCAATAACAGATTGCTGATGACAAAACTGGTCAATGCCATTGAAGTATAAACTTGCAGGAGTAGGAAGTTTGCAATGTGACCACTCTTACTCTGACGACCTACTTGTACGACCTGCTCGCATAACGATCTACTCGTCAGTCGCATGCAGTCTGACCACGGCCTTACTCGCTAAGCGAGTAGCGAGTAGGAAGTTACTGACCGACCGCGCTACAGCAGCTCAGCATACCAAGCAAAATTATAAAAAAAATTATTTCTAGAATCACCCCCATACTATGGAATTTCTAAGACAATAAATAATATTGCAACGCAAAATTGAAATATGAAGTTTACCAACAATTATTCAATGAAATTTAATCAAAACAATGTACAATATATATCTCATCTGAAGTGTTATGCTGGCAGCCTGCGTGATTAAATGTCGGCTTTGGCCACAATAATATTGTATTTTGGTGTTGGCTACTCTACCAGCAAGTATAAATGTGACCAAATTCAAAGTTGAGAGCCTGTCTACTTTGAATTTGGTCACATTTATACTCGCTGGCAGAGTAGCCAACACCAAAATACAATATTATTGTGGCCAAAGCCGACATTTAATCACGCAGGCTGCCAGCATAACACTTCAGATGAGATATATATTGTACATTGTTTCGATTAAATTTCATTGAATAATTGTTGGTAAACTTCATATTTCAATTTTGTGTTGCAATATTATTTATTGTCTTAGAAATTCCATAGTATGGGGGTGATTCTAGAAATAATTTTTTTATATAATTTTGCTTGGTATGCTGAGCTGCTGTAGCACGGTCGGTCAGTAACTTCCTACTCGCTACTCGCTTAGCGAGTAAGGCCGTGGTCAGACTGCATGCGACTGACGAGTAGATCGTTTTGCGAGCAGGTCGTACGAGTAGGTCGTCAGAGTAAGGCCGGGTGCCCACGGACGACAATCGCAGAAGGACGTAGTTACCACAATTTTTGGAATTGTAGGTCCGGAAACGCAGCTCCGAGTCAGTACATTTGAAACAATGGCAGTCGCGTCTATCGGTGTCCACGGACCACGCGTTTTGTCGTAGGTTTTTTATGAGGTGCGCTAGTGGTACCGACTCGCCGTGCATACCACTGTCCCCTAGCTTCTGTGGTAGTCGCAGCCTGTTTCCCTCGTCGTCTGGACGACTTTTTCTGCGTTCTGTCCCAGTTTTTGTGCGTGTATATTATATTTGCTGTTATAAATATGGTTGAATTTGACACAGAACGTTTTATTATAGAAATTGAGTGTAGACCGGCGCTTTGGAATTTTCATTTACCAGAATACTCCAATAAGCATTCTAAACATGAAGCATGGGAAGATGTGTGCACTATCATGGTCCCGGGATATGAGTCACTAGAAAGTGGAGAGAAGGTGGGGAAATGTTAAACATTGTTGTAAAATAACTTATTTATAAGCAAAATGAAATAATGATGTGTAACTATCTAGTAGGCCTATGTGGTGAAATATAAACACAAGTTAAATTAATGAAACAAAAACAGTAGAGTAAAAATTTACTTTTTGTTATCATTTGAAAGGCCTAATCATATTATAAAATATACAAAGTGTCCCAGAACTAGCTGGAACATTTTATTACAAATTGTTTCTTAGGTCGAGACAAATGATTTTTACAAAATAAACATGGATCTACCTACGATGCTTGGTTTTCTGTTTGTCTGTATGTTATTGTTTACAAAAATTTCATAACTTAAAAACTGTTTGAGATACAATGTTGAAATTTTGCATAAATATTTTTGTTATTGGAAACAAATTTTCATACAAAATTCTCTTAAAAATTTTAAACCATTCCAAAGTGGTGGCCGTTTCAATTATTTGATGCCAAATTTTACGAAAACTTGTTATTTTTCAAAAAGATGCCAAGAGAAAACAAAGTTAGCATATTTTATGCAAATTTCAACGATAACTTACTTATTACGATTGGACGAAGGACAGTTGAACCTCTGTATAACGAAGTCGATTATTCTGATAAAACATTCGCCATAGAGAGGTATTCGTTATTGAGAGGTTGTTTTGTAAGGAATAGTGCCACCCCATCTTACAGATCTTATAAGATATTGCGGGCGGTAATTAAATGAATACACAATACATTATAATATCGCAAGCGTAGGCAGGGTAATAGACCAATGTTAATATAGAAATTTGAAAATTCATGCTGTTGAAAATAATAAAACACATTCTTTTGAATATATATATAGAATGTAATAAGTAGCACAGCAGCAGCCGCCACATAACACATCGTGGACACCAGTGAGTGCGATTTGTGGTACGCATTCTTCGAATTCCCGGTCAGTAGTACCCACTTACCACATGCGATAGTCGTCCGTGGACACCCGCCCTAAGAGTGGTCACATTGCAAACTTCCTACTCCTGCAAGTTTATACTTCAATGGCATTGACCAGTTTTGTCATCAGCAATCTGTTATTGCGCATTTTGTTTGTTAATGAAGAAAAAGAAAGCTGGGTGAATGATATTAATTTAACAAGAGAGATGCAAGGAGAATTCAAACTTTTTCCTGATCTATGAAAAACTGATGGAAATTTTTTCGATTATTTTCGGATGTCACTAGAAACGTTTTTTTTATATTTTAAACAGAATCAGCACAAAAATTGAAAAAACAAAGCAATTTTTGGACTTGTATCAAGCCTGTGGAAAGATTAACGTTCACATTGAGATCTCTATTTGATAATCCTTTGTGGATTGGTCCCACAATGGATTTTGGTCAAACACAAGTGTAATCAACTCCTCAATGTTCATTTTTACACTGACGACCACACGAATAAAATCAAACAAACTTGCTACCAGAATTGACTCGTGCGTGTGCACAAGTCCTCGTACGACCAACTCTTCTCTACTGTGACCAATCAAACCGGTTTATCAATGTTTGTTTTACTCTGACGTCCATATGCGAGCACGCACGTCCATTTACTCGTCGGAGTACGCATGCAGTCTGACCACGGCCTAACTATCCCAATGTAATCAACCCTTTACCAGGCCGATCGTTGTATCATATAGAGCGCGCTTCACACCTACCCGATTTTGCCAGGTAAAGTTAGCCAAAGCCAAGTGTGTGAAACAAGTTTTGTTGACATGTCATCAGATGAGTTGAGAATAAAGCAGGAAACCCACTGGCCCGGCACCAGCGGCGCACGACGGCAACCGATGTGTACCGGCAAAATTGCTTTGCGTTGTTTTCATTGAACTAGGTTATCCCGGGTCGCACGAATGTGCGACTTTATTAAACTTTGTAAAATACATTCCAAATGTAGATTTTCTACATACTGAATGACAGCATTGACTATGATGATAAGTTTAAGCACAGTATGAGCTGCTCCATTTCTAAGTGGGTATCAAAGATACCTATGATGCTATGAGTTCTTCTTTTTTGGTCCCTATTTCTTCGTTTTCTTTCTCTTCTCCTTTTTCTTCTTCTTCCACTTTTTTCTCCTTCTTCTTTTTCTTCCTCTTCTTTTTCTCCTTCTTTTTATTCTTATTCTTGTTCTTCCTCTTCTTATCCTCTCTCTTCTCTTTCTTCTTTTTTTCTCCTTCTTTTTCTTCTTCTTCCTCTTTTTCTTCTTCTTTTCTTCCTCTTCTTTTTCTCCTTCTTCTTCCTCTACGTCTTCTTCTTTTTCTTCTTCTCCTTCATCTTCTCCTCTTCCTTCTCACCCTTCTTCTTTCCTCTCTCTCTTCCTCTTTATCCTATCCTCCCACCCTCTCTCTCTGAATGAACAATGAAAAATAAACTTTTTGTTTCAAAACAGCTGAAATGTGAAAATTTTCAGCTCACCGATCCCTATGTTAAAGCAATGGAAAAAATTGAAACTTTGATCGTTCATTCCTCATGTCCACGATGACCTTTTTCAAATTGTGAGACCTTATCAAACATCTACTCGATGTTTCAAATGAGACATCAAGTCAAGTCAAATGATGTTTCAAGTCAAGCTTTGCATGTGTGTGAGTGATGAATTCCGAGAATTGTACTGGCATCGGTCGGCTGGCCTATTCACACTCATTGCCACCTACAGTTCATTCTTAATAGCTGTTGTCGCACTTCCAGTTTGTGAAATAAATAATTCTTATTACATTATTTCAAGAGCATATTAGATTTTAAATTCAGTAATCAAGTCAGTGTTTTCATTTAGGTAAAAATAATAATACCTATAGGTAAAAATAATTCAATTGACACATTTATGAACATTTCTAATAATAGTGGTACCAGTGATTGCTGAATGTTTGGATAGATTACTTAAGCATCGAAGGTAAGAAAATAGCCATCTTATTCTTATAATTCATTAATCTCATGTATCCATTTATTTACAATAAATAATAAGTATTATCCAAGTACTGTAGCTGTTTGAAAATGAATATTGAAAGTCGTTTTCAATGGGTAGGCCTGTTGCCTGTTCGATGCGTTTCGAAAACCAGGCTATCTGTGAATCGGGCTTCGTTGGGTCTCGGCTTGCACGCACGCACATGTTTGTTTACTCCACTCTGTAGTCTCACTGACAGACTATAGACACATTGGTTTGCTGTATTAGAGCGATGACAACGCCTTATCTTTGTTCTGTCGTCATTCATCCCAGCTGCAGTACAAGCAGTACGCTCTTGTAAATGAAACAATTCACTTGTTGCAGACATTTTTCGAATTGAATCAGAAGTGAGCAAGATGGATTTTCCGAAAGACTTCCTTATTGGAGCCGCATCGGCGTCCTATCAGATCGAAGGGGCTTGGAAAGAAGATGGTAAATTTGTTTTTATAAAGCTAGCACTGACATAAACTTTCTGTAAAATAGCATTCGAAATATTCCTCACAACATAGGCTGTGGAATGGTTTATGGCAGATTGGAAAACCACCAACATTTCTCAGCATAAGAGATTTCAAGATTGTGATTATTAACGAGTATTGGAAGCTCCACTGAGCAAGCACCCTAAAGTAACTACTAACTAGAGCTCAAGGCTTACTTATTCTAGTATGTCAATGTATTTTTTAAATATGTTTTTGTGAATATTTGTTGATTGGCAATAAAATAATTATTTTTGCGGCCTGCGATTTGTGAACTACTATTATGTCGATTATTAATAATTAAACTGCTGGTGATGTGAATTCTAGACTGCTCTTTGTAAAATCACTGCCTAATTCTAGTCACCCACCTAATTTCGTGGCTGCTACTTGAAAGTTACAATCTAGTTTCAAATTATTCACTTGTAAAATTATTGAACATGCAGTATGTACAGTACAGTATAGTGCTGCCACAGATTAAGAAATTGTAAGTGTGGTGCTGCTGTGGAATGATTTGGAGGAAATAAAGTTAAGTTATCGTTCGATACTGCTTAATACTGGAAATTTAATCAAGTGACACTCTGACGCTCTTAGATAAAAAAATGAACGAAAAGTGTTATCACCTGATTACAAAAGTTAATATAGCGTGTTTATTCACCATTAGGCCTACAATAATGAGTGACTGAAACTTCTTCCCATTACATTTTATTTACACTCACTAGGATATTTAATAAAAGGATGGAAGCAATTCTTTCTAATTATGATGCAAAATCTTCTTTGGAAGAACCATTTTCATAATTTTATATAATATTTTTACATTTGAAGCATCATCTTTTTAAAAATAGGAGAAATTAATTAGGAGAAATCTTCATAATTCCCAGACTTCAACGAAATTAGAAACTTCTGGGAAGAAATGAGAAACCCAGATTATCTCATTAGAATTATTATAAACAAAAGTTTACACTTCATTTATGAACTGTTCAAAAATAGAACTAGACATCTAAAAACTAGTTAACATAAAAATATAATTATAAGAACGAGTCGGCTGGCTTGTTTTGCTCGCCTTAATTGATTAGCCTGGGGACAAATTTATGCAAAACCAGCAGGCTCGCGTGGAAAGTTTTCACTAAAATTTCAACGTTTTCTGCTAGGAAACGTCAAACTTGTAGTATTTTGAAGGGAAAATTTCAAAAACTTTCATCAGTACGCTTCTAAATCCAGAAATCAGCATATTAGCAAATTTTATTATTTTTGATCGACTAGTAAAAACGCTAAAAAAATTTATATTTTAGAAGTCTATAGCCTCGACTGAACACGTGTACTAAATTTAAATTTTTTGGATGTATAATGCTACACTTGATTAATTCGCAGATTAAATATTATATGTAAGGTTTACAAAATTCGGGTGCATCCGTTTAGATTGAGGGACTCGACGTTTCGTTGCCATCGCAGGCAACATCTTCTTGAAGTGTTTGTTATTGCATTGTCCTAATGGAGTACCTACTCCTCCTTTTCACTAATCTCACTATCTTCTCAGTGGTGCCATTAATGTAGGTTAGTTGTACGATCTTTTAAATAAGTCTTCCTTTTCTTTTTGCTTTTCGTTTTTCTCCCGTGCTAATTGTCTGTTTATTGAATTTTCTATGCATTTATTGTTATAGCCATACTGTTTAATTAAAGATTAAATGTATTATATCTCTTATTTTCTGTTGAGTTCTTCAGTGGGACAGGGAGCTCTTGATATTAGACTTTTACAACTGAATGCGAGTGAGATGGATAATGGTGTGATTGAGCATTCAAATACCTGTTTGTATTATGTGAGTTTTCTATATAAAGTATAATTCAAGGTGACATCTTCCCTTCTGATTAACTGTACATCTGAAAAAGGAAGCCTGGCCTCTTTTTCTAGTTCTATGTTGAACTGTATTCTTTTGAATAGCTTTGTATTATATGGTTCACTGACAAACTGAACAGAAAAGAAGAGATAAAATACATTCCATCTGTACTTGAACAGAATGGCGGTATAGTATAAAGATTGTGTTGAATAGCAAGTTATGCAATGCCTAGTATGAAAAATGTTCACTTTGTAACACTAACAGCTCTGAAATAAAAAAAGAGAGATGCATATAGGATTACTGAATATAGTTTGTGTAGTCTTATTACGAAGCTATTCAACAATAGTTTAAAAATCGGCCATAAACTAGGGGCTCAGTTCTACAAGATATACTTTTTCTCTGTTCAGGTAAAGGCGAAAACATTTGGGACCACTACATTCACGAGAAGCCGGATTTGGTTCGTGATCACTCCAATGGAGATGTGGCCTGTGATTCCTATCATAAGTATAAAGAAGATGTACAGCTGTTGAAAACTGTGGGAGTAAGTATTGTTTGTAGATTTCATCTCATCTGAAGTATATTCACAATAACCGATGCAGCTATTTACTCAAGCACAGAGCTTCTGCATTTGTTTTAGTGGGCTTAGCATTATTGGTACATCTATGTCAGCTCAGCAAGGAAAGCAATTGCAACCTACCTTGTTCAGCCAAAATCGGCTAAAGAGACCTACCTACTAAATGTACGGTTTATATCTATGCCAGTATTTAAAGTTTAAATCCAATCGACAATATAGAGATATAAGTGCTGATAGTTTGAGTGCTGGGACTTTTTCACTCTTTGCTTAATCTCTGGCCTGTTTAGTATAATTTGCTTGTACTGTACATGTATTTTCTATATTACAATTTAGATTATAATATTAAAAATAATCATTACGGTAATTGTTAATTTAAACGTATTCCCTCTTTACTTTGAGAGCATATTTGCCTTGATATGTTCATCCTATATGAAATAATCGATTTTTCAGATATGAATATTCTTTTTTGATATCTTGGAAATGAGCAAGAATTGTTTGTTTTCTATCATTTCATTTATTCATAACAATCAATTCTAACGATTCGGGTATTAGTGCTCTTATTTAAAATTAAATACCAATATCCATTCTCTTTGATGGTCATATTCAGGCAGTTAGCACACAGTGCGTTTTCCAAGCGTGAAGTCGTCTTCAAGCTTTCCATTGGAAGCTTCAACATAGTATATGCCATATGAAGGTAAAAATCGAGGCAATTAGAAGTAATAAAATGATTCTGTAGTGTAAAAGGTGTCAGCGGTTGGGTTAAACACAGGCATACTGCCAGCATGTGTTGAGTGAGCTGGAAAACACCGGAACATGTCCTCCACTAAGGCAAAGGACTCCCCAGCCAAATGCTTTAACTGTGCTGAAGTTCATCCATTCAACTATAGAGGTTGTATTATTGCCAAAGAGCTTCAGAGAAAAAGAATTAATAAGAGTAACCGGCCAGCGAGAAATACCAGCAATATACCAGCTAACAGTCAACAAAAAACCTCCAATTCAAAAAAACGCACTGCTGAAGTTTCTTTTGGTCAAATAACCAAGCCTAATATAAGTATTTGGCAGGAGAGTCAGCAGAAATAATAACCAGATATTAGACAGGTATTGAATGAAATTCTAAATAGTTTGAATACGCTTTCTGGACGAATTGACTGCTTGGAAAGGAAGAGTAAGTCTACTATAAATGAATACCTCAAATCAACAAGATCTTAGGATTGCAACCTGGAATGCCAATGGAATAAATAATAGGAAACGAGAATAAGAAATACTTTCAAGGACACAGAACATTGATGTTTGTCACTTCTCTGAAATGCATTCAGCTGAACAGACTCATTTCAAAATTGAAGGAAATCATCCACCGAATGAGGCAAGATGAGGAAGTGCTGTTATAGTGAAGGAAATCACTATAAAGACTGCAGTATTCAAAGTGATGAGATACAGCTAACGGACGTCGGAATAGAGCCAATCAACCAGAGAATACTAGTTGGAGCAGCATATTGTCCACTATATTATAATTTGGAATAAAATAGATTACAAAATTATTCTAAAAAAACTGGGTGGTAGGTACTACCAGGAATTTCAAAGCTCTTTGAGAAAGTATTGATGGAAAGATTGGCACCTCTAATTAAAAACACATATCTGATGCCAGCTCATCAATTTGGTTCCAGACAGAAGCACTCAACCCTGGACCAAGTACTTAGAATCACCAATATTATAGAAAAAGAAAGATTAGAGAAAAAATCAATGTGTTTAACAATCTGAAAGAGTATCTTCTTTGATGTTGCACAGGCATTTGACAAAGTATGACACGAAGGTCTGATTAATAAACTCCATAAAATTATTCCAATACAATTTGTGAACTTACTAAAATCATATGTCTCTGACAGATTATTTAGAGTGAAACAAGTCAATGAAGTATCTGAGTGGTCCTAGTCTAAATGGTCCTAGTCTAAAACATCTTCCTGAAGTAAATGAAAAAAATTAAAGAGTTTGGCCATTCAGCCAAAAAACTTATAATGTACGATTCCGTATAGGTTTGATAGGCCAGAGCTAAATATCAAGTCAATTCTAGGCAAGTCAATTAATCAATTCATAATACGATTAACAGCCTAAAAAATAAGAATTCTAAGCAAATGGGGATTTGTTTTCTAAATGACAGGCTGTAAAGACAAAACTTCACTAACCATGGTCATCTAAGTCGATCTGGCAAAGTAATAGGGTGATAGAATTGATTGAAAGTCGTTTGCAATCTTCTTCTTCTTCTTCGATGGCGCTACAGCCCAAATCGAGCCCTGGCCTCCTCAATTCTGTGCCTCCATCCATCTCGATTCCGTGCTTCCGCCTTCCAATTCCTGACTCGAAGGATCTCTCTTGCATCTTTTGAAACTCCGTCTGCCCATCTGAGCCTCGGCTTTCCCACTGGTCTCTTTCCACCTGGCTGTCCCACATATATTTTTTTGGGAATCTTAGTGTCTGGCATCCGTTCTACATGGCCTGCCCACCTCAAGCGCTTTAGCTTAATGAATGTGGATAGGGGTGGTTCTTTATAGAGTTGTGCCAGCTCATTATTGTTTCTAATGCGCCACACCCCTCCTTCACATACAGGCCCATAGATCCTTCGCAGCATTTTCCGTTCCCAGCGGTCTAGAGTTCCTGCAGCTCTGGATGTTAATGTCCATACTTCACTTCCGTATGTTGCTACTGTACGGATTATGGTTTTATAGAGTCTGACCTTGATATTTCTGTGGACATTTCTAGACTTCAGAATCTGCAGCAGAGAAAAGAAGGTACGGTTTCCTAAATTGATTCTTTTTTGTACTTCCTTCATTTCATCATTATCATCTGCCATATTGAATCCTAGATAGGTGAAATCTCTCAATGTTTCGAATCTGTATTCACCCACTAAGAAGTCTTGTTCATTTATATTCTGGTGTCGTCTGCTCTGTTGTAGAAACTTGGTCTTCTCTATGTTAACTTTTAAACCTACTTCTGCAGCTGCCTCTTCCAGTTTTTCAAATAAATCTCTGACCGCTGCCACTGATCTTCCTGCCAGGTCAAGATCATCTGCATACCCTAAAATCTGCTGGGTTTTGTTCAACAGAGTGCCGCTAGTGTCAACCAGTGTCCCTCTTATCACTCTTTCTAGCGCCAAATTAAAGAGTACTGGTGCCAGGCCATCGCCCTGTTTCAACCCCTGCCTCACATCAAACCCACTTGTAAGCTCTCCATCTAACTTCACTTGACAGGTTGTCTCGTTCATGGTTGCTCTTACAAGTCTTACCAGCTTTATGGGTATACCCAGGTCAAGCATTATTGTGTATAGCCTCTCTCTGTCAATACTATCATAGGCCTGCTTGAAATCTATGAACAAGTGATAGACATCTATGTTGAACTCCCAGAACTTTTCAGCTATTTGTCGGCTTACAAACAATTGATCAGTAGTTGATCTTCCTGATCTGAAACCAGCCTGATATTCTCCCAGCACTCTCTCAGCATATAATTCTATTTTTTCTTTTATAATAGAGGTAAAAACTTTATATGCGGTTGACAGGAGATATATCCCTCTATAATTTCTGGGCTCGAGTCTATCACCTTTCTTATGGATGGGGCATATGACACTCATTTTCCATTCATCCGGGAGGATTTCTGTTCTCCATACCGAGCTTATGAGATGGAGTAGACTCTGTATTAGTATATTTCCTCCATGTTTGATCAATTCCCCTGGAACTCCATCTATCCCTGGGGCTTTACCTCTCTTGATCTTCTTTATGGCCTTCTTAACATCATCAGCCGTAGGGGGTTCTATTTGGTCATCTTGAGCTTCCAGTCTAGGGTCTGACACTCTGTTGCGCTCTATGATGGGATTAAGCAGCTGGTTGAAAAAGGATTTCCATCGCTCCATTACTGCCTCTCTGTTTCCTATTATTGCTCCATTTATATCTCTACATAGGGTGGTTCTTGGCTTATATCCTTTCTTGAACATGTTTACTCCTTTGTAAGCCTCTCGAGGATCTTTATTTTCAAAGTCGATTTGGATCTTAGTAACTTTGTTGTTGTAGTGCTCTCGCTTTTTCCTCTTTATCAATCTCTTAGCATCTCTTCTCAGGCAAGCATAATGGATTCTTTTTGCTCTAGTTGGCCTCTCTAAATATTGCTTTCGACCCTCATTCCTTCTTTGTATGGCCCTCTCACACTCTTCATCATACCAACTCTCTTGCCTTCCTCGTGGTTTATATCCAACAGTCTCTATGGCTGCCTGGGTGAGAGCTGTCTTCAGGTCCTGCCATTCCTCTTCTACTGTTCTGTTCTCTTCTATATTATTTACTGTAGAGAGTAAGTGATTTTCCAAGGTCTGCTGATATTTTCTTATCTCATCCTCTTCCTTTAGGCAATCTACATTTAGTCTTTGTGACCTATGTATTCTAGAATTTTCTCCACTTCTAATTCGGCATCTGTAATTGACTCTAACCAGATAGTGATCTGAGTCACAGTCAGCACCCCTACAGCTCTGTACATTTGTGATGCTGGATGCTGATCTTTTATCAATCAATACATGGTCTATCTGGTTATGATGTTGTCCATCTGGAGAGGTCCATGTCCACTTATGAATATTTTTCTTTGGAAACTGTGTTGAGGCTACTATCATGTTTCTTGAGGCTGCAAAGTCCAAGACTCTCATTCCATTATCATTGCTTTCCTCGTGCAGACTATGTGCTCCTGATACTCCTCTAAATGCCAATTCCTTACCAATTTTGGCGTTCATGTCGCCTATCACAATTTTAATGTCATTTGATGGAGTACTATTATACACTTGTTCAAGCTTGCTGTAGAACTCATCCTTGACATCTTCATCCTTGTCTTCACTTTCAGCATGCACATTTATTATAGATAAATTGAAAAATTTAGTCTTCACTCTTAAAACGCAGATTCTCTCATTCACTGGCTTGAAATCAAGTATATTGTCCTTCATATCATTCTGCACCACAAATCCTACTCCAAGCTCATGTCTAGCCTCTTTCCCACTGTACATAACAGTGTGGGACTGAGTATCAAACACTCCTTTTCCAGTCCATCTAATTTCCTGAACGGCCAGCACCCTCAGTCTATACTGTTGCATGCTTTTCAATAGTTCTTTCAAGGCTCCACTTCTGTATAAACTTCTAACATTCCATGTACCAAAGATCAAATTCAAGTTCCGTTTCCAAAGTTGTTTTCCGATTTTCCAGTCCGATTTCCGAGGCATTTCTTGAGGATTCGTAACAAGTGAATTTTTATGGGATGAGGTCGTTAGCCTCACGCCCAACCCCCAACCTGGAGGGCCAGGTAATTTTTTCAGGTTTTCTTCCTTAGCCTTTGACAATCCAATGCCGAACTACAAGGCAGCAGCTGCTGGTTTTGGTCCACCCCGGGTATTTGATTTCCCCGGTACCACCTATATCTAGGAGGCATCCCCCTATCCGCCACCTGGGGAGGCGCCCGATAGAAGACCAGCAACTCCCACGGGCGTTTGCAATCTACTGTCAATAATTCTCCTAAACAATCATCTAATAGACCTGTTTTACTAAAGTGGCTCAAATCCGGGAAGGGGAGCTAGTTTCAAACGATCAATTGATGTCTGCAATTGTAGTAGAAGACGTTAATCGATCAAAAAATCAGGATAGCATTAGTGGAAGGAACTCTTATAACAATCTGATAGGCTCCAAAGATTCTAAAAGATCAAGTAGATCTAGTTCAATATGCAAAAGCAACGATAAAGGAAAGATAGTGAAGTATTCACTGTTTTCAATCAGAATATTCAATATATTCATAACAAAATAGATAGAATTGAAGTATTCTTGAAACAAGAGGCTCCTGATATAGTTTTCACAGTATTTTCACAGAGTACGGCTTGGAAGAAGATGAATTCATTGAAAGCATCATATTGCAGGGCATCTTATCGGAGTGAGCGAGTAGGTATCTCCATTAAGAATGCTAAGAACATGCAAGCATTTTTTTTGGGGGGGGATGAAGCCCACATAGGTCTGAGACCTGTGCGTGGGTAATGAGTTGGATGATGGTGATTTTTGAGTTGGATCTACATTCTAATTTAATTTAGAGGATGAACAGAAATTTGCTGTGGAAATGGATTTAGAAGTTACTGGCTTGAGAGTTAAAATTGACAATAATTTCGAAGTAGCGGTGTTAGGTAATTACAGGTCACCAAATGGGGAATGGAACAATTTTTGCGAATTATTTTATAGGCTTTTATAGAGATTTTACTACTACCCGTTTTACAAATGTTATTGCAGTGGGAGATTTTAATACAGACTTTACAATACAGAATAGATATTATAGATTCAGGTGAACAAGCTGCTGCAGTCTTCTTAGATATATCGAAGGCATTTGATTGTGTTAATCATAGAACTTTATTGGAAATACTACAAACTGGAGGCGTGAATGGGTTGAACTCAAATGGTTTGAATCTTACCTTACTGGGAGAAAATAATGTGTAGAACTAACTACAGTAGTTGGGAATAGCAAAGTAAAAAATAAATCTTTATAAATAGTAAAAATGTCGTCACCTTCAATTCAAAAACAAACATAATTCAAATGTAGATAGGGCTATAAACGTGTTTGTAAACGATAAGAAACTAAACCAGGAAGAAAACATAGCATTTCTAGGAGTTTTGTTAGATAGGCGATTGACCTGGGCTCCATACATTGAGAAAATATGTTGTAAAATTTCATCTGGGGTATTTGTCCTGCAACAGCTTGCTAGATTAAATGACAAAAAGCTAATTTTTACAGCTTACCATGGGCTCTTACTGTCACATATTAGGTATGCTATCTTAGTATGGGGTAATTCATCAAAACAAAACATTGATAGAGTGTTTAAGATCCAAACGAAAGCTGTTAGGTGAAGGAAAGAGTAAACAGATTAGATTCATGTAGACCGTTGTTCAAGAGACTTGGTCTCCTAACTGTACCCTGCTTATATGTGTATGAAACTACTTTATATGTGAAAAAGAATGATATTAACCAAAATCTATAATACAAGAAGCCGAAGAGATTATCACTTGGTGAGTCAGAATAGTAGCTTAGTCAAACAAAACCCTAGTTGTATTGTTAGAAAACTCTACAACAAGCTTTCGCAGTTTTTAAATAGTCTTGAAAATACAGATATATTAAAAAAAATGTAAAAATATATAGTTGATAAAGTTATTTATAGTGTACAAGAGTTCCTTTCACATCAAAATTAAGCCTCACCTTAACTAAATGGTATAGTTATAATTATGGTAACTAGTGTGTAAGAGTATAAGATTGTATGATATTGTTGATCTGACTTGTCTTATATTCCTTAACTGGAGTCTCGAAGACGTAATCTACAAAAAAATTGATGACTATGTTGAACAGTTTGATACCTACAGATTCTCAATTTCTTGGTCGCGAATTCTTCCCGAAGGTGACGATTCCCATGTCAATGAAAAAGGCGTAAAGTATTACAATGATCTTATTGATGAGCTGCAAGATAAAGGAATTCAACCATTGGTGAGTTTAATATTGCAATAAAATTATAACAAGTTACACAAAATGATATGACTATACATACAATTCTTTTTTTGTTAAGTCTTTTGACGTGGCTTTCAGGGGTTTAGTGAATTGAAATACAGCTTTCACCTAGTTGCTTTCAACTTGCTAATTCTTGTGTTTTGAATCAATAAAACCCTGAGTACTGATTTTTTTTGTGCATTTTTGTCTATTTGATGATTGCACATTTCATTTTCAGAATCAAATTCTCTACAAATTTTGTTTGAAAAATACAGTCCTACGGAATAATCAATCAAGATAATCCATTTTGAACTTACTTCAAAGATAATTTATTAGAAACATACTTAAATGTCTTTTTGACTAAGTATCTCAGTAACTGCTGTAGTTTCTATTCGATTTCGCTTGGTAAATGAAGTTACTAAAAATTTACAAATTTGATTCCGTGGAAATGTTGCAATCTTCCGTCATCTTTATTTCTGTAATGAAACGCTCCTTGACCGATGTTTTTAGGAACCTTTTTAGTATAAAAGGTATTGGTAACACCATGTGAAACACCGTATGAAATTACTCAGTTAGGAGCCACAGTTAGGCTTTTGAAAAAGATCTACATGACCTCATTGTTACATAATATTGTTATGCTCTCTTTTTTCCTTTAACAAAAAGTGCTATGTATTTTCAATTTAAAAATTTCTCACATGTTAGTTTGAAGTAACTGACAATTTAACAAACTGACAAATATACAGAATTTATTAATTGCGAATTCCTCAAAGTGCTATTAATTTATACTGAAGACTTCCACAATGGTCGATATTGTCAACAGCATTGAATAGCTGATGGAAATCGATGAATGCCACTGTACAAAAATATCAATCACCACCGGGAATCGAACCGCGGACCAAACAATTGCCGGTCGGGCGCCTTAACCACTAGACTATAGTGATCCTTCTGCATAGCAGCACTCCTTTTAAACGTGGCCATATCGGCTCGTATCTCACAAGTTAGTTTGAAGTAACTGACAATTTAAAAAACAGCACTCATTAAAATTTGTATAGTGGTTTTTTATTTTTGCAAAATTGTTTCAGAGAATTTTCTTTCATTTTACTAATTGTATTTTTCTTGTATATGAAATGAATAAACTCTGAATATTGGACAAATGTTTGGAGAAAAGCAAAATATTAATTGATTTCCATCAGCTATTCAATGCTGTTGTCAATATCCGCCATTGCGGTAGTCTTCAGTATAAATTAATAGCACTTTGAGGAATTCAAAATTGAAATTTCTAATTTCCATTGTAAAAATTTTTATAGCTGTTATTGATTTCCTTACTGATGAAACTAGACGGTTCTTTGATGTTACTAAAATTACCGTATTCATAATGTTCAAAATAGTAATGATTCAAAGCGTTTATACGTGTACGCATTAGTCGCTATAAGAGTGTATTCTCAATCAAACAGCATGCATCATCCTTATTATTTGTTTTTGAAAGTTGATACTTGTTTATTTGATAATTAAACGAATAATTTTACAGGTTACCATGTATCACTGGGATCTTCCTCAACCCCTCGATAAGATTGGCGGTTGGACTAATCCAGTTCTAGCCGATTATTTTGAAGCCTATGCTCGCATTCTTTTCATCAAATTCGGTCACAAGGTTTGTATTCGATTATTTGTATACTTCTTCCTCTTCGGCCTCTTCCCCCTCCTCCTTCAGAGGAGTACGAAACAGTCTTCTCTATCCATTGTCAATTCCCCCATTCGCATTTCATTCGGCCCCCATACAACTCTCAATTTTCATACCTGTTCTTCATTGAAAATATTCCTAAGCCGTTTCCCCTTTTCCTTCTTCTAACAGGACTGCAATAGCATTTTGTTTTATCTCCATCTCTCTATACACCAACCAAAAGTTTAATGAATTGAGTTGAGTGTAAGAAAAGATTGAAGGATGTGAAGTGAAACTTCGCCCTTCCATGTAAAATTATACTAACTTCGGATTATCTTCTTCAACTAAGAAGATAGGATATGCGCTATCTTATTAGCGCAAATTTTTGTAAAACTATCACAATCTTGAATTTTCATTGAAATTGAGATTAGCTTCGTTCTTCTTCATAAAAACCACAAATTACAAAATTTCCACATAGCTTACACTGACGAAGGTTCCCCACATGGGCTGTGAACAAGGATCGAGTTATTTTAATAAACTTGAAATAACTTGAAATTACACATTACAACTCAAATATGCAGAATTTTTGACAGTTCTAAGTAACTATTACATTTTTTTTTTTTTTTGAGGATGAAGCCCACAAAAGTCTGAGACCTGTGCGTGGGTAATGAGTTGGATGATGGTGATTTATGAGTTGGGCCTACAGTTTTAGGTGGGTTCCGAACCACCGGGAAGTGATTTTCAGCAGAGAAACAAATAAAAATAAGTATCTAGAAAAGCAAAAATATCTAGTGAAGCAGAGCACTCGTAATTTTGAACGAATTAAAGTAGCAAATTAACTGTTCAATATATACAAAAAAAAATAGAAAATGCATTGTAATAATGACGTTTTCAATAACATTATACTGTAATATAGCGAACAAATTAAAGTAGAAAATTAATTGTTCAAATTATAAAATTTAAAAAAAAGAGAGGTCTCTGATTCAACCTCAGCCATCGGCATTTGGTTTGTGTGTGGGTGTGTTCCGTATAGTCTGTTCAGCGAGACTATGGAGTGGGGTAAACAAACATGTGCGTGCGTGCTAGCCGAGACCCAACTAAGCCCGATTCACAGAATAGTTTTCTAAACGCATCGAACAGGCCTACTCATTGAAAACGCCTTTACTACCGTAATGGAACAAGGAACTTACTAATAAAATTATTTTTAAAAAACTACTTGAAAAATCAAATTATACTTATACTGCAAGCTCCGTACTGTACAAACACAACGAATTGTTAATCACAATGTAGGACTTTCTTATGCTCGATGTCAAACAGTGAAGCACAAACTGGAAGTGCGAAAACAGCTGTTAAGAAAAAACTGTAGGTGGCTATGAGTGTGAATAGGCCGACCGATCGATGCCAGGCTTTTTTCAGTACAATTCACGGAATTCCTCACACACACATGCAAAGTTTGTTTGGGTGACTCCGTAGACTCGCTGAACAGACTATAGTTTAAGCCGAACGGATTGACCGATTTTCTTGACATTTTGGTTTGAAGATAATTTGTTCAATAGCCGAGCGACGTCTATATTATATAGAATTTTGAAACAATTCGTTCCCGGTTCAAGATGGCTGTCCTTTATTCGGAAATGTTACCTTAAAATCACCCTAACTTTCTAACACTAAATCGAATCAGAATGAAATTGGGCTCATTCTTGTCAGCACTTCAAGGCGGTCTTGATCCATGCCCAGCTGATCAAGAAACAGAGTCAAATCTGTGGTGAGCAAAAACTTCATTTTAGCTCTCACTGTACGAAATAGGGGGAGAGCATTATGCGGAAAGTCCGTCCGTCTGTCTGTCCGTACGCATAAAACTTCAGAGCAAAACCTACAGGGGTTACGGGTACCAAATTTTCGGGAGGTAGTAGGCACCTCATAAGAAGAAAAAATAAATTAAAATTAAGTTCGTCGGTCCTCGCTGAAGAACACAAAAAGGAAAAATCTATCCTTAAAGGAACAGCTGATAAGACAGTTTTTAATCATATGGCAGGCCCCTTAGCGACGTTATTTATACGCTGTCTGGAGCGCAAAAATTTGCATGTACCATGTAGTCGTAGCCTTATAGTAATTTTGGTATGGGAATATAAATAAAACAGTCAAGTGCTGAGGTTAGGTTGGATATATACACCAAATTTATAATATATAAATAAATTTGATAATATATATCAAATTTTACGTTCTTCTTTTTAACCCTCGTTATCTATTGCAATACGGTCGGGACAGTGAGAGCGTCCCCTTTGAATTTACGGTAAGGTAGAATCATTCCGCTTTGTTTATTGAAAATTTTATAAATAGAACTAAAATTTGCATGTTGAAGGTTATTCGCAAGAGAGTGACGTCATGACTTCTCTATTATGCTAATTTGAGCGAGAATTGCCATTCTCACACGACGACCCGGCACTGGCACGACATCGACACTAATTGCTGTCAACGACAAGTCAGCACCAGCAACGGCACAGCAATGCCGTGTAGGTGTGTGTGAAGCAGTTCCATTTGGCAGCATTGGATCTCAACCCCCACGAGACCGTGCCGGTGCCGTGTCGTCCAGCTGTGTGTCCGTCCGTGTGCTAATTTTTGCAAGTATATTATCTGGAAAATTACTGTTTTACAAAAATAAAATTAGTCTAATCTTTATATCATAATTCATCATTTTTGAGCAAATGAAATGAGATTTTAAGTTAATTTTTCCTCAGGTGAAACTATGGTTGACGTTGAACGAGCCTCTGGAAATAGTTCATGGCTATGGATCAGCTGGCTACCCTCCCTTCCTCAACCATCATGGCGTTGGCGAGTATTTGGCTGCTCATACTCTGATCAGAGCTCATGCAAAAGCTTATCATCTTTATAACAATGAATTTCGAAATGAGCAAAAAGGTAAAACTGTTATATTTTTATTCAACTTACACTATATGCCAAGTATCATTACGTTTATAATTTTTATAAACATACTGTATACGAAAGATCAAATCACACGGTTGAAAGGCACTATAATAAATCAGTGTGCTTCATTGAAGAATTCTTGAGCTATTTCTTAGTTTATTTTATTTTCATAATTGAATTCTCTATAAGTTTTGATGGGGAAAATTGGAAATTAATTGAGTTGATCCACTTCAAACATGGAAAGTGTGACTTGTGGCCATTTTCAATAATTTTGTATATCTCAATGATTTCGGTAGTTACTGGCTTTTAGCAAGTTTCATTCGAATTTTTCAGATCATTTTTACAAATAACCATTCGATTCACCACTTGAGTGAAACCATAGATATTTCTGAATGACTAAGTTGATAGGCATGGCTGCAATTTTATGCCGTCTTTATTCATGAATCAAGCGTTTCCGAACCTGCTTTCACAGTATTTTTTATATTTTTATATGAATACGTTTTTGGAGTCTGGAAGATTCCTCCTGAAACATTCTATTGAATAACCTACCATACGTGAGCATGTATTCCATACGTAAAACGCGGTAAAACTTCCTTCGATATTATCATTATTTGAAAATGTCAACTTGTTTTTCACGATGCGTTTTTTATGAAAGCTCTCATTCTCTACACTGTTATCAACTTTCCCATGTCGTTTGGCACACGTCGCCCGACGCATTGTATAAAAGTGCCCTAAAATAGACCGTGCCAGACCTGAACTTTGACCTGCAATACCCCCAATGTGGAACCGCTATTGCATTACTTCACATTGGGGTGCACTTCTTATCTCTTTTAAGCTCTATTCATTTCATCCATTATTCCCTCTCAATTTTCAAGACAACCTTTCGTTTTCTTCTCAAGACATATTCCATGTAAGAAGAGACATTTTCCGGCAAATAGCAGAATTTTTTGGATATTGCATTTATAGGTTATTAAACATTATATTTGAAGGTACGGTATTGAATTTAGAACAGTGTGCGTGCGATATTTTTAAAATATATCATAACTGATCGGATAGCTTAATGTAATAAAAATTTGAAAAATCTAGTTATGATTTTTATAGACATTTATTCTATTCATAATTTTAGTTCTCTTCGGCTAAAAAACCGTAGCTGTATTCAGTAACGCAGAAGATATAATGGAACTTTTATTTTACAAACCTGCAAATTACTGAATCGTATAAAACCGAAGGGTGAATTTATAAGGTGTATTCTTGTCAAATGTACTTCTTATTTAAAATGCCCTCTGTAACTATGTTTTTTCCAGTTAATCTAAATTGTAAGAAGTTCTACTGTATTTACAATTTAATTTGTATCATTTTTCATTCTGTAAAATATTTTGATCACTGAAACAACTTTATTCTTTGAATTCCGGTATCCTCGTGATAAAGAATCGATTAACCTATTGTTTGTATAGAACACGAGTATAAAAGAAGGCAAAGTATAAAACGTAAAGAAATATTGTAGCATGCTCTCATTTTTGTCATTCAGGTCTTATCGGAATAACACTGAACTCGGATTTCAGTTTTCCAAAAACAACATCCAAAGACGATGCCGAAGCATCAGAAACTGCAATGCAGTTTTTTGTGAGTTGAATTACTATTATTATTATTTAAACTGTTCAAATTTTTTCAAATTTGGCAGCCATGGTCGGTGGTGGCGTGATCAGTTGGAACCCGACTGTCTCTGACAGACTGCTAAGTCTCTGGCTGACTGCTACTCCTGTGGTCACGAGTTCATTCTTACTAGCAGCTGCTTCTCTTCGTTATTTAAAATAAGTAACGACTGAAGGCCATTTCCGTGGTTCCTGTCCTTGAAAACTCTCAAACACTAGATGACCTCCCTATGCTTCTCGCTTACCAGAATTGGTTGATCTATAATTTCTGCTTCCTCTTTGTCTTTGGTTGTTGTCCATTCATAAATTTCCTTTTTTCCCAAGATTATTTCTTGTATCAATACAGGTTGAACAGAAATTTGTTGAAGCTGTTGCTGGAACCTCGAGAAACGTTTCTAGAATTGTCAAGGAAACCAAGCTAATTTAAAAGATTTTTTATCTTGTTTTTCTGATGTTGCTTACGTGAGTCTGAAAATTGTGCTTGGATGTTGAAGTGAATGATTACTCGAAATATGTTAGGCTGAATAGGAATTGAACCCGTGACTGCAGGAGTAGCAGTCGGGAATAAACGCCCTAACTGATTACTCTACTGCGGCTGCCCATACATAATAATTGAGAGCAAAATTAATTTTTTTTAAATCTCAACAACGCTCGTGATATCTATATATCTTAATGATAGAAAATTAAAACATTAGTGTATAGAAATTGCATCCAAAAAGGTAATATTAGGAATGTCTCATTTTTATCGCCATTGCAAAATTACCCTTCACAAACACAGTATTAATGTAATTAAAATATAAAGAATGAGCCAATGATTCTAGCAAGAAATACCTATTTATTTATTCAATTACAATTATTTATAACAAAGACAATGAAATTAAGGATAGCAGGTTTAGAATTTAATCTAAATTTGTGAATATTTAAACAAGAATTTAGCTGCTGAATGGAAGATTGAGAAGTTAAACAGGATAAGTGTTATTCATTAGACTTGAATTTTTAGAAAATTCATATACGTTTCTGATGGAAGGCTACTGGATGTATAATTATAAAAGTATCAGTGGCGGCTATTAGCGGAATAAGTTAGGGTTTGCACAAGTGATAGGTAGTGAAAGAAAAAACTGATATTAACTAATGCTGGCGCTTCTTGCCTGAGTTTTCAGTCCAGTTCAGGTGACAGTGAAGGGTGACAGTTTTGAAAAATTACAAACTGTAGAGTAATCGTCATGAATTCCAAAACGAGATTTGATATAATTTGCTTAATTTGTGTCTTTGATTCTCTCAATAAAGCTGGCATATGTAAGATTGAATTGAAATATAATAGAACTGTACTTGAGAAAAATGTGTAAGGTAAACATGTGAATCATCAGCCCATTTCATTTTCAACTTTAATAATCCATAATTTCTCATCTATTTTCATACTTGATATGCTATTTTAAAGACTGAGACTTGACTTGACATGAATCAGTTGTTCAAAAATTAAAGTAGCTACTTATTTCTTAGCCTAGAAGTGTAGAGGCCGATAATATGTTTGTTTGGTGGGGGGCTGACAATATTTCTACCTCAGGCCTATTCATATAATGATTTTCTAGTAATCCTAACAGGAGGAGATTGCCCAGTTTATGCTACAAGTTTCTGTAAATTTGGAATCTACTCTGTAAAGCAAATATAATAGTCTCTGGTGTTTTTGGAAGTGTGGTAGCCCTATTTGCAGTAGTCCAATATTAACCTAGTAGCCTTCAGATTGTATTATTTGGTATAATTGATTCACATCAATCTCCAACAATTCAGAGTGGACATTTAGATTTCTTGAAAGAACTTTGTCCCACATATACAATACAGTCTTCTCAGATTCAGAAAAAAAAATTTATCATTATAATAAATTAAATTAAATATTGTGAGAGATAAAAGAACAACAAAGTACAACATCAAAGACAGGAAGCTCAGTGAGTCACCTGATGGTATGTAGCGCAGCAATGTGGTGGGTTGCAGAACTAATCCATTCCATTCCTATATTATACGTTAGGATACGAATGCACCAAATTTCAGCCAAATGCAATTGCTCCCCAATGCTACTCGGTAGGTTGCAACAGGAAAGCACAGCGACTCCACAGCTCCTACTTATTTCAATCCCATTTTATGTCTCACGTTCGATCGTTTCAAAGGTTGTTTATGCTTGAATTATATTAATAAGAAAACTTTAAATATAAATCCCAGAAATTGAAATTTATATTATTTCAAACTCGTAATATTATTTCCTTATTTATTTGGGATTGTATAACCTAGTAACCATAGCACGAGCAGTCTTTGATTAGTATAAAAGATACAATAACATAATACATGGAAAGACTGGCAACATTTTAGTTTTTAAAAATAAGTATTTTGGCCTCGCTAATTACTTAGTAACCATTTGTGTTGAACTTTGAGATGAGTGATAGAATTTTCAAAAATAATTCAACTTTCATAAATAATTCGAATTTGAATGACATTTTACATATTGATAGGAAAAAAAATTATTGATTGTTTTTTTAGTTGGGTTGGTTTGCGCATCCAATACATAGTGTAGAGGGCGATTATCCCAGAGTAATGCGACAGAGGATTGATGAAAATAGCAGGAAAGAAGGACGATTCAAATCAAGACTGCCAAAGTTCTCGCAAGAGGAAATAGAATCCATCAGAGGTGAATTATTTCAATATTCTAATACTCGTTCCGTAATTCTTAGAAATTGAGTCTTATTCATAATGTAGCCTAGCCTATATCTATCTCATATCCAACACCAATCATGTGAAATTAAATTAGCTTATTATGGAAACAGGAAAGAGTTATTGAAAGGGAGAAACTCTATTATCTAATTGATAAAATAACTGAACTGGGAAGACTAATGTGATTCATGTTATGACTGACAATAAAATTTCATAATATTTTTTCTTATCTAGAAACTCAAATATTTTAAAATGATTTCAAAAATAATTTATAAATGTCTGGGAAAGACTAAAATATTTAATTACTTATCAGGCAATTCAGTCTGTGCTCAGCGCTGAAGATGAGCCAGTCAAGTTCTAAACGCATCTTAATACTCAAAGAAAGTAGGTTTTGCCATCCAAGAAAAAATTTATTGATGAAAAAAATGAATTGTCTTTGGGTGATTTCATAAGATATTTCATTTTACTGTAGGCACTTTAGATGTCTTTATGGTATCGGGTAAATAATATATTATTTGTATTTGTAAATCATATTTGTAAGTCGTGCGAATTTCTCGAAAACGGCTACGATTTGGAACACTGAATTTGGCACAAATCTTCCTCTTAACTCGATTCAGTGTACCTCGAAGCCCGATTTTTGATTTTTTTCTGAGGATGAAGCCCACATGGGGTCTGAGACCTGTGCGTGGGTAATGATGATGGTGATTGATGAGTTGGACCTAAATTTTTCTCCTCTGAGACTTTCCAAAGTAATTGTTCAAAACTTCAAGATTCCACAGAATGTTGTTGTTGTTTTTTACCCTTAGCCATAGTCATAATTATTGTCGTTGGTAGTTTCAAAAGAATGTTCCATGGAGTAGTTTGTATAAATTTTTCTCATAGTTGGATCTAAATTCTGTTTCATAAGAGAAACTATTGCTTCCATTGTATTTAGCATAATAAATAAATACGTAGCTTTTTTAAATTAATAATAAATATTTGTAATTCAACTAAATACTATGTTGATCGGAATTTTTGGAAATTATTTTTGCCTATTAATGGTATTTAAGTAAACCAATAAAAAATGATTTTACTTGGATTAAAAAATAACAAAATTGAAAGATATAATTTAATATAAAATTCAACTAAATTAAAAATAATTCAGGCTTAAACCGGCATTTTCCAGAAATAAAAGAATCTTCTCATGCAAGAGTATCCCGATAATCTGTATAAATAAAAATGAATGTTTGTATGTATGTATGTAGGCTATGTTTGTATTTCCTTTTTGCCTTCCTAAAACAATCATCTGATTGGAATGAAACTCTGGGGAATGTTTGATTACATGTCGACGAGAATTACTGATTTAGTAAAATCAACCAGAAAAATAGGGCCCATGGGGGCCAAATATCAATTTTCTGCCGTTTTCTCGGGAAGGCTTTCTAAATCTAAGTGATTTGAGTAGAAAAGTAGTATCACATTGTGTTTATGAAGTCCCATTAAGATGTAAAACCCCAAAATCCACTCAAATTTTGTGAATTGTAAAGGGGGTCATAAATTTGAGAACTTGAGCTGGCTACTGCATCATATCGTGTGATAGCTCATTCTACTTAGTTCACCAATGTGGTTGAAATCCATACATCACATGTTCAAATAAAAAAAATATCTTTGGTGTCCCAAATTTGAAAATTTCATGTTCAAAATAGGAGGGAAGGGGGCAAGAAATTTCACTTTTTGACGATACATCCCATCTCAATATGTGATAGTTCATTCTACTCAGTTGATAAAGGCGGTCCAAATCCATATACCAAAAATTCATTTTCATCTATATAGACCAAGAAATAGGCCTAATAATAATTTAATAATTGAACAAGTATAATACCTAAAATCCCATTGCAAAGCAGGTAAACCTCTACTATAATTTATAATATATATGCCTGTACAAATATATTTTTTATATTATTTTTGTTATTTTAACAACTTGCAGCCAGTTTTATATTGTGAATATATAATAAATGTACTCACATTCGGCCGAACGTTTTCGCCGGGTAACTATAATTCCGTTGCAATGCACGGGTGAACAGCTCGTGACAATATAAAGCATGAATATCTTATGGATTACGAATGTTATATATTTATTAAATAAATTTGAACCAAATGTCTTTGGACAGAACAATTAAATATTAAATTTTTCTCGACAGGCAGTTCGGATTTCTTTGGGCTCAACCATTACACATCTCGCTATGCAAGCAATGGACAAACTGGAAAGGTACCTTCCTTAGAGCATGACTCAGGAGTAGTAAAGACAGTCGACCCGTCTTGGCCAGGGGCTGCCTCTGAATGGCTAAAGGTTAGATTAATTTGATGCGACTCGATTTCGTGACCATCCCGTAAAATTATTATCCGCAATTTTATCTATTATTTGAAGTCAAAATACTCACTGAACAATCTTATATAAAACTAACGGTATGAAAATAATTATTTCACTCACTCATATCAGTAATGAAATTTCGTTACCCTATAGTCGGTGATGATTTCCATCATATTTTTTCACTCTTACACTTAATTTTATAAACTCTATTAACTTTCACTTAATTTTATGAACTCTTTTAGTGTTCCATTTCAAATGAACTTCTAAATCAAAAGCCTTGAAGTGAACAGAACCTTTTTTTGAGGGAAGATTTTGGTGTAAACTAACCTCAATGTTTTGAACAACTTAGAATAGTCAACATTTGTGAGGAGAGTCGTTTTGGACTTTGTCTGTTGCATCTTCACATTCATTGTTATTTTGTTTATAAATGGATAATTTAATGCAAGACTTAGCGAAATTGATGAGGTGGGGATGATTTTATAACTTGAATGAGGGCTTATTTGTAAAGAAAACATACTCCTTAAAGACTAGAGGAAGGCAGAAAGTCGCAAATGCGTTTGAAAATTGCTTTAAAAAATTTGTGGTGGAGTCTGGCCCACTGTGATGTTTGCTGCAAGCAAATCTGATAGTGCAGACTGATTAGGTTAGGTTAGGCTGGGTTCACACGGCATTGTACCGGTACTGTACGTTTTTTGCATGTATATTTTAACGAATAAACAGTGACACATACAGTGCCTTATGCCGGCTCCACACATGCGGCATTCGGCGAGAGCCGAATATTCGCCCAAGTGGCGAGCTGCTCGTGCTGGTATTCGCCAATTTCTGAGCAGCTGTCTACACACATTTCAGAGCACAGTGCTCGTTGCGGGAATCGCCCGAATCGTAGAATAGCGATCAAACATGGATGACGATGTTGTTATTATTTCTTGTGCTGCCTTCGTAGTTATCGCTGGAGGCTATTTTTATTGTTGAAGAGAAGAAGAAATCCAAGTAAAAGGAGGTCGTGGGCGGTATTAAAAGAATATTTCTCACAATAATTATTGTTTAATTAGTAGTCCTAGAATTTGATCTTTGTTTTAACTACATTGTATCGATACGCCTGTTAAAAAATTTATTTTTATCCTATTATGTATTAAAAATCTGTTCATTACCCCTTTAAACTCAATACAACAAAATTTGAACAACATGGATAACCGGGCTCTAATTATCAATTTTGTTTAAGACGGCCTCATAAACGTATTTTCTAAAATGCTTAAAAATGTGAAAGGAAATGCGCTAACAGTGTTAAAAAAAAGAAGATAATAATAAGAAAAAATAAGACAGAGGACCCTAAAAAATAATAATAGATTATAATATTAATTGATAAATAAGCAGAATTAATTAATCAACAAATATAACATGTAGGATTATAAATTTAAAAAAACAAGGTTTTACAAAAGCTTTAAATGAAATCTAATGTGGATTTTTGAAAGTATTAACAGGTAGCACTTCGCAAGTAGACAGCCGAATGTGTCTAGGCAAACTGGTGCTCGCCTTTTGCCGAATATTCGTCCACTTTGAAGTGTGTCAAAAACCGACACTTGACGGGAAACGACGAGCACGAGTTCGCTACTTGCCGAATACACGAACTCCCATCCACACTACTCGCGATTCGACGCGCGGCTGATTCGTTCACAAGTCTATTGTACTGCAAAAAATCGTACACACGTTTAGACATTTAACGGATACTTACCGGACTTGTCAAGCAAACCGAATTCGAACAGTGCATGATAAGACGAGTCCAAAAAGCCCAGTACACGAATTTTTGGTGCCCTCTAACGGCGTAGATGACTTCACCAATATGGCCGTTATAATTCCATGATACGGTTCTATGTTTTCAAAATTAGTCGTTAGGCAGTTCTGTGTGAGTTTAGTCCAGTAACCAAATTATGGTCCAGGTTGACGCGGGAAAACGATAGTTACCAAGAGAATTTTCCACGCAATGTTTATAACGTGTAAGATAATAAAAATCCAATTATCTGATCTTCTAACCCTGGTGGCCCAAAGCATAGACATTCCGGTTCTGCTTTTGGCTTCTCCCAGTTTACGACCAAACTAAGGATTGTAGGAAATAAACTATCCTCATCTTTCCTACAGTATACTAAATTTCTGAAAGATTGATGCCAGTTTCATTATTCCGGTCAATATCTGTCCAGAGTTCAACTTTTTCAAAATACTGGGAAATTTTGCAAATTTGAGGTTTTGGCAAGTTTTGATGATTATATCTTGAGAATCATCAATTTATTTTACATTCGTTATTCAAAATCCATCTGAAGGAAATTTATTTTTCCACAATATAAAACCAATTTTATCTTTTAATCTCAATTAGTTTTGGTGATAGAGCTATTCAATAGCTTTAATAGCTTTCGTATATTCTAAATATATATATATATTTGTGTGGATCTCAACCACAATTTTTTAATTTTTTCCATTGGTTTTTTTTGGAATGCTGTTTCTGAACCTTTTGTTCATCAGATTTTCTACTTTGTCGCCTCGAAATGTGGCCAGTGTTTTCAGGGAGGCCAAGATATTGGCGCTTTATTGTTCAAATATTTTGAGACACCTAACTTGTGGACGGATTGTTGAATCTCACCAAGCGATTGTCAATTCTTTTCACTGCAATGAGGCGGTTGAAATTCATCAATTGAAAACCACCTCAATGAGCTGAAGAGAGTGAACTATGGCTTAGTGAGATTTAATAATTCATCTACAAGTTGAGTGTCTCAAAAGATTT